>JAKSZT010000142.1:1039590-1159007 GCA_026826555.1 Tolypeutes matacus | reverse complement strand
TATTTTATTTTATTTTATTTTATTTTATTTTATTTTATTTTATTTTAAGCATGTCCAGTATTTACAAAGACTACAATTGCAATTGCAAACTCATAATAAGCAATTTGTGCCCAACTTTGCTCAAATTAAACTTATTATGAAATGCAATAATGGGTGATGTGATACTGATCATTAATCCAGACATTATTTCATTTGACACATTAACATTCAAATGCAGGAGATCCACATGCAAAATAACAATCATAGTTCTCTGTGATACGGGTTAAGGAAGGCTTTCCAGAGAAGGTCACCACTGAGTAGCATTTTGAAAGTTGAGTCGGAGTTAACTTGATGATGAAGAAGATTGTGGGGCATGGGAAGGACATTCCAGGCTGAATGAATAGCATATATCAAGATTAAAGGGTGCAAATCAGTGTAGCTTCCCCTACGGGAAATGCCAGCAAGTTTGATATGATTCAGCACAGAATCTACCTAGGCTACTGTCAGGAGATGAGGCTGACAAATGAGACAAGTCCAGATCATAAAATCTATGTGTTAAGTGGAGGAGTTAGGAATTTATTCTGAATGATTTATGGGAATATGAAGAAAATTCACTCCAGCAGCAGAAGTGCAGCTGGAATGAGAGGTGATAAAGAGTAGCTGTTGAAACAAAGCCTGGAATCCAGCTAGCGTAGGTTCAAATTCCAGCTCTACCACTTGTTAACAGTATGACTTTCGGCAAATCACATAATTGCCTGTGCCTCAGTTCTTCCAGTTGTAACATGTGGATAAGAATAGTGCCTACCTCATAAGGTATTGCAAGGATTAAACATGAATGACATATGAAGAACTTGTCTCCACGACACACACTAAATGTATATATAATTATTCCTCATCATAGTTATTAAAGAACATGCTGACTAGAAGGAAGGACAGAAACTTGATAGGAGAGGTCTTTGGACACTAACCTCGTTAACATGTTCATCTCCGAGTTCCATTTTTTATGTATTTCCATTCTTGTTGAAATCTCAGAAAGTGCATCCATTACTGATACCTACTCTCTCAAAATATTCCTCTGACCGGAGCAGTAACAAAATATAATGCATATAATTACCTATATTTGCTTAAAATTTCAAGCAAGGATACTCAAATATATTTGGGCAGCTGTTCTAGTCTCCCTGAGTGCTGACAACTTTGGCTTTAAATGGGATACCCTCAGGAGCTCATAAAATTAATACAAGTCTTGGATCCAAGACCATTCTGCTTTCTTCACTGGAAGAAAAAGTATAGATAGGAAAAGCAAGATAGAAGAACTGGGCTTGACTCACAGCTCTGCCTCTAACAGACTGGGGTCCTTGAAATAAGTTTCCTAAATTCCGTGAATCTGAGCATCCTCCCCTATAAGTGAGATAATATTGCCACCCATGTTAAGAGTCAAATAAGGTAATGGATGTAAAAAAATTCTGATCATTTTAGCAATGACATTTTAGGAGCATCAGTACCAGACATCTGAACTCTGTGGACTGGAGACTCTGTGGAACTGAGTGTTTATTTCCAATAACTTCTCCAAGTTCTCAGATCAAATTAGCTCTCTCTAGGATCATGCTAAATAATATATACTAGTTGTAAAGGGATCTGTGTTATAAAAGAAGCAAGGTCACTCAATTATTTAACTCCATAAGCTCACCTAAATCACTTCAGATGGAGCAAATAGCAAGGCAGCTTCTGAGACCCCCTGGTATAGTCTCAGATTTAGTCTTAGTTTCTCCTATGCGTGATTTGCCAAGAGCAGAGAGCAAAAATCTGTATCTCCTAACACTGAGCTCCATTCTAGGCCAAACTCTTTGTGCGATATTTAACTTCAATAACCTTTGTAGAGACATCATGACACGTTTACATGCTGTCATGTCTCTGGTCAGTTGACATCATTTTATTACAGGTCCTTTAAACTTTTACCCAAAGAAAGATATTAAGTGACAACCTATCCTAATTCTCTAATTGTCCACAACTGAGGAAGCAAATTACTAATTATCTGTGGGGCGGACACATAAGGGAAAACAATCTGAGAAATGTAAAGTATTGAAAAATCTGCAAATGAGTTAATTTGTAATATATTGTGAAGGCTGTTCAAAGTATTATCTATTTTGTCTTCTGTATCGCACAGTCTGATGATTATTTATCTTTTCTTTTACTGTTTATTGAACACAAGCTCTGTATTGTAAATATAAAAAGCTGAATAAAACCCAATTTTGGCAAAATCCATTCATTCTAGAGTAACACCTTTAAAGTACCTTCCCATATTTCCCTTATACTACAACATACATTATATAAAATCCTATACTAAAAAGATCTTAGAGAAATCAAGTGACTTGATTTTATTACACTCATTTTAACTATTGGTGAAACAAATGAGGCCCAAGAAGGAAACTGAATTATCTACGTTTCTCTGTGGTAAAGCTAGGACTAAATTCCAATTGAAAAAAAACATTGATACTTCCTTTATTGTTATAATATTCATCAAATTACTTAGTTTAATTATTAGAAATATTGTTCAATAGGTGAAGAATTTAAATATTCTTTATCATTGAATATGACTTGAATCAAGGAAAATTGACCTGCCTCTTTCACCAACTATTAGAGCGACATTCCAGATGGGAAACTTACTTTGGCAATCTTCTTGAGTGTCGTCCCATGACATAGATTTGGATCATGTGAGATGTTCTTAGACTAATATACCTTTCTGAGATAGAAATATGATCTATACCCATATACCCTAAAATGTTGAAATCTTCTGTAAAGTGATGCTTCTTTTCTATATCTTTTCTATATCTGTCACATTTCTTCTCCCACGGCCTAAAGAAGCAGCCAGAACTACTTTATATGTTCCTAGTTGCCAAGAGGCAGAAACCATCAGCAATTTTTATGCATCGTCAGAACCCTAAGGGAATTACTTGGCCAGAAAATAGAAGCAGCTGGAGAGTGTTGTTAGGCAGAGAATGTACAGGTGTAAACCCCTCTAAATAATTATTTTTAAAACATGAAGGCTGTTGGTAAGTAACTAGTTTTAAAATATTTAGGCCATTCCCACAGTTTCCACAATTTATTCAAGGTTGTTGTTTAATAGGGAGGTTTATTCTCATTATCATTATATTGAACTACTAACCCAACAACAAAATAATTTATTTGCTTATAAATTTATTTAAATATTTTGCCTCATTCTACTATTTGCTGCAGCTCAAGTGGACAAAAAAATGTTTAATATAGTGGCATTGTGAAGATACTGCATTAGTCTTATAATTACATGAATGAGCTTCTAATGTATTGAGGTAAAGGGGATATGACCAGAGTTGAGGATTATTCTTCTGAAATCTAGTATAAAGTGTATCACTGAATTACAGCCTGAACTCTCAGTCCAAGCCTAACTTTCTCTGTATTTGAATAACACAACCATATCAGGAAAAATAAAGTAATCCAAATAGCAGTGCTCTTGGCTAATGGAGTTTTCTGAGGTAAAAAGGATTATTATATTACAGTATAAAAGTGTTTTTGTTGTTCTTGGCATTTTATTGCTCTATTATTATCAAGGTTACAAATAAAGTTGTTGTTTAAACAAGGAAATGTCTGTGGTTGTCCTATTTTCTCTGGTTTCTTTCCTCAAATTCCTTTTTGAAATGAAAGATTGTGTCATAAACTTCTCTTTCCCTCTCTCTTGTTTACTTCTGTTCTTTCTTTCCTTCTTATGATCTTTTCTTTTCTAATTTATTCATTTCCTTCCTTTCTTTCTTTCTTCCTTTCTTTTTTAAAATATACATTTATTGACCTCTTATTCTGTGCTAATCACTATGCTGGATACAATAAATACAAAGATGATAAATAACAGGATAGTCCAAAAGTAAGAATAACATAACAATAAATATGGTAATGGCTATGCTAGTTACAGCATGCTATGATAAGCCATATGAGGATCAGTTAATAAAACACACAACACCAGTGTCAGGAGTGACTTCTAAGAAGGTGAGACTCAATCTGAGAATTGAAAGTGAAAACCGGGTGAGTTATTCCACCAGAGGAAGTAACATGTTCAGAGACATGGAGGTGTGAGGAAACAGCAAGTAGTTCAAGGTTCATGTAATGGGACAGGGCTGAGACAATCAGCAGAGACAAGGATCGAGACTTGGTCTCAGAACAAGCTCAGTCACTGAAACGAAGCCAAAGATTTAGAGTGGTTCTATAAAAAAATAAAAAATACAGGGACCCATAGGTATTTTCCTGGATTTTTTTATCCTACACACACTCCAACTCCCTTCAGGTTCCCATGATAATATTTGCACCAGATTCTGGGACAAGATAGAACTTACAGTTGAGAAGTCATAGACTTAAAAAAAGAAAGAAGAGGAGACTGGTTAGGACAAGAATTCAAAAACTTATTCACTTCTTTACTGTGACCTAAAACTTCTTTTTTTTTTTTTTTTAAGTTTATTTTGTACATTTAATAATTGAAAACATAAGCAATTAAAAACTAAAAAGTAAACACAGATGAATAAATATATACATTTCTCAATTAAATGTAATGGATACATGTAAATTTTTTTGTTGTTGTTTTGTTTTTTGTTTGTTTTTTTGTGTGTGAATCAAACAATATATTACACAATATATTTGGTTCATTGTAATGCATTCATACAGTATTTGTCCTTTTGTGTCTGGCTTGCTTCACTCAAAATAATGTCCTCCAGGTTCATCCATGTTGCCATATGCTTTATGACTTCATTTCTTCTTATAGCTGCATAATATTCCATCATGTGAATAGACCACAGTTTGTTTATCCATTCATCTGTTGATGGACATCTGGGTTGTTTCCAACTTTTGGCAATGGTGAATAATGTGGCTATGAACATGGGTGTGCAGATGTCTGTTCGTGTCACTGCTCTCAGTTCTTCTGGGTATATACCCAGTAGTGGTATTGCAGGGTCACATGGCAAGTCTATATTCAACTTCTTTAGGAACTGCCAAAAAGTCCTCCATAGTGGTTGTACCATCCTGCATTCCCACCAACAGTGAAGAAGTGTTCCTATCTCTCCACATCCTCTCCAACACTTGTAGTTCTCTGTCTTTTTAATTGTGGCCATTCTGATAGGTGTGAAATGATATCTCATTATAGTTTTGATTTGCATTTCCCTAATCATGAGTGATGTTGAGCATTTCTTCATGTGTTTTTTGGCCATTTGTATTTCTTCTTCGGAAAAATGTCTATTCAAGTCAATTGGGTCATTTGACTTTTTATTGTTGAGTTGTAACATCTCTTTATATATCCTGGATATTAAACCCTTATCAGATATGTGATTTCCAAATATTTTTTCCCATTGAGTTGGCTGCCTTTTCACCCTCCTGACAAATTCCTGTGAGGTGCAAAAGTGTTTAATTTTGAGGAGGTCCCATTTATCTAATTTTTCTTTTGTTGCATGTGCTTTGGGTGTGAGGTCCAAGAAACCACCACCTACTACAAGGTCTTGAAGATGTTTCCCTACATTTTCTTCTACTAGTTTTATGGTCCTGGCTTTTATATTTAGATCTCTGATCCATTTTGAGTTGATTCTTGTATAGGGGGTGAGACAGGGGTCCTCTTTCATTCTTTTGGTTACAGATATCCAGTTCTCCCAACACCATTTCTTGAAGAGACAGTTTTTTCCCTTCAGCGTGGACTTGGTAGGTTTGTCAAAAACCAGTTGACTGTATAGGTGAGGGTTTATTTCTGGATTCTCAATTCTATTCCACTGATCGATATGTCTATCTTTATGCCAGTACCATGCAGTTTTGACCACTGTAGCTCTGTAATATGTTTCAAGGTCAGGCAGCGAAATTCCTCCCACATTGCTCTTCTTTTTTAGAATACTTTTGGCTATTCGGGTGCACTTACCCTTCCAGATGAATTTGGTAAATGCATTCTCTAATTCTGTAAAGTAAGCTGTTGGGATTTTGATTGCTATTGCATTGAATCTATAAATCAGTTTGGGCAAGATTGACATCTTCACGATATTTATTCTTCCAATCCATGAATAGGGAATGTCTTTTCATTTGTTTAGGTCTTTTTTTATTTATTTTAGCATTGTTTTGTAGTTTTCTGCATATAGGTCCTGTACTTCCTTGGTTAAATTAACTCCTAGGTATTTGAGTCTTTTTGTTGCTATTGAAAATGGAATTTTCCTCCTGATTTCCTCCTCAGATTGTTCAGTACTAGTGTGCAAAAACATTACTGATTCTTGCGTGTTGATCTTATATCCTGCCACTTTGCTGAACTCATTTATTAGTTCAAGTAGCTTTGTTGTGGATACTTCAGGATTTTCTAAATACAGGATCATGTCATCCGCAAACAGTGAGAGTTTTACTTCCTCTTTTCCTATTTGGACGCCTTTAATTTTTTTGTCTTGTCTAATTGCACTAGCTAGAACTTCTAGTACAATGTTGAATAACAATGGTAACAGTGGGCATCCTTGTCTTGTTCCTGATCTTAGGGGGAAAGCTTTCAACCTTTTCCCATTGAGTATGATGTTGGCTGTGGGTTTTTCATATATGCCTTTTATCATATTGTGGAATTTTCCTTTTATTCCTGTCTTTTGAAGTATTTTTATCAAAAAAGGATGTTGGATTTTGTCAAATGCCTTTTCTGCATCTATTGAGATGATCATGTGGGTTTTTTCCTTCAATTTGTTAATGTGGTATATTACATTGGTTGATTTTCTTATGTTGAACCAGCCTTGCATACCAGGAATAAATCCCACTTGGTCTTGATGTATAAGTCTTTTGATATGCTGTTGGATTTAATTTGCAAGTATTTTGTTGAGAATTTTTGCATCTATGTTCATGAGAGAGATTGGTCTGTAATTTTCTTTTCTTGTGGAATCTTTATCTGGCTTTGGTATTAGGGTGATGTTGGCTTCATAAAATGTGTTGGGTAATTTTCCCTCCTCTTCAATTTTTTGGGAGAGTTTAAACAGGATTGGTGTTAATTCTTTTTGAAATGCTTGGTAGAACTCACCTGTGAAGCCATCTGGTCCTGGACTTTTCTTTGCTGGGAGATTTTTGATGACAGATTCAATCTCCTTAATTGTGATTGGTTTGTTAAGTTCTTGTATTTCTTGTTGTGTCAGTGTAGGTTGGTTATGAGTTTCTAGAAATTTGTCCATTTCATCCAGGTTGTCTAGTTTGTTGGCATATAGTTTCTCATAACATCCTCTTATGATTCCTTTTATTTCTGTGAGGTCATTTGTAATTTCCCCCCTTTCATTTCTGATTGTATTTATTTGCATCTTTTCTCTTTTTTTCTTTGTTAGTCTAGCGAGGGGCTTGTCAATTTTATTGATCTCAAAGAACCAGCTTTTGGTTTTGTTGATTTTCTCTGTTGCTTTTTTGTTCTCATTTTCATTTATTTCTGCTCTAATCTTTATTATTTCTTTCCTTCTTTTTGCTTTGGGATTGGTTTGCTGTTCTTTTTCTAGTTTCTCAAGTTGTTCAGTTAAATCTTTGAGTTTAGCTCTTTCTTGTTTCTTAATATAGGCATTTAGGGCTACAAATTTCCCTCTCAAGACTGCCTTTGCTGTATCCCATAAGTTTTGATATGTTGTGTTCCCATTTTCATTTGTCTCAATATATTTACTGATTTCACTTGCAATTTCTTCTTTGACCCACTGAATATTTAGGAGTGTGTTGTTCAGTCTCCACACATTTGCAAATTTCCTTTTTTCCTGCCTGTTATTGATTTCTAGTTTCATTGCATTATGATCTGAGAAGGTGCTTTGTATAATTTCAATCTTTTTTATATTTATTGAGAGCTTTATTGTGACCTAACATGTGGTCTATCCTGGAGAAAGATCCATGGGCACTTGAGAAGAATGTATAACCTGCTGAGTTTGAATGCGGTGTTCTGTATATGTCTGTTAGGTCTAATTTGTTGATCATATTGTTCAAGTTTTCTGTTTCCTTGTTGATCTTCTGTCTAGTTGATTTATCTAATGATGTGAGAGGGGTGTTGAAGTCTCCAACGAATATTGTAGAAATGTCTATTTCTCCCTTCAGTTTTGCCAGAGTTTGTCTCATATATTTTGGGGCACCCTGGTTAGGTGCGTAGATATTTATGACTGTTATATCTTCCTGGAGGATCGTCCCTTTTATTAATATATAATGGCCTTCCACATCTCTTATCACTTTTTTGCATTTGAAGTCTGTTTTGTCTGATATTAGTACAGCTACCCCTGCTATTTTCTGTTTACTATTCGCATGGAGTATCTTTTTCCAACCTTTTACTTTCAGCCAGTTTGTACCCTTGTGTCTGAGGTACGTTTCTTGTAAGCAGCATATGGATGGCTCATGTTTTTTTATCCATTCTGTCAGCCTGTATCTTTTGATTGGGGAATTTAATCCATTCACATTCAATGATATTACTGAAAACGCACTAGTTATTTCCTCCATTTTATTCTTTGGTTTTCATATGTCATGTTATTTTTGCCTGTCTTTTTACTCTTTTGGTTATCCTTTCTGCTTTTCTTTATTCTATACTCTCCTCCAAGCCTCTCTCTCCTGTCTTTTTCTTTCAGTTTCTAAGGCTTCTTTTAATATTTCCTGCAAAGGTGGATTCTTTTTTGCAAACTCTCTTAGTTTCTGTTTGTTTGTGAATACTTTATATTCACCTTCATATTTGAAGGACAGTTTTGCTGGATAAAGAATTCTCGGCTGGCAGTTTTTCTCTGTCAGTTTCCTAATTGTATCATACCACTGTCTTCTCGCTTCCATGGTTTCTGAAGAGAAATCTGCACAAAGTCTTACTGGACATCCTTTGTACGTGATCGTTTGCTTCTCTCTTGCTGCTATGAGAATTTTCTCTCTATCTTTTATATTTGACATTCTGAATAATATGTGTCTTGGCGTAGGTCTATTTGGATTTATTCTTATTGGGGTACGGTGTGCTTCTTGGACATGTAAGTTCATTTCTTTCGTGAGAGTTGGGAAATTTTCAGCTATTATTTCCTCAAATACTCTTTCTGCCCCTTTTCCTTCCTCTTCTCCTTCTGGAACTCCCATGACACGTATGTGCTGGCGTTTTGTGTTGTCTTTCAACTCTTTGAGCCCCTGCTCAATTTTTTCCATTCTTTTCTCTCTCTGTTCTTTTGTCTCTTCAATTTTAGCTACTCTATCTCAGTATCACTTATTCTTTTCTATCATTTTGAGTCTGCTGTTGTATGCTTCAAATGTATTTTTTACTTCATCTATTGTGTCTTTCATTCCCATGAACTCCGTTAATTTTCTGTTCACGAATCAAATTCTTCTTTACGTTCGCGCAATGACTTCTTGATGTCATTGATCCCTTTAACTATATTCTCTTTCATCTCATTAATTTGATTTTGGAAATGTGTGTTCATCTCACTGATTAGTTCTCTCAAATTCTGCATGTCTTCTGGGACTTTGCTGTATTCCTTTTCTTGGGCCATGTCTTCTATTTTCTTAGTATGGCCTATAATTTTTTGTTGGTGCTTAGGCATCTGGTTAGTTTGTATTTTACTCAGATGCTCTATCTCTTTCTCTTTTATGGGGTTTTAGTGGCAGGAGGCTGTGAGTTACCACCGCTCTTTGATTTTTGGCTCAACCTTGATTGTTAGGATTGTTCTGCTGGTTGCTCAAAACTGGGCACTGGACCCAGTAATTGGTTGTAGAGTCGTTTCCTAGGGCCTTGGGCAGGGAGGCTATAGAGGCCAGGAAAAGCCTCTCTTACTTATTAATTTTCTTATGTGCACTTCCTTGGTCTGCCAGGAGATGGCGCTTGTTGGCTGCTCTCAATTCAATGCCTGGTCAGAGCGTATTTGTTGTGACACAGACCAGATCAATGTGATAGAGCTTCCTGTCTGGGGGCTAGGAGCCCTGTGATTCAAACTTTCTGAGACAGTTCTCCAGACTTCTCTTGTAGTGCCCCCCTTTTTCCAGCTAGGAAATATTTCCACTCCCTTCTGAATCCTCAACAATCAGTCCCTGTTAGTAGAGGATGAGATTGGGAGGTTTGTATATCTTTAGCCCCTTGCAGGCTCCAATGCAAACAATGGTGCAGCCCCACCCAGCCTGGAAGGGCTCTCGGGACAGGGCAGACCAAACCTGGGAGTCCAAAGTAGGGTCAGCCCCAGGCTCTCTCTCCCCTCTCCTGTGGTGTCCTCAACAATTAGTCCAGGCTAGAAGAGAGGGAGGTTGGGTGGGTCAAATTTCTCCAGTCCTTTCTAGGCTCCCAGGGCAAACTGCCGTGTGGAAGTGTCCATGGGGCTCTGCAGCCCAAATTTCAGGTCAGAACCTGAGTCAGCCTAAGGTTGTGTCCCTCTCTCTCCCCTTTCCGGGAATGGCAGATCCCTGAAGCCCCCTTTGTCTGTGATTGCAGACCCAGAGGCCCGAGAATTCTGAAGAGTTTGGGGGAGGGTGCCAGCAGCAGCAGAAGCTGCCACTTGCAACTCACAGTACTGTAGTCACAATTTCCCTCTTCTGTCCCTCTCTCCTCTGGGTGGTGTGCAGCCTTCACCTGCTGTCCTAAACCCTAGAAGATCTTTTTCAGGGCTGTTTCAGCTTGTCCTCTAGCTATTTTTCTAGAGAAGAGATTCCCTTGTCCTACTAGTCTGCCATCTTCCCGGAAGTCCTCCTAAAACTTCTTTGAATACAAAATGAAAGAAAGTAAAACACTGGGAAATAAATGGAAGAAAATGTCACTGTACATACAGGACACCAGATATTACAATGATGAAAAACAAAATGTCAAAAAAGTTTTCTTAGTATTTTTCATTATTTTTAAATATCCCAATCTTTTAATTTTATTTTAGTTTTAGTTTTTGAAATTTTATGTATTTTATTTCTTTTATTTAGACCTACCATTATTATTTCATTTTCCTATTAATTGCATTTGGCTATTTTATTGGCTTCATTTTTGAGGAAGCTTTGGATCACAGAAGGGGTGCAGCTGGGCCAGGGGTGGATCATTGGTGTGGGGTGTCAGTGGTGGGAGATACATGGGAGGAGGTTCACCTGGGCATATATATAAAGTATATGAATATGTTCAGATGTTCATATTGTCACAGTGGGTGGAGACTCACACAATAACTGAGAGAATGTTGAATTCCCATCCTGGAGAGCTCTGCCACATTCTATAATGGAGTAGCAACATTCCCCCAAGTAGAGGGGCAATGACTGGTGAAGGAGGATGGTCCTTGATATTGATGACTGTGCTTATGAGACTTTGCTTTTGAAATTGAAACTTAGCCTACTGTTGTGGGGTTCCTAAGAGTTGCCTCCTGAGAGCCTCCTTGTTGCTCAAGTCTGGCCTCTCTCTAAGCAAAACTCAGCATATAAATGCATTGCCTTTCCCCCAGCATGGGACATGGCTCCCAGGGAAGAGCCTCCTTGGCACCAAGGGATTACTACCAAGCAAAAACTAGCAAAGAAACTGGAAAAAAAGGGGGGGAGTGAAGACAGATGAGTTTATATAGATAAGAAACTTCCAAGTGAGTCGGGACGTCATCCCAGAGGTAATACTTATACACATCTCAGCAGGATCTTATAGACTGCCAAAGTAGATACTACCTCAAATAGTGGGATTTCTGAGGGCTCTGGAGACACCCAGGTCATATGGTCAGGGCAGATGGTTCCAGAGTTTGGTGCCTTGCCAGTCAGCCCTACTTTGCAGTTTGTGCTCCTGAGAGTGACAGAGTTAGATTCAGTTATGGCTTCTTTACACATGGTTTATCTGTCCCTTCTATTTAAACTTATACTTGGTGCTGGAATTTGTAGGTGCACATTCTAGAGATTGGAATCTTTGAGCTGTCCATATGCCAGCTGGGCCCTGAGCTCAGCAGAATTGCAACACCTACTCTCCAGTTCATTGGACTCACCCAGGACAACTAACAAGGAGGTGAGGATTGACAACCACTATCCCAGGGAAATGAGGGAGCCTACAACTGCAGGCAAGAGAGTCCCATCCATTGGTTGTATGGGATTGAAGCCCCCTCTCAATTAGAGGTGGAGTGGACATCACTATCCCAGAATACTCAGAATTGGGGAATGAATTATGGACTAGAGTGGACTTACTGGTATTCTACTGTGGACATGATATGATTCTAGCAATGAAAGAAATTTCAACATTGATGTGGAGCCAGTGGCCACTGGAGGATCTGTGGGCAGGGAGAGGGGGAAATGGTTGTAATATGGGGACTTTTTTGGGACTTAGGAATTGTCCTGAATGACATTGCAATGACAGATATAGGCCATTTTATATCACCCCATAACATGCAGAATTGTGTGGGAGAAAGCATACACTACAATGTGAACTATGGTCCATGCTCAGTGGCAATGTCCCACGATGCATTTATCAATTGCAATGAATGTGCCACACTAATAAAGGATGTTATTTATGTGGGAGGGTATGGGAGGTGTGGAGAGTGGGACATATGGAAGTCCCTATATTATTTGTGTAACACTTATGTAATCTAAGTATCTTTTAAAAAATAAAAAAATTTTTAAATTTTTAAAATTTTTAAAAAGCTATTCACTTAAGAAATTGGAAACAGAACTACCCTATGAATGTTTCCTTTACAGATATTGCCATTTCCTCTAAATAACAGAAGCTCACCAGAAGCATTATTGTGTTTGCTTAGAGAATAATAATAAAAAGATACTTGGGAAAAGAAAAAGCAAAAAGTCAATAAATCAATAATCAATATGCCCATAAATAAAAAATGGGTAACTTTAAGTAAGTCTATTCATTAAGGAAAAACTAATGAAATCTGAATCTGAATAAATTGTGGTATTTAGTTCAAAATAATATATCAATATTGGTTCATTAGCTGTGACAAATATATCATAATAATGTAAGATTGTTTAACAATATAGAAACTGGGAGTGAGGTATACAGGAATCTCTGTACTATCTTTTCATCTTTCATGTGAACTTTAAAAATATTCTAAAAAAAATTTAATCATTTAAATTTATAAATGATGGTATAAAACCCTTGCAAATATAATGTTAAATGGAAAATTTTTTAAAGCTTAAAATTTTTTACATAATTTTTATTACTGCTGTTATTGCTAAGTGGTCTGATCTATCTGGTCAGAACCTAGAAAACAATGGTTGCAAGAGGGTGATGATAGCAAAGTCTCATGAAGGCAACTTTCTAAGTTGGGCCAGAACTCAGACAACAGTGAAGGGCCAGTCATATGGTCATTGCCATTGGTTAACATGATGCCACAAACCTATCCACATATGCTGAGCTTAGAAAAAGGCTGAAGTACTCATAGAAGAAATGCAGGGTAACCCTTGAAATTAAAGCCTAAACACAGTATAAGGAGTGGGCAAATTTTGGGAAGTCAGGGAGAAGGATGAATCTTGTTGGGCTTGTACTTACTCAGGGTTAAGCAAAGATATACCAGTTACTAATCTTAGGGCAGCAAAACTAATTCCAGACTTTAAGGATCTGATCTACCCAAAAGCCATAACAGACCCAGGCAGGACTCATTCTAAAAGTGGGTAAGGTTGAATTTCTGGAATGAAAATCTTTAGTTCTTATGGCTGAATAGTAGGTTTCTCTGGAGGTAGGTGGAGGATGGGAAGATGAATGGTGAGATATGAGGCTTGGAAGATAGGCTGTGGTTAAATTAATAAAAAGTCTTCTATGTCATGCTATGAAATTTAGGCTTTATTCTTTCGGTGACTGGGAATCTTTGAAGAAATTTGAGAAGTGACCAAAAGCAAGTTTTGGTATCGAAAGACTTCTCTGATGGTGATATGGATGGCCTGGAAATTTGGAATCCCATCAAAAGGCTTTTTACTTACAATATGTTATGTAGTAATGGCTTGAATTGGGACAGTGGCAATGGAGGGCATGGGATAAGAAATACCAATTTATTCCTTTATGAATTATTTCTTCCTAAAAAGCTATTGCATTACATGGTGTATTCGTCAGCCAAAAGGGTGCTGGTGCAAAATACCAGAAACCTGTTGGCTTTTATAAAAAGTATATATCTGGGGTAGAAGCTTACAGTTATTCCAGGCCATAAAGCATAAGTTACTTCCCTCACCAAAGTCTATTTCCACGTGTTGGAGCAACATGGCTGCCAACATCTGCTAAGGGTTCAGGCTTCACAGGAAGCTCAACTGCTGGGCTCTCTCCACAAGGCCAGCTGTAGAGTATGAGGCAAATGGCTTTGTCTCTCTCTCTGGGGCTTCTGCTGTGTCTAAGGAGCCATCTCTATTCCTCTGTGTTCTCCTGTGTGTTTACTTGCCAGGCTCCAAATTCAAAACTCCCACCTCCTTTCTCTGCGATGCAGTTTTTCTGTGAGTCCGCACCCACCAAGGGGGTGGAGACTCAACATCCTACTAACATGGCCCAATCAAAGCCTTAATCATTCATCTCCTTTCACTACTCCCAGAGGTCCTGGAAAGAACGAGCAGACCTACCCCAAATATCTGTGGGACCCAGGGCAAAAGAACAAATGGAGCCCATTTACTATACACCTAAATACTTAAAAGTTATAAATCAAGCTAACAAAATTTTAAAAACATGTTCTCAAATTTGTGTAATGACTTCAAGGCCAGTTTGAAATTCTAAACTCCAGACTTCTGGAGTCCTGTACGTGGCAGTGTAGAAAAAACAGGCCTCTAGCCCCCAACCCTCAGTCGCCAGCACCCAACCTGCCTCTTCTGGTTCCAGCCCCCACCACGAGAGGCCTCTCATGCATGATGTGGACCCTGAAGTCCTCCTGTCCAGGCTCTGTCCTCAGGCTGGGCACACAGTGCCCTTCAGCCACCCCTCCCGCCTAGGGGTGCACACACCATAGCCTGGTCTATACTTAGGAAGAGAGACCCAAAGAAGAGGCTCAGGAAATCCCTGGAAGTGGGCTCAGGGCATTTGGAAAGGGAACTTTGGAACCTGAGGCAACTAGTTGATCAGTCATGTACAGTCAGGAAAACAGAAACTTTATCAGTTATATTAATAAAAAGAAAGTAATATAAGCAAGTATTGGGGAACTGGAAAGGCAAAAGGAAATGCACAAGTTTTGTTTTTCTAAATATAATGTTGTGAATCTCAGCTACCAACAGGAAATTTAAAATGATTTCCCGAAGTTCTAAACTTTGCTACAAAAGAAGAGCATCAAAAAGAAGAAATGCTGCTGCCAGCTGGTTCTCAAAGAACACGCTAAGCTTCAGTGCCTACAATGTGCTTGGTTTATATACAGTACATTACAGCCTTTCTCTCAACTCACACACTACTCCCTGGCTGGCAGTTTCCTCTTGCCTTCATTACATATGCATTGTAGCCAAAGGCCCCTTGAAAATGTTGAGGGAAGTGAGGTGAGATAGGAGATGTGAGCACTACCAGGGATGCCACCCCTATCCTCACCCATCCTATTTAAAAATCACCCAAATGGCTGCATTATTCTTTGCCAGCAAGGAATCCTTCTGTAGCAATACATCATACAAACATATACAGGCAGAGAGACAGACAGATACTTTCTTAAAGATAAAGTCATTAACACCTCAGCACGAAAGTGAAAATCCATTCTTTGTTCCAAAATAAAGTAATCTCTTATATGACTACAAGGTATTGCAAATTTCCCAGAACATCCAAGTTTTAGATGGAGTTTTAGACAATTTTTCTGAGGTTTGTTTTTTGACTACGTAATTAGAAGTGCCTCCATAGCAATTGATTAGGAAATAAAGTGAGGACATATAAATATATTGCTAAAAATCTATCATTTTGATATCATATAGTAATAATTAGCAATTAGTAGTAATTAGTAGCAATAATAACTTAATAAATATAATAAATATTTCTCCATAACCATGAGATGTAAGAAGGAGTCTATGTCCAAAGTAGATAACCTTCAAATTAAATGTATCCGTGACCTATATAAGGGATATCCTAGCTCTGGAACTCCTACACAGGTATAGAAGAAATTAATCAATTTGCCCATAAAATTGGGACAAATATTATTTCTGAGGGGAAAATATTAACTTAATCTTAATTCTATAAAATTACTAGTTTTGTTGGTTTATTACACTTTTCCAAGTGATCTCGGTCAAATCATTTAACTCTGAGTTCATTCATAAGCATGAAGTTTAATAGTATTACCTACTCCTCCAAGCACTTTTGAGACTCAGAAGTAATAACTGTGAGTACTTCAAGGACAGGGACCAGGCTATCTATAAGAGTGCTTTAAACCCTTGGCTTATTTCTTTCATTCTCTTTTCTTTAGAGTGCAGAGGCCTTAAACGTTTTGATAAGTTGGAGCATCAGTTTATCAGCTCACCGCCACTATAATCCCACTCAAGGAAAAACTCAAGGTGAAAATGAGATGCCTCCAGTAGAGAAACATCTACAATGGAATACAAATACTTTTCATCACCCCAGCACTCTCAGATTTCCTTTTAATCACATATAAACTTTACTAAGAACATAAGATAAATTCAAATGAACTGTCAAACTGCATTTCTAAGTTTGGCACAATATCATACACAGTTCCTCAGTGCTTGCTAATATAGAGGTGGTTAGTGTTGTTTCAGGCACTGTTAGTGACAGGGCAAAAGGAATTCATACTGCTTCAGAAGAGACGACAAAGAGATAGAAGGAACTTCCTGGCATATACTTCAGGAGATGTATTATTTTTTATTTGAAAAGAATTAAAAGGTGAAATGAATCAAATAAATAGAGCCTAATTATAGACAAAAGGATAGCGGGGGAAGCGGCTGTGGCTCAATCAGTAGGGCTCCCGTTTACCATATGGGAGGCCCCGGGTTCGGTTCCCGGGGCCTCCTGGTGAAGGCAAGCCCGCCTGCACGGCGTGGTTAGCTGACCCAGGGAGCACAAGCAGCAAGGGGGGGATAAATGAATAAATAAATAAAATCTTTAAAAAAAAAAAAAAGGATAGCGGTATTGACCTTCCAAGGTCTCCTCTGATCCTAGTACTCAACTCCTGATATCATTCTTGGGCCAGTAAATACTCCTGAGTTCCTGCTTATTATTGAACACCCACAAAAGCTACCAATACCTCCTTGCTATAATCAAGAGCAACATGTTATAATTTTTATACTGTCTTCTCTTTTATTCCAAAGTCACCAAATTTTTTCCATTCCTTCATCTTCTAGTACAAGTTGAATCAAGAGTGTCCCAAGAAAATATGCTTTTTAAATCACCTCTTTCCACTCAGTTTTTACTAGGGCAGCAAGATGCCACTTTCTTTTTTCTCAGTTTCTTCATAGCTGTCTTCATATCAGCATTTCTGAGTGTGTAGATGAGGGGGTTCAACATAGGTGTGATCAATGTGTAAAAGACAGAAAACACTTTATCCACAGAGAAACTGCAGAAAGGCCTCAGATAGATGAATATACATGGAACAAAAATCAGGCTGACTACTGTTAGGTGAGAAGCACAGGTAGAGAGTGCCTTGCTCTGGCCCTGCTGGAATCGAGTCCTCAGGGTGATCAGGATGACAGCATAAGAGAATAGCAAAACCAAGAAGCAGAAGAGAGACAGCAGGCCACTATTTGAGACCATCAGTACCTCCACCACATAGGTGTCTGTGCAGGCCAGCTTGATGACCTGTGGGACATCACAGTAGAAGTTGTCCAGTTCATTGGGGCCACAGAAGGGCAGCTGGATAACCAGCATGAACTGTGTGATAGAGTGGATGAAACCCCCACACCAGCAAGCAAAAACCAACTGAAGGCACACCTGGCGGTTCATGACTATCAGATAGTGCAAAGGATTACATATGGCAACATACCTATCGTAGGCCATGACCGTCAGCAGAAACATCTCACTGGCTCCCAGAAAGTGGAGAAAGAAGATCTGGGCTAGGCAGCCCAAAAACGAGATGGTCTTGCCCTGCTGTAGGAAATCCCCTAACATCTTGGGAACAGTAACACAGCTCAGACATAGGTCAATGAAAGAGAGATGGCCTAAAAAATAGTACATAGGAGATTGGAGCAGGTGAGCATCAGCCCACACTGTCATCACTATCAAGATATTCCCCAGGACAATAGACACGTAAAACACCAAAAATAGTAAAAAGAGAAAGAGCTGCAGCTCCCAGGAGGATGATAGACCCAGAAGAACAAACCCCATCACCTTCGAATCATTTTCTTTTTTCATCAAGCCAAGAATACCAAGTGACCTGGAGAAAGAATAATTAAATTAGAACAAGAGAGATTTAATTTATACAATAGGCAAAAAAAAATGAGTTATCAGGATTATGAGTCTGTCCATTTATAGAGTCATAATCTTGGATGGAAAAGAACTTAAGCAAGCTCTGTAAGGTAGAAAATGCACATCTCTGTACAGATAGAACAAGGGACATTTTGGATTTTGTCCAACATTTTATTCCTGTAATGTCTTTAAATTGCATTTACAGCCCTGGGAATGGAGACAGGGAAGCCTACATGACAGCATGAGAATTATTCCATTTTTAATATAGACAGAATAATAATATCACTTAATAAAATATCCTTCTGTATTAGCAGATCTTGATCCAATGCCCAGCTCCACCATTTACCAATGGAGTGACCTCAGACAGGGCATGAAACCACTCTGAATTTTATTCTTTGTTTAATCAATCTAATGTAGGGATAACATCTTACAAGGTTGTCTTGAAAATCAAATGTAATGTGTCTATGAGCACTATGACTAAGGTCCTCAAGTTAATAAAATAGTTCTTATTCATCTTTATACCCACACCAGAGTGCTTACTGCATAAAAGGTGCTCAATAATTTATCAAATTAAAGGAAGAATGATTTGTAAACTATGAAATATTATGTTGTACAAGGGTTAATAGTTATTATAAATGTGTATGTTAGGAGGCTCAAATCACTTAGGAAGTAAAGTCTCTGATCATAGCAAGAAATTCTGCCTATAGCTATTGAAAAGAACACTTTCCATCAGCATAAAATGTGTCCATCCCCCAAAACCACTTTCCACCACAACACAGTTTGTTATACCAAACCCCTTCAGGGGCCAGGAAAGCAACACCCAAGAAATCCAAAATGTCCTTTATTCTATCTGTACAGCGATGTACATTTTCTAACTCACAGAGCTTGCTTAAGTTCTTTTCCATGCAAGAATGTCTATAAATGGACATACTCATAATCTTGATAGATGCATAATCACATTTCCAGCAGTTGGATCAGATTCTATCAAGTATTTCATGCTTCAAAACCTAATAATAACCTAGAGAATTTGTAAAAGTTAGTGGAAATATTTTTTAAGTTAGTAAAATAAGCCAAAGCTGTTAAGAATACTTATGAGAAGTGAAAGTCATTATGAAATGGCCCCTTACGGTATGAAGGGAAAGAAGACAAAGTCCAAGCTCTTTAAATAATCATGGGCTACTTATGGAGAGCTGAACAGTTATTGTCTAGTTTTTCTAAGCAGAGAACAAGAGGAGTTTATGAGGAAAATACTGACAGAAGTAATAAAGTCTTCCCCATGGAAGTTGATATAGTTCTTTTTTAACAATGGAGTATATCATGTTTCGGTATTTTGCCTGCTTATTTTTTCTGTGTTAAACTAAAAGCATTCTATCTTAGAGGAAGAAACTGGACCATAATGAGGATGGAAAACAATGTGCTAGTTGGAGTTCAATGCCATGCAACTCCTTTGGGGGATATCTAATGCATTTTCTATTTTCTCCACAGGCACCATTATTTAGAGATTGTACTTGTGATGGTATTGCCTATTGAGAAGGGCATAATCTTTCTACTCTAAACAACTTGGTCTTTTTGATATATTACATTTTATGTTGCATTTAAGGGAAGTGAAGAGGATTTGTCAAAAAGGAACTGAAATAATTAAAGGAATAGAAATAGCATCTAGGAGGGACTATAGTAGAATTAGGTAGTCTTAAATATATATTTCCATGAATCCAGTATCTTGAGTTATATAAATTTTATCATATCATATCCGAACCTTGCAACCACCTTCCAAGACACCACCAGGCTTAAAATTCCCTGATGCTATGGGAATGTCATTGCATTGTGAAAGCTTCTAATCGTATAAATTTAAAACAACAAAACTCAAATGATTTCTTAAATTTAAACC
Source organism: Tolypeutes matacus (assembly GCA_026826555.1). NCBI lineage: Eukaryota > Metazoa > Chordata > Mammalia > Cingulata > Chlamyphoridae > Tolypeutes > Tolypeutes matacus. The sequence continues at coordinate 1,138,926 of JAKSZT010000142.1, read as the reverse complement.
TGATAAATGTCAGAGCATATAGAGAAAAGAGGTAAGGACATCAGGAGGAATAAAAATGGTATCAGAGATAGAAAAAGGAGCAAAGGAGGGTGAATAGTGCTTTGAATAAATGTCTGAGAAACTTACATAATTGCATACTAGAAGCTGTGGGGTTTCCAGGAAAGAATCTGCTACCCTGACATTCATCCCATTAGCCACCTCTTCTCAGTCTCAGTCCAGCAAATTGAGCAATCCTCAGACCATCACAATTTCCCAGTTTGTGTCCTGTTGCTTCTTTATAAGTCAAGTTCTAATTGAAGCTGGCTGTGTGGATGGTTAAGCTCTCCTGCTCCCAGGGCTCTGACTGTATCCAAGGCTTTTATGGTCCTTATACCACTGCTCAGCCTAATGAGCCCTGGGATTTCCTAGGCTTCTGTTGTCTGAAATGTCTGAATCTCAGTGCTGGCTACATTGCTGACCCTGGGCCCTGCAGGCTCTGAAACAGTAAGACCTGAGTATATAACACAGCGGACTCATTTTACTTACTTTGGATTGATTAGTGCAGTACTACATATGCCACCACTTTCCCAAACCTCAGTCTGTACCTGAGTAAAAAGATTCTCGCTGGTTCCCATCTCAACCATGCTCCCAGGAGTGGGCTAGGCTGCAGACTAAATGCCAAGTTATCCCTGAGACACTTCCTTCAAGTTGCTCCAGAGCCTTTGTACAACATTTGAGTGTCTCTTGACAGCATCTCAAACAGTTTATCTAACTGGATCTTATCCAGAAAATGCAGCTGTTGTCACTAGTCATGGAATATAGTTTAGAAATTGTTGCTGCCAATGTATACTTTTTTAAACGTTAAAAAGCATAATTCTCACACAAATAGGTGATGAGTACATGCCAAAAAAAAGTATTTAATTAATCAAGGAGGGGCAGGAGGATGATAAAACCAGTTCAAAACAGAATATGAGATTTAATAAAATCAGGGAATAAAAAAAGAATCCTGAAATAAGATTTCTAATTTAGATGTAAACTAGTTAATGTCCTAAAAAGCAGTACATCTTTAACCTTTGGGATTATCTTTTCTACCACAATAAAAAGAATATCAATACAACTTGGCAGTTTGCTATACTATCTGATTGTATATAATTGTACAATGTCTAAGCTCTCATCAGTAGTAAATATCAAATTTTTAAAAATCACATTCCCCTAGAGAGTCATCAGATCTTTAGGTGGGCTTTGTTAAACAATGTTTTTTTTTTTTTTTAATTATTTTTATTTTTATTCATTTACTTTTTGGCTTTGCTTTGGGGGAGGTTTTGGATTGCAGAAAGGTAACAACTTTGACAGAGGAGGATCACTGGTTCAGGGAGTTGGTGATGGGGGAATGTGTGGGGAGGGGTGCACCTGGGGCATGCCTCTATGGAATATGAATATGTTTAAGTGGTCATGGGGTGTTGTCTCAGTGGGTGGAGACCCATACAATAACTGAAAGAATATTGAATTCCCATCCTGGAAGTCCTTATACATTCTCTAACAGAGTGACGAGAATCCCTAGAGTACATGGACAATGCCTCAGGCCCTTGACACTGACAGTTGTACTTATGAATCTTGTTCTTGTGAAATTGAAACTTAGCTAGTATTACATATTACCAAAGAGTTACCTCCTGAAAGTCTCCTTGTTGCTCATATGTGGCCTCCCTCTAGTCTAAATACAGCATATAAATTCACTACCTTTCCCCCTAGAGTGGGACATGACTCCCGGGTATAAGACTCCCTGGCACCAGGGGATTACTACAAAGCACCAACTAGCAATGCATCTTGAAAAAGACCTTGACCAAAAGGCGGAAACATTAAAAACAAGTGACTTTGACTTAGTCTTTATGACTAAGAGATTTCAAAGTAAGTTAGAAGATCATTCCAGAGTTGCACTTATGCACGTCTCAGGAAGATCTCATTGACTGCCATAGTAAACAATGCCTCAAGCAGGGGTGCTCCTGAGGGCTCTAGAGACATCTAGAGACACTATAGGCAGGGCAGACGATCTCAGGAATTTGGCACCCTGTAAGTGGGCCTTACCTTGGAATATATGTTCCCCAATGTAACAGAGTTAGACTCATTTACCATTTCCCGATACAAGGTTCTTCTGCCCTTTTATTTTAAACTTATAATTAGCACTATACTCATTAAATATCTGTCTCAGAAAGTTAAATCTTCAGTCTTTTCATACACTGATTGTTCCCTGAATCTCAACAGAGTTGTAGCTGACACCTTCTCTCCAGTTCATCGGACTCACCCAATTCAACTAACAAAAGGATGATGAAGGACAATGCCCATCCCAAAAAGCAGAGAATATCTACAACTGCAAGCAAGACAATTCCATCTACCTTCCCCATGGGATCTAAATTCCACCTCAATTGGAAGTAGAGTGGGCATTACAATACCAAAATCCTCAAGATTGAGGAATGAACTAACATAAGGGGGGAATGCAATTATGGACTAAAGTAGACATTATTATTCTAGCAATGGAAGAACTTGTAACACTGATACAAAGGCAGTGGTCAGCAGAGGTTCTGAGGGGAAGGAGAGGAAAGAATAGATGTAACATGGGGCATTTTGGGAACATTGGAATTGTTCTGCATGACATTGTAATTAAGGATTCAGGCCATTATCCTTTTTGCAAAACCTATAAAATTCTGTGGTGCAGAGGGGTTTATGGGAAGATGGTGACAGACTAACAGGGAGAGAAGAATGATCTCACAAAAACAATGGAGAAAGAGCCAAAAAGCTGTCCAAGGGACTTGCTTCGGGGGGTTGGCAGACCAGGACAATGCTACACGACTCCCAGGAGGGCGAGGGACAGAGAGACAAAGAAACTGAAAAAACAAACATGAGTTACCAAGCCCCTATGGCAGCCGGGAAAGGCTCCCCTCCCCCACCCCAAGATATTTCAGCTGACAAAGAGGGGAACAGACACCTTCCTCCCTGGGAGCTGTTTCAAGGGAAAAGGGAGGGGAGGGTGGGGTGCTTTCCTTCAGTGAATTTAGCCAGCAGAACCCACTTTGAATGTCCAATCTGGAGATTCAACACAGGAACACAGGAAAGTCTACATTGAAACACCTCCATAGAAAGTTGTGCTGACTGGTGCCATCTGCTGGCAAGTCTTGAAATTGCATGAATAAAAACTGCCCTCTCTGTATCCAATCCCTGGGAGAAAATCTTTACCCCACTAGTCCTTGGCTTGATTTTGAAAGCTTAAGCTGGGTAATTTTAAAGACTGAGAATAAGCTGACCCAAATATCAAAGAAGAGCTGTGAAAAGAAAACAAATCAATGGACAAGGGAGAGAAATTAGCCATCAGATTACATTCACCAACATATTCAGATGTCTAGCCATCACCAAAAAATGGCAAGCCATACTAGGAAACAGGAAGAGATGACCCAGCCTAAAGAACAAGCCAAATATCCTGAAGAGATACAGGATTTAAGACAATTAATCAGTGCTAATCACTCTCCTAAATCACTTCAAAGAATTTAAAGAAAATATGCTAATGAGATAAAGGATATTAAGAAGACACTGGGATAGCATAAAGAACAATTCAAAAGCCTGCAAAGAAAAGTAACAGACCTTACAGGAATGAAAGACACAATGGATGAGATTGAAAATACATTAGAGGGACTATCTTGCTTACAACCTTCTTCTCCCTTTCTATCTCCTGTGAACCTATCTTCCAGACAATAGTTCTCTGAGTCTGCTCAATTTGCTAAATTCATATCAGTGAAGTCATGTCTGTTCATCCTTCAATGCCTGGTTTGATCCACTCAACATGAGATCCTCAAGATTCATCCATGTTATCCTGTGTGTTAGCATGGTATTCCTTCTTACAGCTGAGTAATATTTCATTGTATGTATGTGCCACATTTTATTTATCCATTCATCTGTTTGGTTTGCAGTTTCCTGAGGACCAGGGGTTTTGTGCATCTTTTTTAGGTGCTTATTTGACATCAATACACTGTCTTTTTGTTAAAGTGTTTGAATATTTTACCTATTATTTTGTTATTTTTTAGTTCTATGAGCTCTTATCATATTTTGTAGACAAGTTGTTTAACAGATATATGATTTTCAAAACATAAAAAAAAAATACATTAGAGACACATAAGAGTAGAGTTGAATTTCTTGAAGATAGAATTAGTGATTTCAAAGACAGAACATCTGAACTGGAAAAGACAGGAGAACAGAAAGAGAAGAGAATGGAAAAAATGGAACAGAGTCTCAGGGAATTGAATAACAGTGCAAAATGCACAAACATTCATATTATAGGTGTTCCAGAAGGAGATGAGAATGGAAAAGGGGAAAAAAGAATATTTGAGGAAATAATGACCACAAACTTCCCAACTCTTATGAAGGACATAAATATCAATATCCAAGAAGGACAATGCACCCCAAACAGAATAAATCCAAATAGACCTACCCCGAGACACCTATTATTCAAAATGACAAATATCAGAGATTAAAAGAGAATTCTGAAAGCAGCTAGAGAAAAGCAAAGCATCACATACAAGGGAAGTTTGATAAGATTAAGTGTTGACGTCTCATCAGAAACCATGGAGGAGAGAAGAAAGTGGTATGATGTATTTAAGGAACAAAAGAGAAAAACTGCCAGCCAAGAATTCTGTATCCAGCAAAGCTGTGCTTCAAAAATGAAGGTGAGTTCAAAGTCTTCACAGACAAACAAAAACTGATAGAATGTGTTACCAAAAGACCATATTTGCAAGAGATACTAAAGAGGATGCTGCAACCTGAAAGGAAAAAAGAGGGCAAGAGATTTGGAGAAGAGTTTAGAAATTAAGATTATTAGGAAGAGTAAACTAAAGGATAAGAAGACAAGCAATAGAACAATATGACAACAGAGAGCTGAAGGACAAAATGGATGAAGTATGTAATGCCTCTGCAGTAATAACCCTGAATGTTAATGGGTTGAGCTCCCCAATCAAAAGACATAGAATAATAGAATGGATAAAATATATATATATGAACCACATATATGTTGTCTTCAAGAGAACCCACCTCAGATGGAAGCACACAACTAGGTTAAAAGTAAAAGGTTGGGAAAAGGTATTCCAGGCAAATAGTAACCAAGAAAGAGCTAGAGTAGACGAGGAAAATGTAAAATAACATTATAATATATGAGCAATAATTACTCAGCGCAACTGGTAAATTGTTCCTGTGATCAGAATTCTGTAATGTTTTTAGTACAAAATAACACTTGCTTTTAATTGAGGAGGGCTGGAGAAGAAATATATTTTTAGAGACTTCTAAAATTTGTAATTTCTTTCTATTTATTTTACTATTTTACAATAAAGGACTTTTAAACAGCTTAAAAAGAGAAATTGATTATATACTTTGGATAGATCATATGGTATATGAATATATCTCAATAAAACTGCTTAATAAACAAATAAATAATTGTGCAATAATAGCCAGAAATAGCAGCTATGTACAACAGGGGAAACAGAGAGATTGAGAGGTGAGGAATTTTCTTGTTTGTTTGTTTGTTAGTCTGTCTGTTTTTCCCTTTATTATTATTATTGAAATAATGAAAATGCTTTAATAATGATTGACATGATGAACACACAACTATGTGATTATACCAAATACCATTGATTGTACATTTAGGATAAACTGTAAGCTTTATTAATATGCATCAATAAAACTGATTTGTTTTTTAAAAATTGTGCAGTGCAAAATGTAAACCATAATGTAAACTATAGACCATGGTTAGTTGCAATGCTTCAGTACATGTTCAGCAATTGTAACAAATGTACCACACTAATGAAAAATGTGGTTAATGGGGAAAAGTGGGAGGGAAGTGGGTGGGGTATATGGGAATCACCTATTTTTTTTTATGCTACATTTATATAATCTACAGCTTCTTTAAAAATAAAATAAAATAAAATAGAGCACACTGAGTATTCCAAGGCCAATCAAGAATAAACAATATTCAAATCTTGCATTAATATAATATGGCAATAACAGATTCACAAACATTTTTTATTCTTATAAATAAATTGATTGAAACAGAACGAACTTGTTTAAATTTTTAACATACCCCATTCCTTTTTTTCTACAACACCCATCAGGCAGTCTTCTTTCTTTTTTTTTATTGTGTCTGGAACTTTCTTTATATCAATGTTACTAGTTACTCTGTTAACACAAGAAAATAGCTACAATAACAATATATCTGCTTTGGTGTGTGGTTGCACTCCCTCCTTATGTTTGTTCATTCCTAGTCTTGAGGAATTTGGGATGAGGTCTGTTCTGACTACTTCAAGCTGAGAGGGGAATTAGATATTATGGGGCAGAGGAAAGTAATTGTTTTGCTTGCAGTTGAAGATACTTCTTGTTTTGGCGATAAGACTTGCCCGTTAGCATCATTTTTAGTTGTCCAGAACAAACCTGAAGGACTGGAGAGTAGGATTTGGCTGCAACTCTGCTTGGTTTCAGAGCTCAACTGGCATATGAACAATCTGAAGATTTAAGTCTTTGAGAAATATATTTAACAAGTGCATTAGAAATTATAGGTTCAAATAAAAGGAGTAGAAGAATCATGATTAGGGGAATTATAAATGAGTGTAACTATTTTATATTGTGGATATAAATTCTCATATATTCCCAGATAAGGCCCGCCAATGAAGTGTTGGTTTTTTAGGCCATGTGGCTTGCTTATGGTGTTCAGACCTCCCTAGAGCCCTTGGGAGCACTTTTATTTGAGGCATTGTTTACTGTGGCAGTTTGTAAAATTTGCCTGAGACCTGCATAAGTGGAATCTCCAGAACAATCTCCCAACTTACTTTGAAATCTTTTAGCCATAAAAACTCTGTTTTATTTAATATTTCCACCTTTTGGACAATGTCTTTTTCCAAATGCATCATTGATTAATCTTTGGTAATAATCCTTTGGTGCCAGGGAAGCTCATCCTCAGGAGTCATGTCCCATGTCAGGGGAAGGTAGTGAGTTTATTTGCAGAGTTTGGATTAGAGAGAGACCACATTTGAGTAACAAGATTTTCAGGAGGTTATTCTTCAGCATTAATTATAATGCTTAGTTCCATTATTACAGGAATAAAGTTCATAAGTGCAAGAACTAGGATCAATGGCTTGGCATATTGGCCTGTTTTCTTTTATTAGGCAAGGCTTATATATTCCAGAGCTTTTTTAAGATGTTTGCCATCTTATTTGAGAAAATAGCAGGATTTCCCCAGGATGGAAGTTTAATATTTTGTTAGCTACTGTGTGGACCTCTATCTATCCAGAAGACATACCTATGACAACAAAAATATTTATATCCCATAGAAGTAAGGGATATAAATGCTTTGGGTGCATTTTTCCCCATATATCTCCCCACTATCAACATCTTGTACTAATGAGGTACCTTTGTTGTAGCTCTGGAAAGAACTTTCTTATGTTTTTATTATTAACCACAATTCTCACCCACCCCAGAGTTTATTATGTTATACAGTCTCTGTTTTATCCTTTAGCTTTATCAGAAGGTCTTCTTGACTAGAAATTAATAGGTATAAGATCTGGAGAGCTACACTTGGATTTCACTTAGGATAAGGACAGAAAACAAAGCATACCAGCAAGCTAGTATCAAACATTTCTCTTTTGCAAGAGTTCTCACAGCAATCCAGTTGCTAGACTTCTCTTCCCCCACCCCCATTTGACAGCTCAGAGGAAGGAAGATGAGATACACACAGGTGGATGTAAGATCCACCTTAGCTTGGAAGATTCATGACCCAAAGGAGCCAATATTGCTTGTAACAATTTTAATTTCTAATCAAGAAGATCTCCTGACATAAAGGTTTTTTTGTGTTTTTTTTTTTTTAAGGCAAACATTTAAATTATTAGATAATTCAGTTTCTTTCTTCTCTGGGAATTCTTTCCCTTATTTTAAATTTACTTAAGCACTTACTATCTCTGTAGCCATTAAATTCAAATTATTAATTATTCATAAATTAATTAAATTCTCTATTAAATTCAAGAGACTTTATCATTTATTTAATTAATTTCTTCCTGGAGTAAGAAAATAATTCATCTCAGACAAGAAGGATAAAGACATTTTTCATTTATAGACACAGAGAAATTTCACCTTCAGTTTATAAATTCAGCCATGATGAACTAAAACTATGAACACAGATAAATATGTTAACAACCCCTAGAGGACAAAAAATAAACAAAAAACAAACAGCACAAGAGGCAGTCTCCTGGGAATGAATAATACTCATTTAATTTTTAAAATCACTTTTCAGATATAATATATGTAGATGGTTCTGGGCTCTACTGTCTCCCATTTACTCTGGAAATCAGAGGCATCAGCCCACCCCTCCTAGCTTAAAGGAAGAATCATAGAGAGACCCCTGCAAGTACACCACTCAGCTTCACTTTTGGAAAGTTACAGACTTTCAGATATAAACATTGTGTGCACAACCAGGATCTCAGTCTCTAATCAGAGAAGCAGATGCCAGCCAGAGGCTTGCCCTGGAGACAAGATTACTGCAATGTCCTCACACACCCAAGCATACCAGACCTTCCAGACTCTTGTCCAAAATATAATGCCTGGAATAACCAGGCCTTACCAGTCTCCAAGTAGCAATTAGTCATGACTTACAGATATTTCTAACTAAATTGTGAAAGATAAATACGTATGAAACAGAGAAATGGTCATTTATCTTTGACACATAAAAACTCTAAAAATGAGTCTCATCTGTTTTGTCTGATTGTTATAGAACTTCTAGAATCAGGAAAGTCGAGGAGACAAAGACTCTCAAAAGTATACTTTTTATAATGTTTTTGATCCCAGGGCCACTCTCAGATCCAGTGGCTATTTATGAGGCAAGCAGATTTTGACAGTTTCATTAGGTGTGTTAGTTATACTATTCTTTAATATGTCATTCTCATCTTTGTGCCTTTTTCTATGATTTTGGTGTTATTACTTAATATTACACTATTTAATTTATACTAATGTTTGTAAAATTATTGTTATCAATGGAAAATATTTATTGAGCAATTTCTACATGAAGAATATAAAAAATTAAGAGACATACTTCTTAATTGCATCCAGCTAAGGAGGCAAGATAAAAATATTTTTGAAAAATATAAAGCAATGTTTCATTTGACATGCTTCATTTGTAACATGTCAAATGAAAAATTTTGAACATTTCCAAAATTGTAATTCATAGAACATAAATCCTGAGAATTGTTCTGAAAATATATATATGAAAATGAAAATAAAGCTTCAGAATTCAAACAAGTTTGGGGGTTACATCACTAAATTTTTCATTTAGAAGATTCACCATTTATCTTAAGGTATAAAAAGCTCTAAGATGTCTTATAGAAAAAAAAACTAACTTTATTCAAACTATTATTTGCCACATTTATTTTAACACCAAATTATTTTCATTAATGCCTATTAATATCTTATGGTTACAGGGTTTAAAATAATATATTTTTTAATTCAAAAATATTTATTAAGTTGCAAATATGTTAAAGGCACTTTGTTCTAAGTGCCAAAATTATTATAGTTTTGAACAAGATAGAAGTAGAACTATCTTTCATGGAGTGCAGAAAATAATTATAGACTTTGATAACAGCTGTGAGTGAATAGCACAGGGTAATGTGGTAGAGAGTAAGTGGGAGAGGCCACCTTTAGTTAGCATGATCTCATATCAATTTGGATAGGTAGACAAAATTCAGAATCTGCAGTCTTATAGGTCATGGTAAGGCATTTTGGTTTTATTCTAAGAAAAGTGGAAAGAATTTGAAAGACATTTTGAAAGGGTTACAGAAATGATTTGATAAATAATTTCATAAGATCATGCTAAAAAGATAAGGCTTGAGTAAGTGGAAAAGCAGCTAACTATGGCTACCTGCCAAAAAAATGTTTAAAAACATAGCTTACACTAGGCTATTGGCAGAGGAAATGGACATAAATGCCTAAATTAGACATTTTTAAGAGATGACGATAGCTGACATTAACATGAAAGCAAACATGGGTTGAATCTTCCTCACACTGCCTGCCATCTTTCTGGTTCTCTGCAATCGGGAGAGGTTCTCCAATTTTAAGATTCATGTGACCAAACTGGACCCATTAACCCAGGATAATTTCCCCATGTCAAGGTCCTTAACTTTAGTTACATCTGCAAAGTCCCTTTTTTGCAATATAAGGTAAATGTTCATAGGCTCTGAATAGGTTATTCTGAGAATTAGGACATGAACATATTTGGGGGCCATTATTTTGCCTACACAATAACCATGCATACAATGAAATAAGGTGGCATGCAGACTGCATTGGATATAATCTCCAGTTCACTTATTTTCCTATACATTCTTCTGTTCCACCTGCTATTAAATCTGTCCATTAGATTTTTAATTTAGGTTATCATATTGTTTTATTTCTAGATGTTTATTTGTTTTTTCTCTAAAATTTATTTCCACATCCATTAGTCAGCAAGTTAATACATCTACCTGGTATTAATGTATGAAGGTGTTAACTAATAGAGAAGTTTAAACCAATTGCCAAGGAGTGTACTCAAGGAGGAAAAGTTACTGTGCAAGCAGATGTTTAGTCTTTTTTTGAAAAATGATATTCCAAAGTTCTTATCTCTCTCCTTTAGCTTTGTTAAAGTTGGGACCAGTGAGTGTTAAAAAAAAAAAAAAAAAACATGCTGGCACCTAACTCTTTGGGTAAGGGAAGAATTGCCTGCTGGTTGCTAACTAAACAGTAACTTACCCAAGAAGCAATAAGGGGAATGTGTCAGCTAAAACAAATTAAGATACCTTAGAAAACAAGTCTATATGACAAATATTTCTGTCCAATAAGACAGAGGAAAACTCTAGTGAGTTCCCAATTTTTTAAGTAAAAAGGACATTTTTGCATATTTGATGCTAATAAAAACAAATTTCCAGCACAATACATAATTCACCCACCACAACGTACATGAATTTTTGGACATACATCATTACAGGTGCATTTTCATTTAGTATCAGTATAAAAGCCAATAGCTTGCAACCTATGGCATGCCTACCACAGATGGCATTAAGAGGGAAAGAATTGCTCCTACACAAAATTATTAAGGAAGGAAATGATGTCTTAGTTGCTGTTAACTTTTCCTTTTGTACCTCCATTCCCAATCATTGTGTACATGTTGTGGTCCTGTTACCTCAAACTGTCTCTTGATTCTTGATGCTCAGTGCTCCCCATGTTGTACCAAACTGAGCCTATAAGTGCTTTGTACTCCAAATATTTTGCCATCACCCTCTCACTGCTAATAGGAAACAGATATTAATAAATAGATCATCTTATTGTTTGCTATAACATATGACCCCTGAAGTTCTCCAAAAAGTGACTCATGTGGTGATAACTTAAAGAAAAATATAGGAAATATGTTAGAGACTGTGTTTTTGGCATATGGATATTTAAATCCTGTTCTAGTTTACTAAAGCTGCTCAAAGCGGATAGCATAAAATGGGTTGGCTTTTAACAGAGAGAATTTAGCTTACAAGCTTACAGTTTTGAGGCTGAGAAAATGTCCAAATCAAGGCATAACCAAGTGGTGCTTTCTCCCCAAAGTCCGGGTCCTGGCAAACCTGGACTCCTCTGTCACATGGCAAGGTACATGGTGACATCTGCTGGTCTCTCCCTTCCCTTCCAGGTTTTGTTGCTTCCAGCTTCTTGCTTCTGTGGCTTTCTCTCTGCCTGAATTTCATTCTCTTTTAAAGGACTCCAATATGCTTAAGACCTACCCTTAATGAGGTGAATCACATCTTAACTTAAGATCCTACTCTCCAAAAATCCTACTTAAAATATGTCCACACCCACAGAAATGTTAAATTTAAAACATATTTTTATATGGGGTATATATAGCTTTAAACCATCTCAGACCCCTTCTTCTCATTGAAAAAAAAGTCATTTTTTACATACAAAAATTTAGAATAATGTTGGAAATATTTTCAAGAACTTTAGGAGAGAACTATACAGACCTAATAAGATTAGGCCATTATCCATGCTTACTGGCAATGCTCCAAAATGTGTTATCAATTGCAATGAATGTATCACAGTGATGAAAGATGTTGCTAATGTAGGAAAATGTGGGAGATGTGGGGATCAGGGCATATGGTAATTCACTATTTATTCTCTGTAACATTGATGTAATTGAAGTCTCTTTTAAAAATAAAAAAAGTGGGAAAAAAAGATTAGGCCATTAATTTGGGGGAAAAAAATACATTTTACCAACATGGGATAATGAGATTTACTAGACACAAAGCTGCCATGTTCTTTTTTGTTCTTTTTTTCCTCCCTTACAAGAGGGTAAGTTTTTTTCCTACATCTCCCTAGGGATTGACTATATAACTGTCATCTTTTCCTAGAAAAGCCTTGACTACATAGCAAAAATCAATTCACAATTAGTTATGAGTTCATGAGCTATAAGCACATACTTATTTCACAAACCTACTTGCCATTTTTCCAAGTTGCTTTCCCCAGGACATCCAATCACAGAAGCTAAAACTAGATGCTGGCCTGAGGGCCTGGGCTGCCCATAGGACTCCTTGAGATGGGAAGTCACTTCTTTTTTTAAAGAAACAGTGACCAAATCTCTTGAAATACTGACCAAGGATAAATAGAGAGTAGAGTATTCTCCAGCACAAGTTCCATTTCAGATTAGACTTTTCATATAAGTGGTGCTTGTATCCTTTCTGCCAAATTAAAAATTGGAAACTATTCCCAAAGTCTCATCTATTTCAGCATCCAGACATCTCCTCTGATGAGATTCTTGGCAGTCGTTGCACACTTAATTGTACAAAAGGAAGATTGTTTTTCATTGAATGTCCTGGAATCCACACTTGTGAAACAGATGCTGAGAAGAAAGGGCACAACTGACCTTCTTTGTACTATTCCAGGTGTAGTGCTCAGGGATACAGAAATCACATTGTGCCCCTATCCTTTCTTTCTAGAAAAATAATCCTAATCTTCTGTTGTTATTGTTCTTGATGTTATTGATAAAAGATCTGAAGGACAAAATCCAAACTGCTTCAATTCCTGGACAAAACTTTGGTATTTGTCAACAATTGAGGTAAGTACCAAGGAACCTGTTTTCTAAAGTGCTAATTTCTCTAGTTTTTTTCACAATTCTAAGTAATTGGAACTATGCTTTCTTTTGAAATAAGAACAGAATTGAGTTATGACCAATAACCTACAGAAGATAAAGTTAAATAGAATTAAAGGTATTGTTTCCCTGGTTCTACATTAAGGGCTGTATCTACAGATCCCTACAGGGTCACAAAGAGATACAGAACTGAAGACAAAAGCTACCAGAGATGTACCATCTACCAGAAAGTCCTCATAGGTTCAGGAATTAGGAAAATCAAGTTCATTTTCTGGTGTCCATAATGTATTTTAAAACTGAGAGAATGTTAGGTTTGTTTTGTTTTGTTTTGTTTTGTTTGTTTGCTTGTTTACTTACATGCATATAAAATTGCTTAACTAAAGAGTAGCCAAAGCTGGGGAAATCACAATGATGTTTTTATCTAATAAAAATAGACTCCATGATATCACTGCAAGCTAGGAGAAATAGAGCCAGCAGAAAACCTGGCCAAACAAAGTAAGGACTGGCAGGGAGATATTCAAAGTTCTTCTGAAGGAACGGTCTGACATAAATAAATGTACTTAATACCAATACCCAATTTTTCCTTGACAAAAATGATGTATTACCTTACCTTAATTGAGAAAACCAAATTAAACTATTTTAGATCTTTCTTTTTCCTCAGTTGCTCTTCATTAGATTGAGCATCAGAGACCAGATCATTAAATGTTCTGGAAAATCATCAACATGATATAGATCAGAATAAACAACCCTATTTCTTCTGAAATACCAAATCAATCTGTCTCACTGGCTGCTTTCTCCAATTATAGTCCCCCTATCATTTTTCAAGAGCTTCATGGAATCCTTTTCATATAATGATGCTTTCAGAGAAAATTGAATTAAAGTAGCAGCTGCTTAAAGGTACCACAAGAACAGAGTAAAACAGAGTTGCTCAAAGGAAACCTTTTTGATCCAAAAGTGCTGGAACTACAAAATGAATCAGTGCTGAGGAAAAGAAAAATAAAATCCATCCATTGATGGAGGCAGCATAGCAGAGGTTTCAGAGGACAAGTTTAAAAAGTAAGCATGCTTGAGTTCTTATCCCAGATTTACCACTTCAACACTATGATCCTGAACAAAGTAGTTAACCACTCTCAGTTTCAATTTGCTCATCTGTAAACAGAGAGAAGGGGAAAAACACCTTGTCTTAGATGTCTTATGAAAATTAAATAAGATTATGCATACAGTGCACACACTAAGTTTCAGAAGATTTTAGACAGGATTAAAAGTATCTACTACACAGATGCTTAAAAAACAAACAAACAGAAAAAAAAAAAACCTATGCTCCCTAGGTCCTGGGTCATTTATTTCTACATAGCTTGAGTGTCCAGTGTCCAGAGTGTGGGCTCAGTTGATGATTAGAGTACAAGTTACACAGGACACCAGGAAATTCTTAGAAAACAATTTAAGCAGCCTCTTGCTGTTGCTCCCAAAGTGTCCTCTTATTACTGTTATTGACCCTATTGATGTCCTTTCTTTTTTCTCTGTAGTCAGTTGAGAAAAAAAGAAAGGAACTCAGTAGGACCCATGGAGACCAATCCATCGGGACCAGTGCATGTTCATTTTTGAGATAGGCTGAGTTGGCCTTGGGATCTCATATAGGGTGAACAAACATCCCTATTTCCCCAAGCCTGAGGGATTTCCCCAGACATAAAACTTTCAGTGCTAAAGTTGGGACAGTCCCAGGAAAACAGGTAGGTTTGGTTCCTCTCTTCCCATACCATATGGTTCTCCTCTTTTTGGCATGCTTTTTCTTTCATCTGCTCTCACCACTTCTCAGCCTCAAGGTCCAGTTGAATGACTTTTTTCTCACATAAGTGAAATGACTTAGGCTTAGTGGTGGAAAGATAATGTATTAGACATTGAAAAAGAATGAAAGATGATTAATACTTGACCCCTGTTCTCAGAGGTTTATAGTCTAGTAGGTAAATTAAGACATACTAAGAAACATGCATGATACAAAGTATAAAGTGTAAAGCAGTAAATTCCCTGGTACAGAAAAATCCTGTAGCTTTTAGAATGTTATTTCACATTTCTTCTAACTTAGAAAATAATGATTCATTTGGTTCATATTCAGCAAATATGTTGTCATGGCGTATGCTGTGCTTGGTACTGAAAATATGGGGATGAAAAAGACAACCAGTGACTTCATGAAGTTTACCAATTGTTAAAGACGTATAAAAGTGACTGAACAATTACAATAGAGTATAGTAAGCTTTCACGCATGAACACAGGATGCTATGGAAGCACATAGAATTACGTGATTGTGGTATCCAGCAATACTTACTTCTTGGAGAAGGCAATCAGTGAACAGTGCAGTAAAGGGCAAGTACAAGTTACCCAGGCAAAAAAAAAAAGTAAATACATATAAAGTAAAAAGAGGGAGAGATAAAAAGGAGGGGATGCATGATGGATGGATACAGAGGAAGAGCTGGAGAGAGAGACAGAGGGAAACAGAGAAGGAACAAATAATCAATGGACATTTTACATAGAGAGCTCAGCATTTCATTTGTTGGAAGTGCAACTATTCTTTTCTTGCCAGGGCAGGAGTTCAAGGGGCCACAGGGAAGGAAATGAGGCTAAAGAAGTAGATAAAGATCAGATCATTGAGGGCCTTGTATGTTATGCTTAGTTGTTTGGATTTGGCTTCATGATGATAATATCTTGTTGCAGCATAGTTTACAGATTAAATGAACATCTCTGCATCAGAATCCCACGTTGCATCAGTGAGTGAATTCATCCTTCTGGGTTTTCCCTGCAGCCAGGAGATTCAGGTCATCCTGTTTATGCTCTTCTCTGTCATCTACCTCTTTACTCTTATGGGAAACAGAGCATTATCTCTTCTGTGTATTGGGACAAGCATCTCCACACCCCCATGTACATCCTTCTAGGGAATTTTGCATTCCTGGAGATCTGCTATGTCAATTCCACTGTCCCAAATACACAGGTCAACATCCTCTTAGAGACGAAGGCCATCTCTTTCACTGGTTGCTTTCTCCAGTTCTATTTGTTCTTTTCCATGGGCTCCAATGAAAGTTTCTTTCTCTCAGCAATGGCCTTTGATTGATATCTCGCCATCTGTCACCCTCTGCATTATGCTACAATTATGACTGGACAACATTGTGTCAACCTGGTGATTTCCTGTTGGGTGTGTGGCTTTCTCTGGTACCTGGTGCCTGTTATTTGCATTTCCCAACTGCCTTTCTGTGGCCCCAATGTAGTTGACCATTTTTTCTGTGACCCAGGCCCATTGCTGACCCTTTCATGTGCTCCTGCTCCCATATCCAAGCTCATCAGCTACACCCTAAGCTCCCTAATTATCCTCCTTAGCTTCCTTTTCATCCTCATCTCCTATGCTCTTGTTCTGCTTGCTGTGCTGTGGCTGCCCTTGGCATCCAGTTGTCATAAGGCCTTTTCAACCTGTGGGTCCCACCTGGCAGTGGTGCTGCTCTTCTACAGAACCATTATGGTGATGCACGTGAGCCCTGGACCCAGCCAGTCCACGCTGATGCCAAAGATCATGACCTTGTTCTATTTGATGATCACCCCACTCTTCAACCCCCTGGTTTACAGCCTCAGGAATAAGGAGATGAAAAATGCTCTGTGGAAAGCTCTGGAGATGTGTAAAATTTCTTTAAAACTCTTTGGCAGCAAGTCTAGGAGGAGTGTAAAGTGATCTGGTTTAAGATGGTGTGGGTACTGGGGAATGAGAGGGGGAAGGTGCCACGGTACAAACTGGACACCTGATAATGCAGTGAAAAAGGAAAAATAATAATAATAATAAGTTTTAAAAAAAATTTTTGTTTTTTCCCATTTTTTTAATGTCCCAATCCGTTAATTATATTTTATTTTTAGTTTTTTTTTCTGAGTTTCCATGTATTTTATCTCTTGCATTTAAGCTTATCATTATTATTTCATTTTCCTATTAATTGTATTTAGTTATTATATGGGCTTCATCTTCAAGAAAGGTTTAGATCACAGAAGGGTTACAGTGGGGGCTGCAGAGGATCATTGGTGGGGGTGTCTGGGATGGGGGATTTATGGGAGGAAGTTCATCTGAATATACATGAAAGATATATAAAATTGTTCAAATGATCAGTTGTTGGGGCATGGTCACGGTGGGTAGACAATTACTCAATAAATGAGGGAATACTGAATTCCCAACCTGAAGAGCTCTGCCACATTCTCCAAGGGAGCAGCAACAGTCCCTTGAGTGCAGGGGCAATGTCTGGCAAAAGAGGATGGTCTATTGATAGGTTCTTGTTATTGATAACTAGCCTTATGAGTCTTTGCTCTTGTAATTGAAACTTAGCCTACTGTTATGGGGTGCCTAAGGGTAGCCACCTGAGAGCCTCCTTGTTGCTCAAATGTGGCCTCTCTCTAAGCCAAACTCAGCATATGAATGCATTCCCTTCCCCCCAGCATGGGACATGACTCCCGGGGATGAGCCTCCCTGGCAACGAGGGATTAATACCAAGTGCCAACTGGCAATACGACTGGAAATAGACCTTGAATAAAAAGGGGAAAGGTAAAGACAAATGAGTTCATGTGGCTAGGTGACTTCAAAGAGAGTTGGGAGGTCATCCCAGAGGTAACACTTACGTGCACCTCAGTAGGATCTCATAGAACACCAAAGTGGATATCACTCCACACAGAGGGGCTCCTGAAGGCTCTGGAGACACCCAGTTGCTATATAAGGGGGGATAGGTCCTGAGATTGATGCCTTATCAGTGGGCTCTACTTTGGAATCTGTGCTCCTGAGAGTGACAGAATTGGACTCAAATAAGTCCTCTCTGTACATGGTCCATCAGTCCCTTCTCTTCAAACTTATATGTGGTGCTGGGGTTTGTAGGTGTACTTCCAGAGACTGGAGCCTCTGGCCTGCCCATGTGCCAGCTGTGACTGGAGTCTTGGTGGAGCTGCAGCTCCTGCCCTGCAGCTCAATGGACTCATCCATGTCACCTGGTGGACAGCAGCCATCCCAGGGAATGAAGAGAGTCTGCAGCTGCAGGCAGGATAATCCCATCCACCGTATCCATGTGATATAAGGCCCCTCTCACTTGGAGGTGGAGTGGACATCACCATCCCAGACTCCTCAGGATTCGGGGAAGAGCTATGGACTAGAGTGGACTTAATGGTATTCTGTTGTAGACATATTGTGATTCAAGCAATGGAAGAAATTATAACAGTGAGTTGGAGCCAGTGACCACTAGACGCTTTCGGGGCAGGGAAAGGAAAAGCAGTTGTAATACAGGGGCTTTTTCAGGACTTGGGAATTATCTTGAGTGACATTACAATGACAGATATAGGCCATTTTACATCAGCATATACCATGCAGAAATGTGTGGGAGAGAGTGTGGTCTACAATGTGAACTATGGTCCATGCTTGGTGGCAAAGCACCAGGATGTGTATATCTGTTGCAGGTGATGTGCCACACTGATAAGAGATGTTTATGTGGGATGTTATGGGAAGTGTGGGAGGTGGGGAACAAGAGAATCCCTGTAATTTTTGTGTATCATTTATGTAATCTAAGCATATTTTTTAAAATATATATATATATAAAATAACATTTATGTAAGCAAATGCACATATATGCATATGTATTTATATATCATTTTCACAAATATTGGTTTGTATTGTAAAAAATTTGATTTTTACCCACAATAAAAAAAGAAAGAAAAAGGAATATAGGGATTAATGGTTTGAGAGGAAGAAAAACATCATTATTTTCAGATGATTATGTACATATAAAATACAAAAAAATACACAGGAAAACTATTAGAATAAATAAGTGATTTTAGCAAAAAAAAGATGGTGTGGGTAAAATAATCACCCTTTCACTTTTATTCCTTTGTACATTCATTCAATAAATACTCATTGAAGATCAACCCCACATTAGATACTGTGTTTGGCATAGCAACCCCTTTTCTCAAATAGCAGCTAGTGTGAAAGGTAAGAAAATAATTACCAGAAAATTTAAAATGTTCTAATCGATATATGTACATGGTGTCATAGGAGCACAAAGGAAGAAGCATTTAATTTTGCCCAGGTTTGTGGGTGGGGTGATGAATGTTAAGGAAAACTTCAGTCAGAAGACTACTAAAAATGCACACTTTCTGGTAAGAAGGAGAAAGACCCGTATTTAGATTTAACTTCTAGCTAAATTCATTTTCAACCTTATTGTGGTATTCTTGAAAAGGTGTTGGACTTTAAATCAGAAGATCTGGGTACAAATTCGATTCTTCCATTAATCAAATGCATAAATTATACATGTCACCCAGTTTCAACTGTAAAATAGGAATGGTAATTCTTACCCCAAAGAATAATTGGGGTGAGATTTTAATGAGATAACGTGTATAAAAGTTCCTAAAACAATCCCTAGCTTATAGAGATCACTCAATAAACATTAAAGGAATATGAATTTCAATGAATTCTGTGTGGGTTTAATATATACCTAGGACTATATGAAGATTTTCCAAGAGGTACAGAGAATGAATTGTTCAATTTCCAGAGCCTCAACTTACATATGCATAGTTTCTTAATGCTGATCTGCCTAAGAACACACCTGTGTTTGAAGCTTCAAATGGTTCTTATCTCACACATCTTCCTTCAGAATTACTTTTGTCCCGTTTCAAGTATAATGCACATCTTTCACCTATTCCAACCCTTAATATGACACGTTGCTCAGATATATAAGTTTATAGTTGGGGAATTAAAAGAATAATTTGAAATAAGTTTCTCTAGACTGAAAGTGTGTGACTTTATCAGGTAACAAATTCTTTTTGCAATATGGGGTTTACAATTATGTTTGCAATACAATTAAAAAAGAGAGTGTCTAAGTTTGGGTTGCCCCAAAAGAAGAGTCCAAAGCAAGCACTTGGATGCAGGTATTTATTGGAAAGTGGATCCAGGAGGCAGAATGAGAATTGAGGAGAAGCAAACGTAATCAATAGGGACTTGATTCTGTTGGAACCTCTGAGAATTTTCCATCTGAGTGGCATGATGCTAAGGCTTTCATAGATCAGCCACTGGTTGCCCCTGGGAACATTAAATACCCCATACTTCTATGACACATATTACCTGGTATGAAGTGGGAGGGATATTGTCAGGTTGATTTTGAGCTCCCAAGGTACTGCCCACCAACTCTGCAGATGGAATCAGAGGCTGGACAGGGAGCTAGACCTCAAACACTTTCACAACAGAGGCTTACATAATTGACTTGATAGCTCTTCATTACAAGTAATGTGGTTTACAGGCAGCATGGGGTATTGGTAACAATCATACTGCTTGAATTCAAATACTGGCTCCACTAATGACCTGACTTCATATATGCCCCGATTACCTCATATGTAAAGTAGTGATAATCATAGAACTTTCTCCATGGTGTTTTTGTGAGGACAAAATGAATTTATCTGCTTATCAGAGAGACTGGCAAAGAATGAACACTAATATATTTTTTTCACTATTATATTTTATGCTTTTGGCCAAAGGAAGGTCCATTCTCAGTACAAGGTCTAATTTGAATGTGACATTTTTCTTCAAAAGAAAATAACAGTAGCCTAACCTATTACTAGAATGTAATTTAAGAAACATGGGCATTAGAACATAGTTAACTAGTCAAAATACTGTACACTCAGATTAAAGGAAAAGAGCATAGAGAGCACCAATAATGTAGACATTCCTGAGAAACAAAGCAGAAATTTCAGTGTGCTGGGGGAAAAAAACAGCCTTTCTCAGTGATATGACTGGCAAAGATTAAATTAACATGATATGAGCATTGTGCTTGAAACAAAAAAAATCAATGCCCCTATTTAAAAGAACATAGGACCTGTTGAAAATTATTAGTATAGCCAAGACTTTAAACAAAAGAAATGCAGCCTATAAAAAAGCAAAGATTGTGTGATGGTTAGACTTACGTGTCAACTTGGCCATGTAACGGTGCCCAGTTATTTGGTCAAGCTAGCACAGGCCTAATTGTACTGTGAGGACATTTCATGGACTTAAATCATCAGTGAGTTAATTACATCTATGGTTGATTACATCTACAATCAACTGAGGAGATTGCCTTCAGCAATGAGAGACATCTCATCCAATCAATTGTAGGCCATAAAAGGAGAAGTGATTTCAGCAGTCAGAGAGAGAATTCCCACCTCTACTTCAGATAGCCAGCTTCTCCTGCAGAACTCATTGAGGACCTTCATTGGATTCCTGGCTTGCAGCTTGCCCTAAGGAATTTGGACTTTGTGCATCCCCATGCACATGTAAGACAATTTTATAAAATCTTATAATATTTACAGATATCTCCTGTCGGTTCTGTTTCCCTAAAGAACACTGACTAATATAGATTATTATCATGGACATTTATTTCATAAGGAACTAGAACTTGATATCATATTTCTATGTGAAATAGTTCATTATATATTTTCAGTTATTGAACACATTATATCTAAGATCATAATTATGTTTCTTATTTTGATGTATATTTCTCATTTTGATGTATAGTTTTCTCAGCTAATCCTTTCACTGTTTTCTTTAAATTCTCAATTAAATACCCCCTCCCTGTCCTTCGAGCATTGCTATAGATCATTGGTTCTCAACTAGGGGTCTATATCAAAATCAATGGGGACCTTTTTTCTTTCAAATTATACATGCCTAAACCCGGTATAATTTGAATTGGAAATTCTATTTCAGCAGATGCAGGATGGGTCTTGAGCATGTCAATTCTGTAATAGAAACTCTGTAGATGATGCTTATGTGCTGACCCATGAGTTGAAAAATGCAATTTTGAGTGGATATCTATGTGTATCTTACTTAACTTTTTTGGTTAAGATCCTGATACCCAGGATTGTTCCCACTACTAAATCTGGGAAGGATCATTTGAGCAGAGGAAATATGTACCCTTGCTCCAGGATCCCCATAATCTTCAAGAAGTGGATGTCCTTCAATACCATGACCTTTCTATGCCTAAACTCCTTCAAACCCATCCTCACCCACGCCTCCTATGTGCTGTCATGAACTGTTTTAGAATTGTAAAATTTTCTCTACAGTTTTGGATGTTTTCCTTCTATGTTACTATGGCCACAATTAAGATAGCATTCACTAAATGATGAATGATCTTTGTTTGAACCATCCTTATCAAATAACAAGGTTTACATAACCCTGGAATAGGTTCTTAAGAATAGAAATAAACTTCTAGATAATCCCATTTAGCTAAACATCTAACACTTCACACCCAATCAGTTACCTAACCTATAGAATTCCTCTAGTAATGGGAAACTCACTCTCTTCAGAGATCATCTGTTGCATATTTTAAAAGCCTGATTTGAATTCTGCCCAATCCACAGAGATACTTCTATATAAGTCATTCCTTCATTCATTAAACACATTCTATAGAGTTTTTAACATGTTTCAATTGTTCTCCTAGGTTCTGGGGATACAGATCTGAGTTAAGATATGAAAAATGGCCCCAAAAGCAAAGAGACAAGTAAATCAATAATACAGTACTTAGTTTTTTGTTTTTTAAGGAGAAAAGACTCCTAAGTCTCCTTTCCATATGCATCTACCTTCCACCCAACGCTCCTAGTTCCTTCCCTAGGAAAAAGGAATTACTCATCTGATTAGTCAGAGCCTGACATGTTGTCAGAGCCATGCTTTACTAAGGAAACAGGCTATTTATTAATCCCTAAAATTCTGGACCCTGTTTTCCTCTTGGTTTTATAGCTCCTGTTTCCATAAGGTGGGAAATTTTGGTCATTACACACTTGCTCAGATAAGGACCATAACCTTTTCTAATTCATTTTCACTCTTTCATGAAAAGCAGCCTTAAAAGGGAATGAAACTTTCAGCAGCCAGTCATATCTCTTTCACTTCCTATCTCCACCTGAATATTACTTCTCCTCTCAGAAAACTTTCTCTTTTCTAGCTTCTCTGGGTCTGCACCTGAAGGGATTTGTAAGCAAAAAATCTGAATCACAGACCCAACCATCTTAGATTCAAGGGAGAAGAAAATATTATCATCCTCTCCCAAACATTTACCAGTTTCCATGATGAGCATAATTTCATGTGTGCCCAGCAAATATTAAAAATGGCACTTCATTTCCCATTTGTTTGTGCTTCTATGATTATTTAATTCCATTAGTATAGAGTCTTTAGAGGAAGAGTGAGTGGTAGGATTATTAAAACCTTACTCATATATTCAACCAGTATTGGTGGAGCCTTTAGTAAGTGCCAGATACTGAACTCTGTGTTGTATACAAACTTTCTCCTCATAGAGCTGCCAGTCTAGTGGGTGACACAGAGAAACAGGCAGGTAGTTGTTGGGTAGTGCAAAAAATACTAATGATAGGATACAAATACTATGGGGACACATAGCAGGGGTACATAGGCCACTTGCTCTGGGCTTTCAGAGGTATTGGCACTAAGCTAGAACTAGAAGGATGAAAAGGAAGATGGGCATAGGATAAGGAATGTGAGGAAGTGTTCCAATCCTAGATATGGAATGTGCAAATACTTGGAGGTGAGACAGAGCATAGACTATTCAGGAAATCAAAAGGCCATCAAGGTAATAGGAATGCACAAGGTAACAGAGAGAAAACTGACCAGTTAAAGTGCTGGAGATTAGCATCAGTGCTTATCACAGCCTAGAGGGGTTAGGGAGGGTTTCCTCAGAGGAAGTTACTCTCCATGAACCTTCTTCCCACTGGTTCTAGTTGAACCGTTAGTGGTTATGGCAGTTTGATATTGTTTTTGAATTCCAGAAATAGATATTGGATTGTTTGTAAACTGGTGTGTTCTGCTGGGCATATTGGATTATACTGGATTCAGAGTAAAAGTGAACTTTTACTTGATTAAATAATGATTAAGGCTTTGATTGGACCACCTCAGTAAGACGTTTAGGACAGAGAAACCGCACTGCAGAGAATGGAGGTTGGAGTTTTAATGCTGGAGCCCCAGAAGTAAATAAACAGACATGCAAATATGTGAGGAGAGAGAGAGGCACCGGGAAGAGAGACAAGCCATTCGACTGATAGTTTACAGCTGGCCTTGTAAAGAGAGCAGAGCAGCTGAGCCTGGAGAGAAAGAAGCTCTAGGAGAGAGGCGAGACTTATCCCAGCCTACAACTGATTTTGGAAGAAGCTGGGATCACAGAGCCTTAAGAGGAAGAGGAAGCCTGAACCCTTGCAGACGTCGGTAGCCATCTTGCTCCAAAACGTGGCAACATAGTGAGGGAAGTAACTTATGCTTTATGGCCTGGTAATTGTAAGCATCTACCCCAAATAAATACCCTTCATAAAAGCCAACAGATTTCTGGTATTTTGCATCAGCACCTCCTTTGGCTGACAAATACAGTGATCATACATAAAAGTTGAATTCTTCTTTCACTTACCAGTCCTTAAAATATTTTAAACCAGGTACCTTTTTAACCTCAACATGTCACTTCTGAAAGCCAAAAATATCCAGTTTATATAGAAAAATTTCCTCTTATAACATGTGAACAAGTTTCAAGTTTTTTCATTAGTCTGGTAAACTTCCTCTGATTTTTCTAACCAGATCCTTGAACTGACTAGTGCAAAGTAGAACAAGGTTTAGTATTAATAAAAATAGTATATTACTGTAAGCTGAAAATCTCAATTGCTTTCTAGCAGCTAAAATACACCATCAGTCAAAACCCATGTTTTTGCATATATTGCTTAATAAAATTTTCCCTTCCTGGAACTTTGTACAAATACTCATCATTTTGCATAATTGTAGGACCTAATATTTATTCTCTTCAAATACATTGCTATGCATTGCCCATTATTCCATGCTGTTAAAGAATTCTGGATGCTATTCTGTCAGCAATTCATTCAGTGTTTCTTCCAGCTTCACTATAAGAGAAATGTTGATCACATCTGAATTTTATAAGCAAGTTTACAACATATCCATATCTATATCTATATCTATATCTAAATATATATCTATATCTGAAACTTTATCTATGTCTATTTATTGTTGTTTTACTTTGATAAATGCTGCCAAAGCACTATGCCAGAAATGGGTTGGCTTTTACAATGGGAATATATTAGCTTAAAAGCTTTCAGTTCATTTTCAGTGAAAATGTCCAAATCAAGGGCATCATCAGGAGACCCTTTCTCACTGAGCTGCAGCTGTGGACCATCAGGCACATGGCGCCCTCATTAAAAGGTGCTTTCTCTCCAAGCTGCAACTGTGGGCAAACAGGCACATGGCAGCATCTGCTCCCTTCTCCTCCAGGCCTCTTTGCCTTCAGCTTCTGGCTATTCTGTCTGTGGCTTTTTTCTCTCTTGGGTTCATTGATTTCAACTTCTGGAGGCTTTTCTCTGTCTCTGAGGTTTTTTTCTGTTTCTGTGGCTTTTTCCCCTCCATTTATAAAGGATTACAATAAGAGTCCCACAAATCTAATCAAAGACCCTTAACTGAGCGCTTTAATAAAAAGGTCCCACCTACAAAAGGTTTAAATGCACAGAAATGGATTAGCTTTAAGAAAAAGATTTCCTGGGGTCCACGAGAGCTTCAAAATGCTACAATTAAATATAAAATATATATGTGGTTCTCCTTCCAGTATGGTGGAATATGCTCCTAATACAACAGCCTTCCCAGAGATAACAGCTATAATCCTTGGACAAAATACAAAATAAAAAAATAATAAAAATAAATTTTTTTTAAAAACCGCCACAACTTCTTATCAGCTCCAACGAGTGAACCAAAGATTTTGAAGGAAAATCAAAATTTAGAAGAAGGGACAGGCATGGGCTGAATCTCACATTTTTATGACTTGTTC
Organism: Tolypeutes matacus; assembly: GCA_026826555.1. Classification (NCBI taxonomy): domain Eukaryota; kingdom Metazoa; phylum Chordata; class Mammalia; order Cingulata; family Chlamyphoridae; genus Tolypeutes; species Tolypeutes matacus. Next base: position 1,112,946 of record JAKSZT010000142.1, on the reverse strand, counting down.
CAATCCAACTTTGAAGGGCACAGGTTGGGGCAGCTGTAAGACCAAAGAACACACTAGACAGATTGTTAGACATGAGCTTTATTGGGATTTATGAGTAGGAGAGACTTTGATGGCAGCCGATCAAAGTATGAAGTTAGCACTCAGAAGGGGAATATAAGGGGCCTCAGGACAAAGACATTCCATAGGGTATAAAAACAGAGTTTCTGCAAAAGTTACATACAGTGCACAAACGGGGTGTTTGGGGATGCTATCACAGGAAGAGAGTATACAGCCTTGAGGGGATTAAAGTTTACAGGACCATTTGTACATTTTTCCTTCAGAGAGGTTTGTTACTTTTTAACTGGTAAATGTCCATTTTACACAGGGCAGCTCCATGCTTCAGGCTGTGTTTCATTAGAGTGTGGAGTGGGGCATCCCAGTGTCTGGGCTTCCACAGACATTAGCCTGGGGCAGTCTAGAGTAATAGCACGGGATGGTAAGACTAAGGTTTGATTAGAAAACATTCCCCAGGAAGTTAAACTCCAGAGCAACCACAGCCTCCAGGGCATGAGGGTGGAATACCAGAAAAGAGGCAGCCAGAGAAGCAGAGTCCCAAGTTCACTCTGTGTCCCAAGTGAAAACTCTACCCAGGTCTCTGGCTGACCCCTGAACCACACATGGAGATTCAAACCAGCTTGAAGTTAAGGTTAAAATAACTGAACTAAGGTTTGAGCTCCCCTGCCCCACCACCACAGGCGAAGCAGAGCTTGCATTTTGAGTACACCAATTTAATTGCCTGCTACACCAAAAACTTTGTCAATTTTCAGAGAAATGAAACATTCCATAGTCTCTACATCATAACATTTATAATAGCTAAGATAAACTCCAAAATTACTTAATATATGAGGAACCAGGCAAGTGTCATCCATTCACATGGGAAAGACAATCAACAGAGACCAACACTGAGACCAGATGTTGGAATTATTATATAAGGGCTTTAAAGCAGCTGTTATAACTATACCCAAAAATAAAAATAAAATGTGCTTGTAATAAATGAAAAGTTATGAAATCTCAGCAGAGAAATTGGAAATATAAAAAAGAGATAAGTATATATCTAGAATTGAAAAATAACTAAAATTAATAAAAAAAATTACTGCATGGACTTAAATGGTAGAATGGAGATAACAGAGAAAAGAATCAGTGAACTTAACACTAGACCAATAGAAATTATCCAATTTAAAGAGAAAAGAGAAAAACATCTCAATAAAATATAAAGAGGCTCAAGGATGTATGGGACCATAAAATATATGTGCTTATAAAAATATATTAACAGATTAAGGGTGAGGACAAACTCACTGAACATAATCCCTACTTGAATATAATTCCTTCACCTATGAACAATGGACAATTGGAATTAAATTAGTCTAAATCATTACAGTGTGTCTCTATTGCATTGATCCTTTTATGATAATTACTGCAGAGTAAATACCCAGACAACAATATGAGAAGATAATCCAATGGTTTAAACACATTATTCAAGGCAAAACATATTGGAGGATAAAGAAAACAGACTAAAAGCAGTAGGTGTAGGCAGAGTGCATTGATAATAAAACTGATCTTCTAGGTAGTAAGTGCATTGGGAACTCAAAACAGAGGCAGAATTCCAAGACTTGGGTATGGATCTTGTAAAAGAGAAATTTTTATATTGACGTTACTCTAAGGGAAGCAACTGTTAATTTGGTGGGCCTGAAACCTGCCTATTCTTCCATTCTCTGGTTCAACCCAGGCAGTCTTCTTACCCTAAGACTTTCTTCCTACCCACTTCTGTCCTCTACTCTTTCCCTCTTCCCCTATCAGCTTCAAATCAACCTTCCCACCCAGGTTTCACCCACACAGTTTCTCCTACTTAGAACACCCTGCTCATTCAATAAAATTCTACCTGTTCTTTAAATCACTGCTTCTGAAATTATCTGAAGTGAAGAGCCTGCTTTTTTTTTTTTTTCTAATTCATTGGAGATTAATAGTTTTGTAAAATAAAAAAGAATAAGTAGAAATTGAAATACAAAAATATAAACCCACATTTTTATTGTTAGATTCAACACACATAAAATTAGTCTGCTATAAAAGTTTCTTAATGTTTATTCTTAATTTCTGTACTTATCATGGATGGGAGCAAATAGTTTATAGACTAGCACTGGTCCACTGACCAGGTTGAGTAGCAACTTTTCTAGGTCAGAGTCCAAGCTATCTCTTCAGTGAGCTTTCTAGGAAATCTCTCATAACCAAACCACTTCTAACCCCTCTAGTTTTCTCCCTTCCTCAGAATTTCTTTAGCATCTGTAAATAGAGTATCATATTGTCATGCACTTTGTAGTTTTTTGGTTTTTTTTTTTCTTTTTTTTTTTTTTTTGTTTTATTTTGTACATTTAATAATTGAAAACATAAACAATTAAAAACTAAAAAGTAAACACAGATGAATAAATATATACATTTCTCAATTAAATGTAATGGATACATGTAAATTTTTTTTTTTAATCAAACAATATATGTAATATATTGTCATGCACTTTGGAGCTGTCTTCTACTTTGATGCTTTATTACTTACAAATAATAAAACTGATATAATAAAAAAGTCTACTATTTACTCAACAAATAATTTATGTAAATCAATAAATGCAATGTGTTTTCATCTCCTTTTTTAATACAAAGTTGAATAATACCTGTTCTCTGCTTTCAAAGAGCTAAAAATATAAGAGGTTAAGAAACAAGTAAACAATTAAGTATAATACAAAACATCTTGCAATAAACATCATGAGAAGGTTATAAAAATGGTTAAATGAAAATTCAGGAATGGAAAGTTTGCCTTTGGTTAGAGGATTCAGGGAAAGCATTATTAAAAAAAATGGCATTTGAACTGGATCTTAACATAAAGGTAGGGATTTTGCAGTTATAGATGGAGGTAAAGACAATTCCAAAGAGAGAAAATTACTACAAAGAAATGAATATTGAATATTGAAAGCTATTCAGAGAATGAAATGCAATGCTATATATCTGCTAATGGGAGTAAGAAAAGATAAAACAGGAAAAGAAATTTGAAGCTAATTTATGGAGAATTTGGGGCCTAATTTTTGAATAATGAAAACCATTGATGGTTTTGCATGGACAAATAAGATCAAAGTTGTTTTATGAGTTTCTAAGGACTGAAGTGGTCAAGATAAAAGATAGTAAAGAATAATCTCTATAATCTCTTTTTCCTCTGCAGTCTCTCAATGTGAGGAGTTTGTTTTTAAATGTCCCTCTGTCTGTGTTCCACAGAATAGTGTTCCTAGGGCATAAGATACCCTCAATTATTTTACATTTTATGGTATAAGCATTCATTCTCATCTGGGCACTTTAGTTGTGCTGTGTAGAATCTAATGCCCAATGTAAAGCACACTAATCAATGAAAGTAAATATTTGTTTCCTATTAACTGGGAAATCACACATTCTTCTGAACTATTCTAGCCAATTGACTTAAATATTGATACTTCTTGCCCTTTTCCCTCACATATTAAAAATTCTGCAGTGCTGTCCTTCTCAAAGTTCTTTTCTAAATTCTCAAATTTTACTGTCAATATCTTGCAGTGTTCTATACGTCAACATTTTCCTCACCAGGCTGTCCACATAGTCACCTCCAACCAATTTACAATGGCATTTGAAATGTTCTTCAATTTCAATGTCAGAACTTTTGGTGGCACACTGTGCCTTATTGTTCCACAAACTGTGTCTTCTGGAAACTCTTTGGAATCCATATTCACAGATGGGTATGCTATTTGCAAATAATAGTGCCTCAGAGAAGCTGTCACTGCTCTTTACTGATTCCTCAGGGAATGTGTAATCATTAATTTCAAAACAAACAAACAAACATTGGCTTGGACGAGAACTTTCCAATACTATAGAGACCAATTCCCAGAAGAATATGTGATTTTTTTAAAAGTACATTCTTAATTATTGTGCAGCTATAAAACTCTCCATTTAGCTGAAGGCAGACGCATATGGTTTACCAAGCAGTCCTTTAGAGATTTAAACCAGATCAATACCATGATAGCTTCATTTTTGAGCATTGCTGTGCCAATCCCCTTTCATTCCATAATTTCTTATTGCTTCTGGTTTAGGGCATTTAAAAAGAGATACATATTACTAAAAGAAGCACAAACATATTTTTCACCACATCATTCTAAAGGACTCTCCAGGGTACTGATGTGGAGATTAAGTTGGTGGAAGACTCCTTTAGAAAATTTTGTGTTTGTGCTCAGAATGTAAGCCCGCATGATTTCTGCAACTCATATCCCTGCATATTGCCATAAACACACAAAAATTTAGAGAACTCAGATCCGTGATATCTTTTCCATTAGAATGTGGAATGAAGAAGTCCATTTTTTACAGGGAAAGTATTTGACTGCTGTCATCTATCTTCTGTAGTGGATATTTTTTCTTAATTTTATACAAGCATATAAGGAAAATCAATCCAGAAATTTTATGGAAAAAAATGTTCAAAAATAAAGTCCCATACCTAGTTTTTCTTTTGCAAATTCTGCATAGGTGAAAAGTTAGGAAAACTTAAAGCCACTGTTATCTACAGAGGACATTGCAATGTTACAACTTTTAAAGTCAATGTTGGTAAGTAACATTATGGAATTACATTTTTATGATGCTTAAGCAACAACAAAAAATTCAGAGATATTTGTTTTAAAGGTATAACTTACAACTTACTGTAAAATATATTTAAAAGATATGTTTAGTAATATCTTTAACTGAGATGTAGATAGTCAAATTATCCTTAATATTTTCTTTCTTGAATCTATTGCACTATAGGATGAGTTTAAGGTAAGAAGTTAACATGTTTATTAAGTGCTAATTTTGTGTTATATGTTAGCCAGAAACTCTTGTAGACCATCCCTGGCCCACCACCCCATCCTCCCCTTACAAAATGAGTTTAACTTTACCTAGTCCTATCATGGTATCATAGTTAGGGAGAGATTTAAAACATGCAAAAGTTTATTTCTTTGCTAACAGCTACCTACAGTGCCCTAAACTCAGAGTATATGGCCAGGAAAAGGTAAACCACTTTTTCTTTAGGGAAATGACTCTGTGTAGATTACCTTTCCTTTATTCTTAAAAAGGAACACAGTTTAAACTAGTCCTAACTGATAATCACATGTCTCTTGACCTTGCAGATTACTGACTTAATGAATGTCTCCGAGCTACTTTCCAGCTTTGCTTTTGTAAGAGAATTTATACTCCTAGGTTTCTCTTGTGAGTGACAGGTTCAGGTCCTTCTCTTCTCACTCATCACTAGAATATATGCTCTGACCATAACAGGGAATGGGGCTATTGTCTGTGTGCTGTGGTGTGACCAGTGACTCCACACCCCTGTGTACATGTTCCTGGGGAATTTCTCCTTTCTAGAGATCTGGTATGTTTCTTCTACGGTACCCAAGATGTTAGTCAACTTCCTCTCAGAGATAAAGACCATCTCCTTTGCTGGTTATTTCCTGCAGTTTTATTTCTTTTCCTCCTTGGGCACATCTGAATGCTTTCTTTTGGCTGTCATGGCCTTTGATCGATACCTTGCCATCTGCCGTCCTTTGCACTACCCTAGTATCATGACAGGGTATCTCTGTGCCAAACTAGTCATTTCCTGCTAGTTTTGTGGATTTCTGTGGTCCCTGATCCCCATCATTCTCATCTCTCAGTTGTCCTTCTTTGGCCCAAATATTATTGACCATGTTGTATGTGACCCCGGACCACTATCTGCATTGGCATGTGCCTCTGCTCCAACAACCCAACTCCTTTGCTACACTCTAAGCTCCTTAGTTATCTTTGGTAACTTCCTATTCATCCTTGGGTCCTATATGCTTGTATTATCAGCTGTGTTGCGTGTACCTTCAGCCACTGGAAGACATAAGGCCTTCTCCATCAGTAGGTCTCATTTGGCTGTGGTATCACTGAACTATGGCTCCCTGATGGTCATGTATGTGAGCCCAGGACTCAGACATTCCGCTGGAATGCAAAAAATAGTGCCCTTGTTGTATGCTATGGTGACCCAGCTCTTCAACCCCCTCATGTACAGCCTGCAGAATAAGGAGATAAAGGCAGCTTTGAGGAAAGTTCTAGGGAATTCCAGCATAATCTGAGACATACTAGATGAGTCTTCCATGATCAGGGCAGTAGAGTTAAACAATCAGAATTATATAATTATCTAAATCTTAAAATATGACTCTAGTGATATTGAATATATATCTGTTTATAAAATTAAGCATCTATGGGACCACTTACAATGATAAAATGGCCAGACTCTATAGATAAATGGAAGTGTTAGGTTCCTCTTTGGCACTTAGACTAAAGAATGTCCACATCTGAGTATATTTTGGATCATTTTCATATGGTTCATATCTGATAAAAATCCCTATATTCTATTTGATAATTTAAATTTTCAGTTCTGGAAGCAAAAAAATAAATATGTTTGCCTTGATTTATTGATTGTAAATAAAAGAAAGAAAATATCTATGTATTTTCTGACTGGTTCTTATTAGATTTGACTCTATTATTTTGATATGATCATTCCTGGTAAACAAACCCTTAATGTAATTACCCAAAATTTCTATGGTATGATAGCATTCTAGTTTAACGACATCAGTCTTATGTTGTTTTCTTTTCATATTACCTCATCCTAAGCCCCTGAAGGAAAAATTCTAATTCAATGTTCAATATGCTTAGAAATGCAATATTCTGGTTACCTAATGTTTTTACCTAAATTATGTATTACCAAAAACTTAATGGATAAGTTAATTGGATTTAGATAACAGAGTATATCCACCTAAAAAATTAGAGAGGAAAATGATTTGCTTGGGGATAAATTACTTGAGTTAAAAAAATGATAGCTCATTGCTATTTGTTGCTGAAATAATATTATAGTAATACTAAGTAAAATTTTAAAGGAAAAAAATATCCAGAATTCAATCACTCTAACACAAACGTTTTAATTTTGATGTGTCATTTTATTTAATGTAACATCAAATGAACTTCCATCTTATGGTATGTTTTTATAAATACCATTTTTTCAGAAACCATGATATTCCACTGAACTAATATGGTATGGATTAAGAATTTTTATTTCAAGTAGCTTAAATATAGATTGTGAAGGATATAAGAAAGAATTTTCAGAAGGGAGCTTAGGAAGAAAATGAATGCCACCACTGCACAATAATGACCACTTAAAGAATTAGTATTTGGGTATTCAGAGGTAATGATACTGAATACTCCCATACCCTCCTTCCATCTACCACCAATCCTTTTCTTGGACACTAAAGTTGTTTCCATTCTTTTGCTGTAAAAAATATCTTAATAAAATCTTCATAAAGATTTGCCTTGATGATATTTTTCAGACTTAAATTAGGACTCATCATCTAATCAAAAAGTAAATCTGTCTCATGAAATCTAGGATGTAAAACTAGCACATACATGTAATACTTTCCCTTTTAGGGTTTTTGTCTTAGAACAGTTTTCCTGGAAAAAGATGGATTATTTAGTTCAAAATGATGTCCTAGGTAGAAAAACTATTTGCTCCTTTGATTGTAAGAAGTTGTCAAGCCCATTAGTCAATCTTACTTACCAGAACTCTGGCCTTATCTCTCTCCCTTATACAGCCATTGAGTATGTGTTTAATGCTATGCCCCTCTCCAGAGTATATAACTTTCAAATTTCCTGAGATCAGATCAACAAAGAGTTCAATAACAATAGTTAAGGCAGGCAATATTTCTACCATTATCTCAGAACTCCCTCCCTTGGGTTACTAAATTAGTGCATTTGTGCAGTCAGTTTGAAATTGTCTTTTCTTATCCCGAACACTATAATTGGTTCTCAACCCCTTCCATAATATTAAATTATTTGCCTAACACTATAATTTATATACATCATTTTATCAAAACTAAACTGCATCCCAATCAGAGACCGAGAGGGAGAGAGACAATTAGGAATAGCCTAAGAAGATAGTGTTCTTTTTTTCTGAGCATTTAAATTTTCAATAGAACAGATCAGGGTTAGTGGTTAGTGGTTTCCCTTAAGGGAAATGAAAATAAAAAGCCTGCATTTTCTGCTTTCAAACATGAGCTGTGCTATGCTGGAGTTCTCAGTATGGCTTTTGTATTATTTTTGTAATTGCTCTGTAACTTTGAAATTATCTCAAAATAAAAAGTTTTAAAAAATGAGCTATTGTGTTTATTAATTGCCTTTAAATCTGTTTTAAGCTTACCAAACATTAAATCTCTTACAAGTGAAATTTATTTATACAACCAAACTTTTGGGGATTGAATCATGTCCTCCACAAAATGCATGTTCAGGTTCCAACCCCTGGTCCTGTGGGTGTGAACCCATTTGTAAATAAGGCCTTTAAAGGTGTTATTGGTTAAGGTGTGTCCAAACTGAATGAGGGTGGGTCTTAATCCAATATGGCTAAAGAGCAGCCAGAAGCTGGAAGTCAGTGAAACCCAGAAGAGAAAGGAGAAGACATTGCCATGTTCATTGCCATGTGACAGAAAATCCAAGGAATCCCAAAGATTGTCAACCCCAGGAGGAAGCAAGCCTTCTGGCCTCTGAAACTGTGAGTCAATAAATTCCTGTTTAAGTCAGCTCATTGCATGGTGTTTGCTTAAGCAACTAGGAAATAAAGACATAAGCATGATATATGTTTAAGATTTCAGTGGAAGAGAAGGGTGTGAGATGCAAGGGAAAACAATATTAAAAGAAAAGAAAGTGAATTTATTAGTTTAAAAAGTTTGTATTTGAAACTACTCACTACAAGATTTGGTCTTATTGACAACATTAAAAGGAATATTAAACAGTTGAGCTACCTACACTGCCCCAGGCACTGTTCTAAATCCTTTATGTGTATTACTACTTCATTTACTATTCATGACAATCCAAAGAGGTCAGATCAGTACTATTATATCTTCAATTTACTGAAGATGAAACAGACACAAAGAATAATTTAGTTGGAGATGGGATTTGATCCTAGGCGGACTAATTCCAGAGCCCATGCTCTCTAATCCTCTAGAGGAAAACTGCCAACACTCTGGAATTAAGCTGATTGGTTTTAAATTTTCTATCATTCAAAAATTTGTGAGCTTGTGCAAATTATTTAGCCTTTCTGCTTTGATTTTTCTTATCTATAAAATGGAGCTAATGGTAATGCTTTCATCACAGAGTGGCTATGATGAGTAAATACAGCAAATCAGAATAGTATCTTATACAAAGTATGTAAGTAATCTATTTCAGTTAATAATATTAATATCTTTGATTTTTAAAGCTCTTTGTTATTTACAGAACATTTTGGCTTGCTTTCTCAGTTCATTCTCACAAAAATTCTGTTACACAATTAGGGTATAAATTCTTTCATACTCATTTCCTAGTTGATACCCAAAGAAACCAAGTGTGTTGCCCAAGGTCGCACAAATAGTGAATGAAGGAACCGGTTTTGTAAATGTCAAGGTCAGTAAGATTTCTGCTATACCATGCATTCTCCCTTGAGAACTATGGCTATGTACCATATAGCTACCTACCTTCAGAAGAACCCTATACCTCTGCAGGATAATGAATTATATTCCAGAAATGAATAGAGTAGAGGAGAAATGAATGTAAGAAACATGCTAATAAGGAATTTATTTTCTATTATTAAACAATATATTAAACAATAACTACACAAATTATGTGAAGATTAATTATAAGAAACATTTATATGTAAATGTTTATTATGTTCTTAAGTGAAAAAAGAGACAAGGGAACACAATTTTAATATAATCTTTCTTAAATATGTGATGGTATTATAGGTGAAAAGTTCTTTTTTTCCTCTTTTATGTTATCATCTGTTAACCTAATTTCTCCATGACAAACATTTGTACTTTGTCTAAGTTTCAGAAGAAGAATTTAAAAATTAATATTTAGAAAGGGATACACAATTTAGAGCAACACTTTTAGACATATTACATAACTGTATCTTTCCTATCCTTTTAGCAAAAGGAAAAGATAGTACCACTATCTTATAACTTGTGCCTTTCTACAGCTTCTCAAAGACTTTTCAAAGTGGGATAACCTTGTGGAAGAGAGTAAATTTGGCTCTCTGGTGCTTCTATTTCATTCAGAATCAACTCGCTCTCTCTGTCCCTCTCTATCTCTCTCTCTCTCCCTCTCTCTCTCTCTCTCCCTCCCTCTCTCCCTCCCTCCCTCCCTCTCTCTCTCTCTCTCTCAAAGGTCTTGGTGGCAAACTCTGGCTTTGCAGTTCTCATTCTAGATGGATTGGATCAGAAAGAAAAGAGAAGAAATGGAAGGACATACATGTAACCAATTGAATCCTTAATGAATCTTCCCAAACAGAAAAGTTTGCCCTAGAGCCCTCCCATTTATCTCTCACCAGAACTCCCTGCTTACCACTAGTACAAGAGCCAATTTTCATTAAAAAGAGTTTGAATTTTTATGCTTTGGATACTTATCCTTTATCACTGCTCTTTTAACAGTATATTTCAAATGCTCACCCCTTTTAAATAACGTAAGTTATTTACTATCAGGACAGCTATTTTAAATCATCTTAAAAACAGAACCATTTTTTATGGGAATTCAGCTATTTTGCCAAAGGAGCAAGTTGGAAGAAATAATCATTATTTTTCATTAAATAATTCACTTGCTCCACACTTTCTCCATGAAGAATGGAGGCAAAAAGGAAATTCAAGATCTATCCAGGGACCCAGAACTGCTTTATATATTAGACAGATTTAGCCACGTATAATAGAAAATCCAAGTAACAACAGATTATGCAAAATAAATATTTAGGTTTTTTTTTCCCTCACATAAAAACTGTTAGAGGTAGTCCACAGCATCCTCAAGGTAGACAGTTCTAAGATATCAGTCAGGACCCAGTCTCTCCTGGCTTTTTAAATCTATCCTTCTTAGTATATATTTCTATTCTGAAGGTCACCTTTTTAACTGAGGATGGCAGCTGAAGCTTCAGGCCACATGAAAGAGACAAACCTATATTCCACTTGCATTATTCATTGATAAGAAGTGTACCACATAATGATCCCTATCTACAAAGGAGTCTGAGACATTTAATTTGTTAAGATTGGGCATATTACCACCAAATTAGATTTGTGGTTGTATTAAACAGGAAGATTAGGAAAACGGATATTAATATGCAGCTAAAACACTCTGCCACTAATGTACTGGGCATCAAATAAGAAAGTAATTGTAGTGATGGAAGTTTAAAAATAGTACCTTTCTGTCAGTGCTCCTACTTTAGGAAGGTGACACTCCTCTTAAGCAAATCTTTATATTGGAATGGACAGCAAGAGAGACAGATTTAGTGGACAGGAGGGCTTTAAAGGCAAGAATATTAATAAGCAAAAAAATAACTGAGATACCACTGAGACTAAGATTTTATTCCAAACTAGAGAATATGTAGAAAGAGTGAGCATAATTTGTTTTTCCCCAATCCTCAAGTACAAAAAAAAAAAAAAAAAAAAAAGCAACTCACCTGGTACTTGAAAAATGAATACTAGGGGGAAGCAGATGTGGTTCAAGGGACTGGGCTCCTGTCTACCATATGAGAGGTCCCGGGTTTGATTCCTGGGGTCTCCTGGTGAAGGCAAGCTGGCCCACACACGGCGAGCTGACGCAACAAGATGACACACAAAAAAAGAGACATAGAGGAAAAAGACGATGAGAGACACAACAAACCAGGGGGCTGAGATGGCTCAAGCGATTGAGTGCCGTTCTTCCACGTTGGAAGGTCCCAGGATCGGTTCCTGGGTCTCCTGCAGAGAAGACGAGAAGACAAGCAGACACAGAAGAACACACAGCAAATGGACAGAGCAAGCAGACAGAGAGCGCAAGCGGCAAGGGGTGGGGGTGGGGGGATAAATAAAATAAAATAAATCTTTTTAAAAAAATGAATACAAGAGATGAGAGAACTATTTCAATGTCTCCATAATCAAACTTATATAATTGTTACTCTAAGAACAGAGGCAGGAAAACAAAACATTCAAAAAAGGTTTCAGTCAAGTCAAGCATTATAGGAGTCAGAATGTGGGACGTCCTTTCTTTGGGATACTATATTACCCAATCCTAGCTCTGATTTCATGGCTACATTTACAGAAGTTATTTGATGGCTATAGCCTATGGAAAAGAAGATCCTACCATTCAAGTAGGGTCTAACTTTCCCTTTCTTCTCCCTTCTACTGTGCACTTCCAATCTTAGTTTGAAAGTCGAGTTCCCCACACTAAGATTGTGGGTCCCTTTTCAGTCTTCCTGCTACAAAGGAGCTTAATGTTAGGATTGCTGGGAGGACAGGATGGAGGAAAGGGTAGAAATGGTGAAGAGGTTATTGCAAAGAAAAAAACTCTTCTGAAAAAATGGAGAGGGAACTTATTCTTTAAGAACTTAGAAGGATGTGATACAAATGTAATGAGAACTGAAATCCCCAAGCCAGACTGGAAAAGAGGAAATCATGAAATAAAAAAATAAAAAAAAGTTTTTTTGGGAGGGAAAAGAGAATGAGGAAGGTACAGTTTTAGGAGAAGCTAAGAGGTTTGCAAAGTACTCTCCTCTTTGCACTGGCACTTTCTACCTTTGATCTAATAATAGGGGTGATGCACTTATGTATGAGAGAGGCCAAAGGAATCACGGAAGAAAAGGCCTTTATAAGTTTGCTGCAGGAGATGAGAGAGAATCCATCCTGAAAAATTTCAATTCTGTCTCCACTGATCTCCATATCTTCTGCTCAAAGGTAAACAGCCTGCTGCTCCCATTCCAGCTTTGTGGAAAAGGTGAAAGAACAAGTAGCAAAAATTAGCAGGGAAGAAAGCAAAAAGGGAGAATCTCCCCTGCATAGATTCTTTCTAGAGGAGACAAGGTTTAAGCAGGAAGTAGGCAAGAGTAAAGCAAGAATTATAGGGAGCATTTGAGTTAAGGTTTGCCAGAATTTACCCAGCCAAATGATGGATGTCATTTGTGTATAATCTAAGCAATGCCTCTGTATAATACCACCAAAACTGACTTTCTGAGGACATGGGACCATCCCTAGTCCTTGATCCTACTCCAAAGCTCAGAATTGTTATGTAGTCATAAGATCTCTGCCCCAAGGAGTTTGAGTTTTCTGGTTCTGAGATCTTGTAACTATTCCAGCCCCTGAAATCTATCTAGATACTAGAATAGAGAGGCACATTCAAACATAACGGGGCACATTATTTGACACTGCCAGGGACTGCAGAGTCTGCTCAAGAAACAGCCCTTCAAAAATGCAAGAGAATAGCCATGGAAATATAATCATGTATTATCAGGAATATTGAGTGTGGTCCACAAGAAGTCTCATCCATTTGCAAAACTGAGTCACCTAGATAAGGAATCCCCAGGCCCTTCTCCTCAGGCTTCTGGTCAATTGAACTTTTCCATAAAATCTGAGGTATATATGAACTATGAAGCAACAGAAGCTGCAGGGATATTGCATGAGGAAAGGAAGCTTTAGTGCTCCTAGGGCTGACTTTATTATGATCCTTCAGGCATGTTATCTTCATGGAAACCTCAAGGGGAAAACAGAGAAGACCATGTATTTTAATGCCTAATCCTCCTTTTCCCAAAAGCAAGACTTACTGAGTAACACCAAGCCCTCTCAGGAGAGCAATGTCTGTCATTTGTGATTAACTGACACCTATCTCTCCCAAAGCACCAATCTGGTCTCCTCCTCTTTCCATCTTTTCAGAACCTAGGTGGTGGACATTTGATTACTGCCCATTTCATAATGTGGAATTGGAAGCTTCACCATGGGAGAGGATCAAGTAAGTCGCAATAAAAGGGAGGAAAAGGTCAATGCACCCTCCTACCTCCAGCCCTGTGTTCTGACCACAAAAGTAGCAGGACTTCGTGTTTCTTTTTATCTGCTTTTTCAACTTCTTCATTCCCCTGCTTACTTCTTCTACTATATACCTTCTTTATATTTTTCCTGAACTAACTTTTAAGATTCTCCTTATTTTCTGTAACTCAATGTAGAATTCACTTGAAGTCTTTCCCTAGTCCTGCCTGAAGACTACTCTAGTGGAAAGAACACCAAACAAACTTTGAGGCTGAAAAATCTGGACTGTTGTCCCAACTCTGCCACTTTCTACTTCTATATCCTTGGGCAAGTCATTCAACTTCTCTAACATGCCTCACTAGTAAAATAAGGATAATAATATTGATTCCATATATGTCACATGTTAAAGGATTAAATGAGAGTGTATGTTAAGGTCTTTTTTGTGTGCATCATCACCCTTAATATTTTCCCTTCAATCCACTCTGTAATGAGGCAAGTGTATTTGCTGCCTAGTCTTGGGATTAGTCCATCCATAAGCTCACAAAGAGCTCAGAAACATGAGCTAACCAACCCCAGTAGGAGAATTGGGAAGTGTCACCAGGTTCTCTGCCGGGGACTGTCACGAGTGGTATGCTCTTCTTGAGGGCCTCTTTCTGTTCAGGTCTCCACTGGCTCCTAACTGGCAGGGAGGCACAACTGAGTGTGCACAACTTTCATCTACTAGTTGACCAAGAATCCTAATCACAGAACTGACTCTCCAATATGTTCCCAAACTCCCAAGGGTGTTATGTAGATCAGAAATTCCTGGGCTGGAATTATTAGCTTTTGTAGGATTTGACATGCCTCTTCATTTCTCCTCCTTTCCTAGGGACAGTGACAAGGATGAAAGGACCTCTGTCCTCCTCCATGCTCCTCTCTCTCTTACTGTGGACCTTGATGATCCTAGGCTTGTGCTGGGCATGGACTGCTCCTGACTGTGCCATAGCAGACAGCTCACTGTTACCTAACATCTCCAACTATATCCCATTCTGTTCGTTGGCCCCAGGACTGCACCTTTTTGCATCATGCTCCAATGTTAATGACCTGGCTCGGACCCTGACAGCAGTGCCTCAGGGTATAGAGGTGCTGTGCCTCCAGGGCACCATTTCTACTCTGCCAGCAGATGCCTTTGGACACTTCCCCAAACTGCAGCTTCTGAGGCTGCAGCTAGGCAACATCAGGATTTCATCTGGGGCATTTCAAGGGTTAGACCAGCTGCAGCACCTTTCCTTTGATCATCCAGCTCCTTGTTGCATGAGTCTGTTCCTCCCTCCAGATGCCCTGGAGCCCCTCAGATTCCTCAATAGCCTTTCCTTCCAAGGCTACTGCCTGAATCATAGCCAGAGCATCAGGTTGCCTATCAGCCTTAGTCGTCTGACCCTGAGGCACAGCTGTCTGACAGAATTGCAGGAACTGCAAGGGCTCTTCCCAAGCCTTGTTTCTGGTTCCTCTCCTACCACCAGCCCTAGCCCATGGCCACCCTTCCTGGAGGTGCTGGATCTATCTGCCAATCTGCAGCTGAAGCGGGTGGGTGTCGGAGCCTTGCATGGCCTCCAGATCCGTTCCTTGAGACTGGACTACACCCCACTAAGTGAATTAGATCTCCTAAACTCAGGACTGCTCCATCTGGATTCCCTCTCCCTTGTAGCTACAGGTGCAGAGATATTGCCTTCGAATGTGACAGCCTTTTTTGAGCTTCGTGCACTCGACCTTGGAAGAAACCAAATCCAAAACCTAGGTGATGGGGACCTCCCAAGCTGGAACTCCCTGGAACTCCTCAGCCTTCATGCCAATGGCCTGCAGTCACTTCCCACCAGATTCCTGAATACCCTGTCCCAACTTCAGAAGCTCAACCTATCAATGAATAAGTTGGGCCCAAACTTGTTGCTCCCAGAGGGGCTTATCAGCTCAAGCCTGAGAGTGCTAGATCTGTCCTACAATGGGCTCAGTGCTCTGCCCTCTGGGGCCTTCTCCTCTCTTCCTCAACTCCAGGAGCTCTGGCTGAGTGGTAACAACATCTCCAATTTATCCAGTGAAAGCCTGGGGGGACTCAGGTGGCTGAAGACCCTAGACCTGAGTTGGAACAAAATTAAGGTGCTGAAGCCAGGCTGGCTCTCCTATCTTCCTGCTCTCACCTCACTGAACCTCCTGGGCACAAATATAGAGCATTTCTCAGGCTGGAAGCTCCAGGGTCCACAGAAACTGAGCCATCTACAGCTGGGTTCTCCTGGGGTGCTGGAGCTCTACCCTCCCTGGCCTCCAGCACTGTTAAGCTTGGAGGCCCAGGCAGAGGTGATCATCCAGTTTAGTGTTCCCAGTGGAGAACCCTTCTTGTTCTTGGAGAACCTTACCTTACAAACTTCCTGTGTCCTCCTGCATCCGGAAAACACCACAGTCCATTTCCCTTCCCTGCGTCATCTCACCCTGCAAGGCTGCAGTTCCAACATTTTCTCTAGCCATCAGTCCCAGAGATTCTTTGCACAGCTTCCTCTCCTGGAGCACTTGCACTTCTGGTCTGATCACGACTGTATGGAAGCTCCACAACTATTTGGGATGCCCAGGCTGAGAGTACTAGAGCTGGGAGACCTAAACTGCCTCTACCAGTCAAGCTCAGTGAAGCTAGAGATGCTATTGAAGGAGCTGCCTCAGTTAGAGGTGCTGGCCTTAAGTAACCTGAACCTTGGGAATCTCTCAGTCTCCAGCTTCAGGGGCTTGGGCCTTCTCAGGTTACTGCTGCTGAACTCTGAATGGGCCCTGGGGCTGGATGGCAGCCTTCAAGAGCTAATCCCCCAGATGCCTCAATATGTTTATTTCTCAGATGTCACTTTCACCTGCCAATGTGACAGCTCTTGGGTGGGACCTTGGGCAACACATGCCCCAAACACCTTTGTATATGGGCTGGAGAAATCAATCTGCAAGGCCAATGCCTCTGACTTCTCCAAGACTCCACTGCTCTCCTTCCTGTCCGGCCACTGCCCATATGATCTTGAGCTTCAGGGCTTTCTAACCAGCTTCACTCTCGTGCTCCTGCTGACCATCCTTGCACTGCTGTGCTGTCCTCGGTGGCCCTGGCACCGCCATCTCAGGACCCTGTGTCATGCCTGGTGGTGGAAGTTGGGTGGCCGGCACCCCAGAAGCCAATACTGCTATGATGTCTTTATATCCTATTGTGGGCAGGACCGAGCCTGGGTGCTGGAAGAACTGGTTCCCGCCCTGGAAAAGCCCCTTCCAACTGGGGAGGGCTTGAGGCTATGCCTGCCTGAGAGGGACTTTGGGATTGGGCAGGACAAGATGGACACTATTGCTGCCAGCATGGAAAGCAGCAAAGCCACTCTCTGTGTACTCAGCCACCACGCCCTGGTCAGTCCCTGGTGCAATTTGGAGTTAAGGGTCGCCACCTACTACTTGGTGACCAAACCGGCGACTGCTCGTCTCCTGCTGCTCTTTCTGGAACCTATTGATTGGCGGCAGCTGCGCAGCTATCACCGCCTTGCCCGGTGGCTCCAGAAAGAGGACTACTTGTATTTGCCCCAAGAGAGCGCTGACTGGGAGGCCTTCTGGGAGCTACTTCGGAGAAGACTAAGGAAAGCTGGGCAAGAGAAAAGAGATTAGGAGCTATAAAGAAGGTATTCAGCCATGCGGGAATAACTCCCAGCAGGCACTGCATCGCCATCCCATCACTAGAGGGCAGGCTCACAAAAGGGATCTGTAAGCAGCACATGGTTCAAATCAGGTTCCCCACTAAAAATAACACAGATAAAGAAACCAAATCCCAGTGGGATAACATATTTGAAAACACTTGGAGACAAACAAGGTATTCATTCAGAAAATAGTCCTGATACCTGCTAGCCCTCCCACACACACACAAGGTATGCTCTAAGAAAGCACACAATCACATCTGCATTTTTCAAAATAAATTCATTTTGCCTCTGCTGAAATCAATATATTTACTTGAATTTGGTAAATAATCTACTTTATTTCAGAGGAATGGGACAAAAATCGATAAGCTATTTGTCAGTTTCCCCAAACTAAATTGAAACCATGCTTGCAATTCATCAAATAGCCAACAAATTTGAAGAGCTTCCCTAACTCATGAGGTTCTTTCTCACAAGAACAATATTATATAAGTGGGAACAATACTTTTGATCTATATTACACATGGGAACCTAAACACATAGAAGTTAAGTTATTTATCATGGGGCACAAAATTCGGATCTGGCCCCAGTTCCTCTGAGTTAAAATCCAGTACTCAATGCTCTCTACTCTACTGTCTTTCAGTTACCTCTAACCAGTGATAACTTACCATGCTACAAAGTTAAAACAGGCAAGCATGTAAATGTCAAAAACACATACACATATGGTCTATTTCTAAGAATTTTTTTCTGAAGAAACAAAACACAGACTCTCAGAAAATTTACATAAAAATAAAATATCAGACAGCCTTTAAGAATCAAATTTAGTGTTATGGGGAAAGACTTAATACTAAACAAAAATATTTACACACTATGTATGATGATTACAATTTTGAAATTTTTCATATCTATCTAATATATGAAATATATAAAGAGAAGACTAGAAATTTAAACAAGAAATGGCCTTAGAAATGAGATTATGGATGTCTTAAATTTCTTCTCACATTTTTATGTGTTATTCAATTGTTCTAAAATAAACTTTACTTTTATAATGATAAAAATAAAATTAATGTTCTTTCGAAAATCAACACCTTTAGTATAAACTAGTTCAACTAATTCTCTACTTTGTGATTGTGGCAGCAATGGGTGCTTGGGAGAAAGTATGGATGCTGAAATCTGGAAAATATGCAGAAAAAGGAAAAAGCCACCACAAAATAATTCTGTCCATTTCAGAAACCATCCTTGCAGAACCATCCTTGGAACCACTCATATTTTAGCTCTGAACATGGAAGATTTCAACACTTATTTTTTCTAAATAAAATATTAATTTCTCCAGTTAATAGAGTTGGGCTATTTAGAGTCCCATGGTATAACTCTAGGACTTGGCTGACTTAGTTACAGTCCAGCTCTTCCTTTCCTTTTTCCCTATGCCTTGTAGCCCTTGGAAAATACTATTCATTTTTACCAGTGTTAGTGAGAAGACCTCATCAACCTCAATATTTTTCAGAACACCTTTTTGTGTCATTGAAGTTACTTGGATAGGTTTTCTTATTCTCTTGACACTTCCTCAATGCATATCACATGATTTCAGGGTTGAAAGGAATTTGCATCTGATGACTGAATGCCCTTACCACTTCCCCAGCCTATGTCTGAGCAAATAACATGATAGACAGTAGCCTCTAACTGAGGTATCTTGTTCCATCACTGGATAGGTTTCTTTATTAGAAAGTTATTTTCTGTATTGAGCTAAAACGTGTCTGCCCATAATTTCTTCCCATTACTCCTAATATTGTAGTTGGGAGGTTAAATGGGACAAACTCAGTCCTTCTACTAAGTGATCGCTTTCATTTGTTCCAAGAGAGTTTTTTGTTCTCCAATTTAAATCCATCACCATTCCTTCTACTGCTTCTCATTTTCCATACTTCTGAGTTCCTTCTGAGTTGTTTTCCTAGAAATTCACTGTGGTTTGCCTGTATAGTTCTTAAATGATAAGACCCAGGACTTAATGTAGGGCTTTATATCTGAACTATGTAGAATCAAAAAGGATTATCCCCTCCCTGTTTTATGCACTGCTTCCATTTATACTTTCTAAAATTACATTAATAGTTGTGGCAATCATACAGTTGATTTAAATGTTTAATTTACTTTTCTCTGGCTGAAGTGAGATTAAAAGGACCAATTCACAAAACAAGTAAGACAAGTATACTAATAGAACTAATAGTTATTGATCCAAAAATCTCAGCATTACCACAGCATACTTGAGGCTGGAATACGTGTAGAATTATGGAAAGAAGGAAATAGATGGAGTAAGTCTCTGAAAGAGTTCTGTAAATTCTTTACAATAATTAAATTCTGTCTTTACATCCTTTGGCATTTACATTTTCATTCCTAAACCAAGTCTCATCTCTTTTATAGGAAAATATAGCAGCATTGCTATAAAAATATAGACAGACTAGGGATCAAGCTGGAAGAGAGGATGCCCTGTGGCAGCTACAGAAGCTGCCAGTTGAGCTGGGCCTGAAGCTTCTTCACAAAATAATGGTGTCATTTGTGGCCAGGCTTATCCTCTCTACCAGGATTATCACAGTGTGTGGGATTCAACATAATGGCTGCATGTTCTGGCAGATATTACCAAATTTTTCAAAGCTATAGTTCATAAAAATTTATCTGATGAAGAGATATTTCAGCAGTTGAATCAGGTGAATACATTTCATCAAGAAGCTATCTTGAAATGCTTGAAAAGTAGGAGAGATGAAATCAAGCAGGCTCTGCTAGGAGAAATAGTTATTTCCTCTGCACAGCTTTAGGATTTTGGTTGGCAATTAAAGCTTACACTTCTTAGTGACAAGATTGCTATACTACAAATGCCACTTTTAAACCTTCGTCTAGATGTAAAAGAAAATGGTGAAGTCAAACTGTATTCTGTTGAAATGAGTAAAGGAGAGCTGCAGAATAATAAATTCCTTGGAGTCAGCTAATAAGGTGGTCCTGCAGTGGAAATAACTGGAAATGATGAATACCAGCACTATCAGATTTCGCTGCTACAATGATAAACAGGGCAAATACTGGGTGTTAAGAAAACCTGTAATGTTTTTATTACAACACAAGCTGAGAAAGCAGCAGTGGTGAGATGACAAAAAAATTTATCAACTTCCATTAATAACAGGAAATTACATGATTGACAGGAAATGCTTAAAAAATGAAGTAAAGAGGAAAAAGCTATAGTAGCAATTTATGTTTTCATAACTGTTTTGCCTCATTTATTAAATATTTGAGAAATCTTTATAGATGTTCAGTTTCATTGAAAGCAAAAATATGTTCTAAAGTAATCAAACATACAAAGCACAAATATACTTGAATATTGCTTAAATAAATAGGTGTATAACAAGGCCATGTATATATATATGTATACATATATATATACATATAATTATTATTAATTCATGGCATTTTTAAAAATAACTTTTTTAAAGAATTTATAAGCTGCATATATAACTCAAGATATCCCATATCTTTCATATTTCAAAGGAAAACTATAAAATACAAATTTTGTAGAGAAAAAAGCTCCTCTTCAGACATGAACAAGGAAAAAATACTTTAAATTTGTGTAAACAGTTCTGTGTGAATTCTAGAAACTCAAATCTTGTACTAGAACACAGGAAAGAATTAAAATAATGCTGTTGCTTCTTTGGTTCTGTATCTGATTGGGAGAGTATGTTCTGATAAAAAGAATAAATGTCATTGCATGGTATATATTTTACTGTCCACATATCAGCTAAGACTATAATATAGGCCTATTTTTGTCATAAACTCTTAAGTTAATTTAGCAATTTTAGATGTTAACTTCATTTTTAACTTCAGTTGTTCAGTTTGTTCAGTTCAAGCATTCTGAACAAATAATGTCACACTTTAAATATGTATATATGGACAGATGTTTCTGCTTATATTGATATCCTGATCCAAGGCTTCAGGCCAACTTATTCTTCAGCTTAGACCCAGGTTGCATCATCTTTTCCTTTTCCCCTAGAGACAGGACCAGTTTAGATCCCAGTTAAAGAAATACTTTCTGAGATCTGGCCAGAAGTTTCTCAGTGTTATCCCTAGATGAAGCCACTGGGAGAAACTGTGTAATCCAGGAGGGGCAGAAACAAACCTTGGCACATTTATTAAAAAGTATATTGGGGACTGTAGCTCAAGTGGAAGGTCTGAGCGCACTCATGGGTGTTCTGGGTCAAAACTCCTCCAACGTGGGCTGCGGAAGAGCCAGGGCTCTGCATGCATTTGCTGCACAAGGTCCTTTAAAAGCAGGGGTGCGATTGGTCCTTCCTAAATCAGGAGAGACAGCAGTGCCCTTTGTATCTGCTTGTAACCGCCTTTTCAGGCTATTTAAAGCAACATAGTCACTGCGTGGGCTCCAGCTAATTGCCTTACATGAAAATGGTTATCTTCAAACACGCACCCTCCTTTAGAAGCCTCCTCTGAAGCTCGGATGTGAGCATCGCAGTGTTTGGCTTTGCTGCACACTCTCTCATGCTGAAATGGAGACCAAGGCTGACTTGCCTCCCGCAGGAGAGAGCAACTAAACTTGGAAATCTTCCCTCTCCAGATTCTTTAATTCCCACTCAACAGCTTCGGGTAAGGTACAGCTCAGAAGTCTTGTATTGTTTCTTCTAGTTTCTTGTAACCCTGCATTTTATTTTCTCCATATGAAAAAGTAATTTACTAATTTAGAATAGCTTCCTCCTGATGGCAGTTGTTTGGATTCTCAACTACAGAACATGACCTCCAGCAATCAGAACCAGTCAAAATAAGTTTCAAGTTATATGTATTTTATTTTTAAACATATAAGTAAAAATACTTAATAAAAATAAATATATTTTATTTAAGTTGAAATATTAGCTGAACCACAAAATCAGACAGGCCAGGAATAAATTTTGGAATGACAGCTTTATTCTATACCCTATTAATTAATTACTCAAATGACATATACCAGATTTCCTGGTCCTGAATATCAGGCAAAATGGAAGAAACTTTTTCAATTAAAGCACATTAATTACAGAGGAAAATAATATAAGCCACAGACCACAAACACATTTTCATTAAGAAGGAGAAATCCAAAACAGTTCAATTATCTATTTAAAAATAAGAGCAAAATATTATTTTTAAGAAGTCATTCAATTAAAAAAGTAAAATAAAATATAGACAAATAGATGAAGAAAGAGATATGTAGAGAAGACAGCAGAAAACAGTAATCACACATGCATAATAATGACTCAGAGAAAATGAGAAAGCACAGAGGGACACAGTGAACAAAGAGGACATAAAAGATGATGAAGTGATTCAGAGGGAGAGGCAGCTTTGTAGGAGTTGTCTTGAGTATGCTGCGGCCATGGATATCATGCTGTTTACTTGGAGTGAGGATATATCCCCATGAAAATAAAGTCCTTGGTGCTTTGCTCGTTTTTAACAAACTGGTGATGCCAGTGTTTTGTTTTTTCTTTTTTTTTTTTGCTTTTTGTCCTGAATACAAGCAATTGTTTTCCTGACTGGTTACTATTAGGGCTCATTCATTGATTAAGACAATGTCTAATGAGCACCTGTAATGTACCAGACACTGTCCTTGGTTCTGGGAATACATAGGTGAGTAAATCAAAGTCCTCTTCTTATATCCAGGTGGATGACACAGAAGTTACATACTGAGTATATAATACAATGTCAGACAGTAATATGTGCTTTGAAGAAAAATTGGCCATCTGGGTTGTGGTAAAGAATTGGGGTTTTATTTTAAGTGTGTTTAACAGACTAAAAGCAAGTGTTTGACACGATTGGATTTTTCCAACACTACTAATGTAGCTGTTATGTGGCAAATAGACTCTAAGCATATAAAAATGGAAGCAGATAGACAACATAGGAGGCTCTTACAAGAATCCAGGTGAGAATGTCATGGTGGTATGGATAAGGATGATAGCTGGTGGGCATCGTCAAAATTGGTCAGATTCTGAATATGTTTGACAATGGGGCTTAGAGGATATGTTGATTATCTGGATGTGGGACATTGAGAGAAGTGGTATGGATGTGGCTAAAGTTTGTGACTTGAGCAACTGATTAAATAGACATATTTATTGGGCAGGGAAGAAGAAAGGAGCAGCAAGTTTAGTGTGAGAACAATCAAGAGCTCAGTCTTTGGCATGTTATGTTTAATTTGCCTATTAAATATCAAACGTAATGTCCAGGAAAAAGTTAGGTAGACAAATCCACGTTGCAAACGTCAAGGCTAAGTATAGAAAATTCGGCTTTATCTCATAAGGATAGGATAGTATTAAAGTCAAGGGCTAGATGACAGGTCACTTACAGAGAGAGTATCGCTGGGGAAGAGAAAAGAACAGAGGACTGGGTCCTGATAAAACATGTCAGATCAGCCAGGAGAAGCTCTAGCCCAGGAGTCTCAGATAAAAGAGAGTAATGAGAATGAATAGTCAATGCACATATCTCCAATTAAAGTAATTCCAATTTCAGAGGGCTTTCAATGATACAGCACTGTGTATGTGTATGTTTTTCTCTAAGTGCCAAAATAGATGTAGTGAATACCATCGCAAGTTACTTTTCCATCCCCTGATAAATTTCAAGTGAGAACTGAATACTCTCATTAGGGTATATTTCAGTTAAAAGAGAATCATGTTAGTTTGTATTCTGTAACTCATTCATTCTTGCCAACTTCATTTATTATTTATTATTTATTATTATTCAAAGTGATACTACATGAAGCTTACTCCTCTTCAACAATAAAATTTTAAACTACAAAGAGGCCTAACTTAAAACTAAGAAGATATTTGGAGAATTGTGATTACATATGTTATTAAATACTGATCCCCGGGACCTCCCGGTTAAAAAAAATAAATAAAAAAAATAAAAATAAATTATTGGGGGACGGATGTGGCTCAGACGGTTGGGCGTCCGTCTCCCATATGGAGGGACCTGGGTTCGATTCCCGGGACCTCCCGGTAAAAAAAAAAAAAAAAATGCTGAGAGAAATCAACAATGAAAATTGTTGAATTTCTTTCACTGAGATCTTTAAAAATAAGAGGGACACACAAATATCTGAATTGGTCTTATTGTACACAATCCTTGATTAAAAGTCATTTTCCTCTTCTCTTTTCCAACATTCCCAATATTACACGGAAAGGAATCTGTCTGAAAATATGCATGTAATAGTATTAAAGTTTATAATTGTAAACAAACCCTTGCTTGGTACAGTATTTTCTTCTCTATATTTCCTCAGAGATTGAACTGTACAATTATTTAACCCCCCATATGTCCTTACATAGGCTTCAACACCAGATTAATGTTTCTAAACTAGATCAGAAGTCCCTGGATAGCACGACCTTGTTTTATATAGTGCTGAGGACACTAGCAAAGGCAAGTGTTTAACGGATCCTAGTGGCGATGGTGGTCATGACAGCGATGCTGTAGTCAGCAAACACACCCACAGGGTCCTGACGTTCTCCCAGTATCATACTGGGGAACAGAATGTTGAAAATCTTTCAGTGGTCTAAAACTACGTTATTGAGTTGTTAAGAAATTCAGAGAACATTCTAATAAGGAATTTTCTGTAGCATCTTTTGTAACATGGCAATGTCTTGTCATTGCAGTTTGGGGAGAAAAAATGAAAAACTCAGGAGGGAATAACCACTCTGACACTGTGAGTGAATTCATCCTCCTTGGATTCCCTTGTACCTGGGAGATTCAGATCTTCCTCTTCTCACTCTTCTCGGTGACCTATGCCCTGACACTAATTGGAAACCTGTGCATTATCTGTGCTGTCATGTGGGATCACCATCTCCACACCCCCATGCACATTCTGTTAGCCAATTTTTCCTTCCTGGAGATCTGGTATGTCACTTCCACTGTCCCCAACATGCTAGCCAACTTTCTCTCAGAGACCAGCACCATCTCTTTCCCTGGCTGCTTCCTCCAGTTCTACTTCTTCTTCTCCATGGGCACCACTGAGACCTTCATATTGTCTGCCATGGCCTTTGACAGGTACCTTGCAATCTGCAGGCCCCTGCACTACTCCACCATCATGACAGCTCAGTGTTGTATCAGAATGGGAGCCTGCTGTTGGGTGTGTGGTTTCTCCTGCTTCCTCCTTCCAGTTTATCTCATCTCCCAGCTTCCTTTTTGTGGTCCCAATACTATTGATCACTTTCTATGTGACCCAGGTCCCCTTATGAAGTTGTCCTGTGTGCCAGCTCCTGCCACTGAGGTCACCTGTGCCATCTTTAACTCGGTCCTCATTTTCTCCACCTTCCTTTTCATCACCAGCTCCTACACTCTGGTGGTCAGAGCTGTGCTGAGGGTCCCCTCAGCAGAAGGCCGGAGAAAGGCTTTCTCCACTTGTGGCTCCCATCTGGCAGTAGTATCCCTGTTCTACGGCTCCATCATGGTGATGTATGTGAGCCCAACATCAGGCAATCCAGCCAGCATCCAGAAAATTGTGACTTTATTTTATTCTGTGTTGACTCCACTTTTCAACCCATTGATCTACAGTCTCCGGAATAAGGAGATGAAGGAGGCCCTGAGAAAGCTGTTTAGGACTTTGAGATTTGGTCAAAAACAACCTCTTAAGAACTAGAATTCATAACACATGGATGTGTAAGACATACAGTGGTATTAAAATATAGCAGATTAATGGTCTTAAGTAAATTTGGGAGAACTTTTAGGCATGCATTTAAATGAATCAGACAGCAAACAAGATCATACAAATACTTGCATAAATCATTTGTCTTAGAATTGTATTAACATTCCTTATTAACATTTGACATGGAAGCAGGAATATGCCAGACATTCTCAGGCAATTTTCAAGACAAAACCATGTATAACCCAGACACCAACTGGTCATTTTCTGTCTTTTGCAGATTTGGATAAATTTGCCTCTAACCCCCAATTTCACTGTTATTAGAAGCCTAGAACACATCCCATCACACTATCCCCCTGCACATGCACACACACACATACCCACATATGCACACACACAAACCGTACAAACACATACATGTGTGCTTCTCTTTTCCCACTCTTGAATTCTCTTGTTGTCTTGTTTTGATCATGACAGTATGGATGTGTGAACCAGCCCTTTCAGCATTTTATCCAAAAAAGCAGTCACCTCCAGCTTTATGTGGATACATCAATCTGACTGAGATTGGGGTGGGGGAGAGTCAGAGCAAGGGCCACCATGCTGAACACCCAGTCTCTCTCATTGTAAGTGGTCTGTCTCTCCCTTCCTCAGCCTCTTCCCACTACTCCCAAGAGTGACCAGAAAATCTTGCCTTTCTTATTCAGAATGATGCTGTCCACATGGAAGCCCTTCAGGATCTGGGATTCTTCCTCAAGATGGGCTTGTCAAAAATTTTCCTTTCAGCAAATCTAATTCCTGGGTGGAATCTTTGAAAAACAATTTTCTTCAACTGGTTACTCTTCACACTGTTTCGGGTTCTTAAAACTTGATACCTTCCTTCTTTATCTTAGTACCATCAGGGGACACTCAACGTAAAAGAATAAATACATGGAGACAATGTAGAGGTGAGACCTGGAGATGGGATTACCTGGACAAGGTAGCAAGAAGAGAAGTGAAGGGCATGGAGTCAGGTAGGGGAGAAACATAGGTAAATAATGATTCATATTTTAAGTGTTTTATGATTTAAAAGGTGTTTTTCTCCCAACATAGGTTAGAATGAACTAGCTGTAGAGAGAAGGCAGGGCAGTGTGTCAGAGGATAGACATAAAGCAGTATGGCCAGTGTCCGAAATATATGTTACTCTCCAGGTAATTTTCACAGTGGCCTGGAATCATCAGATTGCATTTGGTATATGAATCTTACTCTGAAATGGCACAATCTTATCTACTAGTGAAATTGTTCCCTACTCCATAAGGACAGAAAAGGGCCAAATTCACTGAGGTATCTTCATTCAGATATGCAAAGGATATTCACACTCTATGTGGGGTGATAGTATGGCTTAATTGAAAACGTGGGTGGAGGGCCAAGGCTAGCCTATAAAATTACAAAATCAGAAAGTACCTCATCAGCTGCCAAGCTTGACCAGTAGTGCCTTTGTCTAAATTTTAAAAAGCACACTGTAGAGTGTTGAATTATGTCCCCCCAAAAGATATATTCAAGTCCTGGCCCCTGGTTCTTGAGAATGTGACCTTATTTAGAAATAAGATCTTTGCAAATATGATTAATTAACGATCTCAAGATGAAATCACCCTGAATTAGCGTGGGACCTAAATCAAATGACTGATGGCCTCATAAGAAGAAGAAAGAACCCACACAGAGATACCAGGGAGATGTGAACATAGAGGCAGAGATTGGAGTGATGTGTCTACAAGCCAAGAAACTTCAAGGCTTGCCAGCAACCACCAGAAGATAGGAGAGAGGCATGGAATGTTTCCTCTTTCAGAGCCTCCAGAAGAAACCAACCCTGACAACACCTTAATTTCAGACTTCTGGCCTCCATAATTGTGAGAAAAACCACACAGTCTGCAGTCATTTGTTATGACATCATTAGGAAACTAACACACACACCTCAGAAGGGACCATGCCTACATCAGAGCGTACACTTTGGCTCTAAGGGCAAAGGCTGGGGGACAGTCATCATGCCCGCTTTTGACCAGGTTTGCTTCCATCATGGCAATCTGCAGAGCCTTGTGCAATGGCCCAAGGTAGAGGAGGGAAGAAATAAGCTGCATGTAGCCTTCACTACATTTTCTCATTAGAAATATTGAATGACAAGGGAACCCAATTGTTTAATCTTCAACTCCCCCAAAAGAAAGGGGGAAAAGAATAAAGGGATCAAAACTCAACACATTAGTATCCATTGATTATCTCTTGAACTGAAACTCAGAATTCTGTTCTCACCCCAATATTTACTTTTTCTGTCTATATTTCTTTACCAAAGATCAATATATCTTCAATACAAATGTTCATAAAAATAATTTCAAAAAGGGATTAGCATCAATAAGAAACTTTAGAATGGTAGCCATGTGCAAAGTAAATATACAAAAGGAAGAAAAATATAATGGAAGGAAAATGCCTTTCATAATAGCAACAAAACTGTAATATATCTTGAAATAAACTCCCCCAAAAATGGTGAGGTCTATGTGAAGAAAACTATAAATATTTTTTTTGAAACATTTTTAAAATGATACGAATAAATGAGAACATATACTATACCATGTTTCTGGATGTGATGGGTAAATTAGTAAATTTGTCATGTCATCCCAAATAAATTTGTAAATTTGATGAAAGCATTAAAATAATGGTACTAACCTCAAAATCATACCAATTAAAATGTTGAGTAATTGGGGAGTATGTGAATTATAGTACATCCAGAGTATAGAATATCATACAGCCATTAAAAATCACATTTTGAAATATGTTTCATGACTTGAGAAATGTTAACAATATAATGCTAACTTTAATTGTCTTTTTCCAAAATATGAAAAACATACAAATTTGTTTCAAAATTTATTTTATAATTAGGAAATTACAGGGAAAAAGTACATCAAAACTTCACAGTTGCAGTCCCTGGGTGGTAAAATTAAATGATTTTGCTCAGCTTTTATATGTGTTTTGTAAATTTACTGTGATAACCATGTTCTTTTTTTCTTGTTAAAATTAAAATGTTTTTGAAATTTTAACTCAAAAATCTCAACTTGACAGTGTTAAACACTTGTCCTTTATTTCTAATTCTGCCCTCTGAGTGAGGTGAGGAGGTATCATGCTTCAGGAACTGATAGGGCATCAGCATATAAAGGGACTTTGGTCCCAAGTCCACGTGCTGCTGGCTGAAGCAGCCACTGAGGAGACTTCAGCAGCAAAATCTGTAAAGCATCTGGGTGATACACCTTACCCACATAACTAAAATTGTTTCAGAACCAATATGCTGAATGCATTCCTAGCCCTTCACGGAAAATTAATGCATAAATACCTACATACATATATACATGCACACACTATGAAACTTATATCTTACATTCCCTCTAAATTGTCTTGGAAAATTTTCTTGCTGCCTAAAACTCATTTACAACCCAGAGTCTGTGTTAGTGCAGCATGTGTGGTTTTGGGGACCTTGGTGGCTTCCCAATATTACCAGAGGTCTAAACTCATCACATAAGTAAACAAAGTATTACAGAGGTCCCAACTTCTTGGTTTTGTACTGTCTCCCCAGACCTGTTCTCCTTTATAACATCTGCATTTCCCCTTATCCATCTCAATTCTTCACGCTTCCTCATTACACAACCAACCCTTGAGAAAGATCTGAAACTGTAAATAAATTACCCATCCACCAAAAAATAAAGTGTTAAAAACGCAGTGGTATGTATACAAGATAGACTGCTTTACCAGTATTTATAAAAAGTGTTTTAAAGACAGTCCTACAATATGAGTAAAGGCCGAAAATATTTTATCAAGTGGGAAAAATAGAATTGAAAATTGTGTAGTTATTTCATGATTAGAAATAGGTTTAACTGAAATATACCCTAATGAGATTATTCAGTTCTCACTTGAAATTTATCAGGGGATGGAATTAGCTATTAGCAAGGGGGAGAGAGTAGAACTCAACTCTCTCAAAGCAAATAACAACAAGTTTTTAAGGGTTGGGAGTAGGTTGGAAGAAAAGCACTAGAAGATAGTAAGAGCAGTTGAGGGGGTGGGTGACTGAGTTACTGAGGTTGCACTTAGAACAGTGTGGTTCCAAGGAGATGGGTGAAGGATTTACTGAGGTTACGATTAGGACCCCTTGGTTCTGAATGTTTTCCTCTGTGGTAATTAGGCTGCCTGGAGCCTGTAAGGGATGGGAGAAGAAACTGCCTAGTAAAGAAACTCCAGGCACCTGACTAGTGTAAGAGTCAGGGTGAGAGGGAGAAAGGAGGGCCAGGTGGGAGGCGAGTGTCATGTTTAGAATAGCTAGGGTCTGAAATGGTCTTTTTCCTTTTTTTCCCTGCAGTCTGAGTTGTTTTTCTCTGCACAGCTGCAACACTGGCTTCAAGGTAGTCGGGACAGTGAGGGACAGGGTAGTGCAAGAAGTAAGGCCAGTGGCTTGGTCAAGAGAAGGAAGACAGTCTTCCTTACACCAAAAGCAGAGGATCCAGAGAAAAAATATATCAACTTAAAGTTAGAAATGTTTGTACATCAAAGGACATTATGAAGAGAGAAGAGAACCTAGAGAGAATGGGAGAAAATTACAAGTCATATATTTCTAATAAAGGTCCAGTATCCAGAATATATAAACTACTCAGAATTCAAAAAAAGTCAAACAACACATTAAAAAATGAACAAAGGGAGTGCAAACTGGGAGCAGCCTGTGGATGTTCAGGCCTGTGAGGCTGTCCCAGGCTGTGCCTCCAGGCCCAGAAACCAGGAGGGATGCTCTGCCCTGCAGCCCCCTGGTGCCTTCTTTAAGATCCCATTTATATGAAATATCCATCAGAATTAAATCCATAGAGACAGAAAGCCTGTTAATGCTTGCCAGCAGCTCAGGAGCAGTGGGGGAGGGGGCACAGGAGAGGGAATGGGGAGTGACTACTTAATGGGTGTCAGGGTCTCCCTTGGAGATAGTGAAAAGGTTTTGGAACTAGATAGAGGAGATAGTTGTAAGCCGTTGTAAATGTACGAAGTGCCACTGAATTGTAAACTTAAAAACGGTTAATTTATGTTATGTGAATTTCACCTCAATAAAAAGTAAATACAGGGAGCAGATGTGGCTCAAACCTTGAGCTCCCACCTCCCACATGGGAGGTCCTGGATTCCTCCCTGGTGCCTCCTGGCAAAAAAAAAAAAAAAAAAAAAAAGGCAAAAACCACAAGCAAAACAAACGAGGGGACCAACTCAGTGGGGCTGATGTGGCCCGGTGGTTGAGCACGGCTTCCCACGTGCAAGATCCTGGGTTCAATCCCTCACCCCTATACTTGACCAAGACGTTCTAAAACCCTTTGTGTAAGTTGAAAAAATTGAAAATTGTGCATATTAGTGAACCTCATTATTGAATAAATACTTCTTATACAAACATACTTATCACACATTTTTTATAAATAAAGCAAATAAACACTTTAGTAACAGTAAGCAAAAATAATAATAGAAAAAAAATTTTTTTTAACCTTAATTCTCTCTCAGGTGCTGTGCACATGCCCCAGCAGCCCGCATGGCCCCAAAGTCTCTCCACCCTTTCCCCCATCAGAAAAAAATTTGCAGCGGCCAAAGGGAGGCCAGAAGGTGCCTGGGTCAGCATTCTGCCCCCTTCCCCCCAGCCTGCCCACTCTGCCATTCTCCCCAGCTCTATATAGGGTGCTCATAATAGTGAATCCCATTATTTAATAAGTATTTCTTATACGAACATACCTATCATATTTATTTTTTTACAAATAAACACTCTTGTAAGAATAAGTAAATAAAATTAATCATAGAAATAATTTTTTAAAATTTTAATTCTCTCTCTTTGCCTTTATTTTGTTTGATTGCCAGTTGTGTATACCTGAATTTGTGTGTGCTGATTTCGTATAAAACAAGTTCCTATTGTAATTAAATAATGTTTCTCTAGGTAAAGCAACAAATAGAAAGTGAAAAATTGTAAAAAGATAACAAATGAAAGCACACACCAAAAAAAAACTTAGAAATAAATCTAACAAAAATAGGCCAGCCTTCTATATAGAAAACTATAAGACTTTATTGAAAGAAATTCAAGAAACCATAAATTATTGGAGGAAGATGTCAAGTCTGTGGATTGTAAAAGTCATTATTATATAGATGACAATTGTCTCTGCAAATCTCCACTCAAAGCAACCCCAATCGAAATCCCAGCAGTAATTTTTGTGCAAGCTGATTCTAAATGTATATGGAAATGCAAAGGGCCAAGACTAACCAAGACAATTTTGAGGATAAACAACATGAAAGACCAACCCTACTAGACATCAAGACTTATTATAAAGTTACAGTAATTAAGAGAAGGTGCTACTGTTTCAATGAAAACAAAAATTTAGATGGAATTAATAGGGAATCCAGAAGTATATCTGTATATAGATGGACATTTAAATTATGAAAAATGTAAGACTAGCAGTGGTGAAATGATGGTTTTTTTTCCATCAAAAAATTAATTTGTGCTAGGTCAATTGGATCTCCATGTGGGAAAAATGATATTTGACTTCTATTTCACACAATACATATCAATTAGTTGCAGGAGTATTTCAGATAGTAAATATGAAAGGTAAAACCATAGAGCTGCTAGAAAATAGAAGAGAATGTGTTCATCGGTTTGAAGTAAGCAAAAAAAAAGTTAACTATAAAAAAATTGTATTGGACACATTAAAATTAACTTCTGTTTATTAAAAAAAAAACAGTATGAGAGTGGAAGGACAAGCCACATAAATGGGAGAAAATATTTGCAATACATATAACTGACAAAGGACTTGCATTCAGAATATTTTTTTAATCTTAAAAGTAGTAAGCAAAAGACAACCCAATATAAAAATGGGCAAGAATCTTGAAGAGTCATTTTAAAAAAGAGTATATCCATATATCCCATAAACATATGAAAATGTGCTCAACCAAACTAGTTATCAAGGAAATGCAAATTAAATCTATAATAAAATACCACTACATATCATCCCAAATGGTTTAGGAAAAAAATACCGACATTATCAGTGACTGGCAAAAAATATAGTAAATGGGAATTTTCATATACCTTTCATGAGCGTCTACATTTGGACAACCCTTTTGGAATACTCTTTGACATTACCTGTTAAAGTTGAACATATGCATTCCCTAGCATCCAGGAATTTCATGTGTGTGTATGTGTTCCTCTGTTCAAAAACTTCCACTGGTCCTTTCTTACAGTGAAAGCCAAAGTCCTTACAATAGTCTGCAAGGCCCTATGTGATCTGTCCAAACCCTTTATCTCTCTGACATTATTTCCTACTATTTTGCCCACTGCTTACACTGGTATTGGCACACTGTTGTTTCTCCAACACATTATGCTTTCTTCTGCCTGTGGTTCCTAACACTGACTGTTCCTTTTCCCTAGAATGCAATTCCCCCAAATATTGCATTCTGCCTGATTATTCTCTCTCACTTCTTCAAGATATTGCTTAAATATCATCATTATAAGGCTTTCCTTATTACTCTATTGAAAATTAAAGTCCCTCATTTCTAACATTTCCTCCCCATTCCACACTTTAATTTTTATATTACTACTCTTTGCAACCCATGAGAGATTACAAGCTGGATTATTCAATTTCAAAATACCAGAAATCTGTTGGCTTTTATAAAGGGTATTTATTTGGGGTAGAAGCTTACAGTTACCAGGCCATAAAGCACAAGGTATTTCCCTCACCATGGCTGCCAACATCTGCAAGGGTTCAGCCTTCCTCTTCCTCTTAAGGCTCCGTGGTCCCAGCTTCTTCCAATATCAGTTGTAGGCTGTGATAAGTCTCATCTCTTTCCGCAGGCTCATTCCTCTCTGGGCTCAGCTGCTCTTGTCTCTCTACAAGGTCAGCTGTAGGCTATCAGGCTCGCTCTCTTCCCAGGGCCTCTGCCATGTCTGTGGAGCCGTCTCTATTCCTCTGTGTTCTTCTTCTGTGTGTTTACTTCCCAGGGCTCTAGCAATCCAAAACTCTAGCATCAAAGCTCCAGACTCTGTCCTCTGCCCTGTAAGAGTCAGCTATCTAAGTGGTAGGACCTGAGGAACACTGATAGTATCTCTCTATACAGAAATATGTCAAGGGCTTCCCTGACTCAGGGTTTTATACTCCCACCTTAGAAAGGCTTCCTTAAATTAATTTGTTAAATATTCCTCATATAATACCAGAATATTGTCAGGAGTGGAAAACAATCAAAATTGTTTTAAAATGTATAAAAAGTTTACTGTTGACCCTTTGATTTTAAACTCCATGAGGACTTATCACTTCTGCAGCTGTTTTTCCAGAATTTAAAAGACCACTTGATACACTGAAGAATCTTAATAAATTACTTTTTCTAATGTAATTGGTCAGAGTAAGGTCCTGTGGAAACAGAAGTGACAACTACCTGATGTGGAAGTAGCAGGAGAGAAAGAAGTGAGAAGTTCCATGTTTCATATTTCCCCAGGTAGGAAACAGGCAAGTGAAGCATCATGGTGAAATGTAAAAAGATACAATAATTCTGTTGAAAAGAGAGAAAAAGGAGCAAGGATGAAAAGGAGAAGTGAAAAAGGGAATATGGAAACCCACATAAAAATTAAACCTAGCAACCTTTCAATTTTTCTAACAGCCAAATTGCACATGGCAAGCAAGTACAGGCACATTGAACTTGGACACCTTTACTCACACGAGTTGCTCTCCCTCAGGTCATCTACTGCTGTCCCTAAGCAATTGCCCACTGGGCATATCTAGTTCACATATTCACAGGGGAGTTGTGATGGTTAGGCTAATATGTCAACTCAGCCAGGTAATTGTGCCCAGTTGTTTGGTTAAGCAAGCACTGGGTTAATTGTAATACAAGGACATTTATGGACTTTAGTCATGAGTGAGTTTACTGCATAGATGGCTGATTACATCTATGATCAACCAGGGAGATTGCCATCAGCAATGACTGATGTTTTTTTTTTTTATTATTATGGGTAAATATCAAAATTCTCACAATACATACAAACATTTGCAAAATGATATATAAATATATATGCATATATGTGTATTTGCTTACAAAAATGTTATTTATATATATATATATATATATACATATATTTGAAGAGGTGCTTAGATTACCCAAAATATTACATGGAACCCACTGGGTTGATGTTTTATCTAATCAGTTGAATGCCTTAAAAGGGGAAATGATTTCAGCTTTCAGAGAGAATTTCCCAGCTCATCTTTGGACAGTCAACGTCTCCTGGAAACTTATCAAGGACCTTCCTTGGGCTTTCATTGGAGCCCCTGGTTTGCAGCCTGCCTGTGGAACCTGGACTTGTGCATCCCCACTGTCATGTGACAGACTCTTAAAAAATCTCATACTATTGACAGATATCTCCTATTAATTCTGTTCCCTAGAGAACCCTGACTAATACAGGAGTACATCAAAATGTTTAACCAGAGCAATTTAGAGGTGAAAGTATAACTCTTCCTCAGAGTGGACAGTGCTTCCAACAGCCTAAAAAAGAAAAGTTGTATTCTTATGTCAACCATGCATTGGGGTATGGACATGTGAAGGAGTATAAAAGACCATATATCCAAATAAGAGAAGTCTTTTTTAATATTACATTAAAATGTGTACCATGGGGGGGGACAGATGTGGCTCAAATGGTTGGGTGTCCGTCTCCCATATGGAAGGATCTGGGTTTGATCCCCAGGATCTCCCAGTAAAAAAAAAAAAAAAAAAATGTATACCATGGTAAACTGGAGGAACTAGGAATGAAAATGAATGTTAATTTGTGCCCTGTCATAGCATTACATTAAGGCAATGCCCTTTGAAGTATCCTGATTTAGGTATTTTATTACTATATATTTTAAATCACAACGTACTGGGTATTCATTGTACTTTTAAAACCACCTCACATACGTGAAAATGTATATTCAATACCCTTTACATTGCAACAGTACAGATAGACACACAAGAGAACAAACTAATTGAAAATAGGTAATTTATCAAAATCACCAAGTTACCATTCTGTGTATCTAGACTAGTGTTCATGGCTAGAAAATAATCAGTTCCCAATTCCTATTTTCCCTCCTTTCTATTATTATGTCTTATTAAAATAAGATAATCTGTTCAGGGGATGAGTCATGAAAGTCAAAGTTTAGATGCTTAAACAAAAATAACATTGTTTCCTACTTTGAAATAAACAAAGTGACTTGCTATTTTCAGTAAGAATTAGCTTGCTCCATTTGATTTACATGTCAATAAGCAGTGTCATCCCCATTTGGTGGCCAATTGATGACATCAAAATACTGTATTTATGGAGCGTGAAAGAATTGTCCTTTCCAAGATATTTTTCCTGAATATGATTTTGGCTTCATTTTGCAGAGCCTCTGTCTGCACCACTATCCTCACGATTTCAGAATGACTGAATTAATAATATGGGTTCCCCACATAGCATCACCAGCCAAAGGAAGTGAAACAATGAGTATATGATCAAAGCATTCACCCAGAAGCAGTCTACTTGATAGAATATTGGAATGTACTATTAAAGACTAACTAAAGTCTCTCAACATCAGCAATATTGACATTTTCAGGTGGATAATACTTTGCTGTGGGAAGATGTTCTGTTCACTGTATAATGTTTAGTAGCATGTTTGGCCACTAAATACCAGTAGGAGCCCTGCCAGGTGTGACAACCAAGAATGTCTCCAGACATTGCCAAATTTTCTCTGGAGGGTGTGGGATAGGAGTCGTTTGCCAAGAATCACTCAGGTAAGCAATAGTATCAGAGCATGGGGATGTGACCCAGCAAATTCTGGGCTTTGTCCTCCACAGTGTGTGAATGTGTTATACACATTTAGTCAGCAGCCATTAAAGGGGGCTGTAACTCCAATAGCTAAAATACAACAGTGACAACCAAAGGGTTGAAGTAAATTTGACTCTTCTCCCTATAATTCCCAGTGATCCACTTGTAGGATTTGTTCTTATTGCCTTTGTGACATTAACTTTTGCTGTATAAATCATGATTAGCAAGATGAGAGGGGGGAAGCTTCTAGCAGGGACCCCAGAATGGGTTCTACTGAACATGAAGCTATGTCTGGTTCCATTTGGAATTCTCTTATGCAGACAAAAAGGGAAAGCATTCACTATATTGGTCAGTGTGATCTATTCTAATCATCAATGGTTGCTGCTACATAATAGGCATAAGGAGAAGATTGTCTGAATTCAGGGGGCTCAGAAGGATTTCTTTCAGAACTTTCATGCCCAGGGATAACAGTGAACAAAAATATGCAGTAAACACAGCCTGGAAAGGGCAAGTCAATACAGGGCTAAGAATCTTCAAAGATGAAGGTCTAGCTAACCTCACCAGATAGGCCCCTTATACCATCTGAAATGCTGATAGAAGATGAATACATCTAGAATGGTGAAGGATGGAGATGAAGAATATCTGTGATGACTATTTATTAAATCATTTTTATAGATTGCAGGGATCTAGTACCTTGAGATTCAGAGATTGAGAGGACATAATACAGGGAGCAAGTGGATCTGAATAGTGCAAATAGGGGATTATATAAAAAGCTTTTAGTGTCCTGTATTACATCCATTCAGCTTACCTCTATGTTTGGTTGCAGGTTCCTGGACAGTTGCAAGCTTGAACTCACAGTGATAGAGTTCGACCTCCAGAGATCCATATATCTTTTCACTTTCTGCCTTGGTTCCTTACCCAAAGCCCGTGGAGCAATGCAAGCAGAATATAAGGGATTAACATCCTCATAGAAATCAACGACTAATGATGGATGGAACCATTGGATAAATGCTCCAGCTTCTCAGAAGTCCTGGCAGAATCAAGCCCCAATTGCCTACTCTAGAGAATTGAAAAATAAAACAGACATTGCTGTCTCTGATTCCAAGTTTCACTCTCCCTGTTCTCTATTCTTCCTTTCTAGATAACTCCAAATATACTATGCACCCAAGTACTCATGTCAGGTTATGAGTTGGAGAACCTAAACTAAAACAAGTTTTGTTTTGTTTTTTGTTGTTGTTGTTTTATTTTATTGTGGGTAAAAATCAAAATTTTCACAATACACTGTGGTCTACCTCAATTATGCCTTTCACAATCACAACACGTAACCTTTGCTATCACACATACGTTTACTTCCAGTTTTAGACTTTACAATTTAGAAAATATGGTGTTCCTCACCCTTTTCATGGCCAACCTCTCCACTATTACTTTGGTGTCATCCTCTCACACATATTTTGAGACTTCACTCTAAAACTTACTTTCTCTTTCTCCAGAATCTTGAACTTTAATCTTGTACCTCTCCAAAGGTTTTCCCCAAATAAAAGAAAGGGGGGGGGTGTTGAATGGAGGAGCTCGAGAGGAGAAAACATATCCCAGGAATATGTCCACCTTTAGATTCTCACATTTTCCTCATTATCTAGATGACATGAAATCATAAAGTCAGCCTCTACTTTGTCTCTCATTCTCCCCTCAAACACCTGCTTCCCAGCTTCCCACATCCTCTGCTTTGCTAAAACTGCTTTTCTGAGGCCACAGCGATCTTTATGTTTCTTTAGAGGGGTAACATTATTAATCACACAGAGATTTTCTCTTAGGTATGAGAAAAGCTAGTAGCTCAAACAGAAGACATCCAGATCTGCCATCATTCTCATTAGCCATCATTATCTTTCACTGGAATGGATATAAATGGACAGCTTTACATTCTTGTGATTTCCCATTAATGGGATTTTAAAACCTGTGTGGCAACCTGGACCTACGTTTTCTTAGAAGGAGTTGCAGCCCCTTATGAAACAGCAAAATTGAAAAAGAAAAAAATATGTGTTCCCCTACAATTACAACTCAAAATTTGGGTAATTTATGATTTTTGATGTTTGACACAGAATACTCAGAAATCTAGTATTTCTCCAAATTTAATATGCATATGAATCACCTGTGGATATTTTTAAGGTTCATGTTCTAAGCCAGTAGGTACAGGTTGCTGTCTGAGATTCTGCCTTTCCCAGGTGACATTGTTGTTGAAAACACTTTGCGTAACAAGGGTCCAGTCATAGCTTATTTAAAATGTCAAGGGAGGGGAACAGATATCGCTCAAGCAGTTGAGCACCTGCTTCCCATATATGAGATTCCGGGTTTGATTCTGGTACCTCCTAAAAACAAAATGAATAAACAAATAAAAAACCAACTCTCATTGGGGAGCAGAAATAGCCCAATGATTGAGCGCCTGCTTCCCATGTACAAGGTCCTGGGTTCAATCCACTGTAACTCCTAAAAAAAAAAAAAGTCAAGGAAGACCAGTTCCTAAATATGAAAGCTTCAGAAATATCTCCAATTGACTCGCATATTACTAGGAAAAAGTCATAATAAAAATAAATTATTGCAAACTCTCTTCTAATGATATTGTTATACATTGAGCTATGTCCCCCACAAAGATATGTTCAAGTCCTAACCCCGAGTCCTGTAGATGGGAACTCATTTATATATAGGACCTTCAAAGGCCAAATTAGATCAGAGTAGGCTTAATCAAAGATGGCTGAAGTCCTGATAAGCAAAGAAAATTTGGATGCAGTCAGTTAGGAGAAGCCAGAGGAGACAGAGATTGCCATGTGAAAGAGGCAAAGAGGCATCTAAAAGCCAAGTAACACCAAGGATTAGCAGCCAGCACCAGAACGCACAGACTCTGGAAGAAAGCATGGCCTGGCAATACCTTGATGGTGGACTTCTAGCCTCTAAACTTTGAGATAATAAATATTTCTTGTTTAAGCCATTCAGTTTATGGTATTTATCATAGCACCTGGCAAACTAGGACAGACTTTATTATAATATGAAAAACAGACAAACCAATACTTTATATTGCTAATTTGTGTGCACTATGTAGTAATATTACAACATATGCATATGAAAAATAACTGTTATACACTTGCATTCTTCTCAACAATATATTTTTAACAAATCAATTTTATTGATACATATTAATAAAGCATATATCCATCCCAAGTGTACAATCAACGGCATTCGGTATAAACTCATACTTGTACATTCATACTTGCAATCATTTTTAGAGCATATTCATTATTCTAATAATAATAATAACAAAAACAAACAAATCTCATCATCTCTCAATCACTCTATGCTTCCCCTGCCATATATAGCTGCTACTCTGTTTCCTTCTCTCTAGTTTATTTATTTTTATATTTTATAAAAACAGTCATATATACAATATCACACATAAATGTATTTTACATGAGGTTTCACTCTGTTATACAGTCCCATGTTACAATTTTCAGCTTTCCTTCTAGTAATATACATTACATAGACTTTCCCATTCAATCATTGTCTTATCCACATAATAGCTCTGCTAGTCACAAACACCATGATGTGCTTTCACCATTTCCATTCATTTCCAAGGATTTACAAACAACCTTTTAACCAATTCTGCATAGATTAACCCTCAACTTTCCATTCTCTACACTCATTCTATTTTCTGGTGACCTATATTCTAATTATTAATTCCATGAGTTTACATAATATATTTAGTTCATAATAGTGCAATCATACAGTATTTATCCTTTTGTGTCTGGCTTCTTCACTCAACATTATGTCCTCCAGGTTCATCCATGTTGTCCATTGTGTGTATATAACACAATTTGTTTATTCATTCTTTGGTTGATGGATACCTGGCTTGTTTTCAACTTTTGGTAATCGTGAATAATGCCACTGTGAACATAGGTGTGCCAATATCTATTCGAATCCCTGCTTTCAGTTCTTCTATATACCTAATAATGGTATTGCCAGGATGCATATCAAGTCTATATTCAGCTCCCTTAGGAACTGCCAAAAAGTCCACAACAGTGGCTGTACCATTCTATATTCCCACCAACAGTGAATAAGCATTCCCATCTCTCCACATCCTATGCAACATTTACAGTTTTCCAACTTTTTAATAGTGGCCGGTCTAATAGATGTGAAATGATATCTCATTGTAGTTTTGATTTGCATTTCCCTAATTGCTAGTGATGTTGAACAGTTTTTCATGTGTTTCTTCACCATTTGTATTTCTTTTTGCACAATTGTCTTTTCAAGTCTTTTGCCCATTTTTCAATCGGATACTTTGTCTTTTCATTGTTAGTTGTATGATCTCTCTATATCTCTTTGATTTTAAACCCTTATGGGACATATGATTTCCAAATATCTTCTCCAATTGAATAGATTGCCTTTCCATACTTTAGACAAAGTTCTTTGAGGTGCAAAAGTGTTTTTGAGAAGGTCCCATTTATCTATTTTTTCTTTGTTGCTTGTAATTTGGGTGTAATGTTTAAGAAACTACCACCTACGACAAGATCTTCAAGATGTTTTCCTACATTTTCTTCTAGTTTTATGGTTGTCGCTTTTATATTTTGGTCCTTGATTCCTTTTGAGTTAATTTTTGTATAAGGTGTGAGATAGGGTGCCTTTTTCTTTCTTTTGGATATGGCTATCCAGTTCTCCCAGCACCATTTGTTGAATAGACTCTTCTGGCCCAGCTGGTGGGCTCAACAGCTTTGTCAAAAATCACTTGAATATAGATGTGAGGATCTATTTTGGGGTTCTAGATTTGGTTCCATTGGTTAGTCTGTCTGTCTGTATGCTAGTACCATGCTGGGTTTTTACCACCGTTAACTAAGTAATATGCTTTAAAGTCAGGAAGTGAGAGTCCTTTAAATTCACTCTTCTTTTTTTTTAGACATTTTGGATGTTTGGGGCCCCTTACTCTTCCAAATAAATTTGATTGTTGCTTTTTCCATTTCTGCAAAAAAAAAAAGTTGTTGGGATTTTGACTGGGACTGCATTGAACCTATAAATTAGTTTGGGTAGAATTGACATCTTAATGATGTTTAGTCTTCCAATCCACGAACATGGAATGCCCTTCCATTTATTTAAGCCTTCTTTGTTTTCTGTTCGCAATGTATTGTAGTTTTCTGAATACAAGTCCTTTATGTCTTTGGTTTAGTTTATTCATAAATATTTGATTTTTTAGTTGCTATTATAAATGGAATTTTTTTCTGATTTCCTCCTCAGACTGCACATCAGTAGTCTATAGAAACACTATTGCTTTGCATATTAATCATCTATCCCTCCACTTTGCTAAACTTGTCTATAAATTTTAGTGGCTTTATTGTGGATTTTCCAGGATTTTCTAGATATAGGATCATATCA
Source organism: Tolypeutes matacus (assembly GCA_026826555.1). Classification (NCBI taxonomy): domain Eukaryota; kingdom Metazoa; phylum Chordata; class Mammalia; order Cingulata; family Chlamyphoridae; genus Tolypeutes; species Tolypeutes matacus. The sequence goes on along the minus strand of JAKSZT010000142.1, from coordinate 1,070,544 downwards.
TCAACAAATAGTGAAAGTTTTATTTCTCCCTTTCCTATTTGGGTGCCTTTCATTTCTTTATCTAGCCTAATTACTCTAGCTAGAACTTCTGGTACAATATTGAATAACAATGGTGACAGTGGGCATCCTTGTCTTGTTCCTGAACTAGAGGGAAAGTTTTCAGTCTTTCACCATTAAGTACAAAGCTAGCTGTAGGTTTTTCATATCTGCAACTTACCATATTGAGAAATCTTCCTTCTATTCCTATTTTTGTAATGTTTTAATCAAGAAAAAGTGCTATATTTTGTCCAATGCCTTTTCTGCATCAATCAAGAGGATCATGTGAATTTTCTTCAATTTATTAATGTGGTTTATTACACTAATTGAATTTCTTGTTTTGAACCTCCCTTGCATACTTGAGATAAAACCCACTTGATCATGGTGTATAGTTTTTTTAATGTGCTTTTTGATTCGGTTTGCAAGTATTTTGTTGAGGATGTTCGCACCTATATTCATTAGAGATATTGGTCTGTAATTTTCTTTTTTGTACAATTCTTTTTTTTATCTGGTTTAAGTCTTAGGATTATGTTGGCTTTATAGAATGAGTTTGGTAGCATTCCTTCCTGATCAATTTATTGGAAGAGCTTGAGCAAGATTACTATTAGATCATCTTTGAATGATTACTAGAATTCATATGTGAAGCCATCTAGTCTGGTCTTTTCATCTTTGGGAGATTTTAGATGTCTGTTTCAATCTCTTCAATTACGATTGGCTTGTTGAGGTCTTCTATTCTAAAATCAGTGTAGGTGGTTAGTGTGTTTCTAGGAATTTCTCCATCTCATCTACATTGTCTAGTTTTTTGGTGTACAATTGTTCATAGTATCATCTTATGATCTCTTATTTCTGCAGGGTCAGTGGTAATGTTCTCCCTCTCATTTCTAATTCTATTTATTTGCTGCTTCTCTCTTTTCTTCTTTGTCAGTGTAGCTAAAGGTTTGTCGATTTTGTCGATCTTCTCAAAGAACCATTTTGGTTTTGTTGATTCTCATTACTGATTTTTTGTTCTCGATTTCATTTATTTCTGCTCTGATCTTTATTATTTCTCTCCTTCAGCTTGGTTGGGATTAGTTTACTGTTCTTTATCTAGTTCCTCCAGGTGTGCAGTTAGATAATCAATTTTAGCTCTTCCTTCTTTTTAAATGTTAACATTGGGGACTATAAATTTCCCTCTCAGCACTGCCTTTGTGGTGTCTCATAGATTTTTATATGTTGTGTTCTCATTTTCATTCTTCTCAAGATATTTGATGAATTACTTACAAGTTCTTCTTTGACCCCTTGATTATTTAAGAGTCTGTTGTCAATCTCCATATATTTATAAATTTCCCCTTTTTCCATCCATTATTGATTTCCAGCTTCATTTCATTATGATCAGAGAAAGTGTTTTGTATAATTTCAGTCTTTTAAATTTATTGAGACTTGTTTTGTGACCCAACATATGGTCTATCCTGGAGAAGGATGTATGAGCACTTGGAAAGAATGTATATCCTGCTGTTTTGAGGTGGAATGCTGTATAGATGTGTATTGGGTCACTTCATTTATCATATTATTCAAGTTCTCTATTTATCCTCTGTCCAGATGTTCTATCCAATATTGAGAGTGGTGTATTGAAGTCTACAACTATTATTGTAAAGACATCTATTTCTCCCTGCAGTGTTGCCAATGTGTGCCTCATGGATCTTGGGGTACTCATGTTAGGTGCATAAATATTTAGTAGAGTTAATTTTTCTTTGTGAATTTCCCCTTTTATTAATATATAATGATATTCTTCATCCCTTATAACAGTTTTGATTTGTCATCTATTTTGTCATTGCATCACTACTCCAGCTCTTCTTTGGTTACTGTTTGCATGGAATATCTTTTTCCAACCTTTCACTTTTAACCTGCTTGTGTTTTTACATCTGAGGTGAAGACGACATATAGATGGCTCATATTTTTTTTATGCATGCTATCAGTCTATGTCTTTTGACGGGGGAATTCAAGCCATTAACATTCAATGTTATTACTGTAGAGGCATTATTTACTTCATCCATTTTGTGCTTTGGCTTTCTGTTGTCATATCTTCCTATTTTTGTCTTTTTACCTTTAATTTACCCTTCCTAATAATCTTCATTTCTACACTCTTCTCCAAGTCTCTCAGCCTTGTTTTTTTTTTTCCCCTTCAGATTGCAGCCCTCCCTTTAGTAGCTCTTGTAATTCTGGTCTTTTGGTAACATAGTCTATGAGTCTTTGTTTGTGAAGACTTTGGAGTCACCCTTATTTTGAAGGATAGTTTTTGCCATATATAGACTTCTTGGCTGGCAGTTTTTCTCTTTCAGTTCCTTAAATACATCATACTGCTTTCTTCTCGCCTCCATGGTTTCTGATGAGAGGTCAGCACTTAATCTTATCAAGGTTCCCTTGTATGTGATTCTTTGCTTTTCTCTTACTACTTTTAGAATCCTCTCTTTATTTCTGATATTTGTCATTCTGAGTAGTAGGTGTCTCCAGGTAGGGTTAAGCAGATTAATTCTGTTAGGAGTTGTTGTCCTTCTTGGATATTTATGTCTTTCATAAGGGTTGGGATGTTTTCAATTATTTCCTCAAATATTCTTTCTGCCCCTTTTCCATTCTCTTTTCCTTCTGGAACTCCAATAACACATACATTTGTGTGTTTCGCATTGTCATTCAATTCCCTGAGACTCCATTCCATTTTTTCCAATCTCTTCTCTTTCTGTTCTCCTGTCTTTTCCAGTTCAGATTTTCTCTCTTTGAAATAACTAATTCTGTCTTTGAGCAATTCAAATCTGCTCTTATGTACCTCTAATGTATTTTTCATCTCCTCCATTGTATCTTTCATTCCCATAAGCTCTGTTATTTTTCTTTGCAGGCCTTCAGATTGTTCTTTATGCTCTCCCAGTGTCTTCTTAATATCCTTTATCTCTTTAGTCATATTTTCTTTGAATTTTTTTAATTGATTTAGTAGAGGTGTGTGATTATCATTGATTGTCTTAAATCCAGCGTCTCATCAGGATATTTGGATTTTTCATTTGACTGGCTCATCTCTTCCTGTTTCCTAGTATAGCTTGTAATTTTTTTACTGATGTCTAAGCATCTGAATATGTTGGTAAATTTTTTCTGATAGCCAATTTCTCTCTCATGACTCTTGTTTGTTTGTTTGTTTGTTTGTTTGTTTTCACACTTTACTTTGGTATTTGGTTCAACTTATTCTAAGTCTTTAAAATTTCCCAGCTTAAGTTATCAAAATCAGGCCAGGGACTCACTAATGAGGCACAGATTTTCTCCTGGGAGTTAGGATACAGAGAGAACCAAAAGCAGTTTTTGTCCATAAATTTCCAGACTGGCCAGCAGATGGCACTTATCAGTGCACCTTTCTATCGAGGTGTTTCAATCTCGGCTTTTCTGTGTTTTAGTCTAGCCAGAGCCAAGTTTCAAAGCAGGCTCTTATGCTTGAATTCACTGAAGAAACCTCCTCCCTTTTCCTTTGAAACAGCTGACAGGGAAGAAAATGTGTGTTCCCCCTCTCAGTCAGCTGCAGTGAGCCAGGGGTTTTGCCCCAGTTTTATATCTTGCAGCTGGGAGCAATAAGCCTTTCCAGGCCACCACAGAAAAACTCATGTTTTTTGTTTCAAGTTCTTCATCTGTCTGTCTCTCATCCCCCTGGGACTTATTTAGCACTGTCCTGATCTGCTGACCCCCAAAGCAGTTCCCTAGGACAGTTTTTGGCTCTTTTTCTGTTATTTTTGTGAGAGAGTTGAGCCCTGTCAGCCTACTCTGATATCATCTTCCCACAATTCCTCTCAACAATATATTTTTGAAATTAGCTTTGTTTATACATGTAGTCCTTATTCAGCAAACTACTGTATTTTCATCATATGAATGTACAGAACTTATAAATCCATTTTTCAATTTTTGTATATTCAGATCAATTCCAGTTGCTTTTGTTGTTTTTTTGGTTATTGTTGTTGTTGTTTTATTTGTTCTTAGTTTTGTGCTTTTTAATGCTGCTACAAACAATACTGCAATGAATACTGTTGCATTGTATTTCTCTTGGCACATAAATGAGATTTTCCTGCTAGATAGATATATATATCTATATATAGATATATATAGATATAACCCAGAATGGAATTGCTGTGTTAAAGAACCTGCCCATTTCAAATTTACTAGTTATTGCACAATGGTGTGCATTGTGAATGAACAAATTATGTCCCAGACTAATTACATGAATTCCCATTTGCCAATATCTTCACAAATACTCAATATTTAAGATAAAACAAAACACTGTAAATTCAAATTGGTAAGCTTCTTTATTACTTTCATTTTTTTCATTTACTCAACATGTATTTCTAGAGTGACTGCTAAATGCAAGGCCCTTTGCTGAACATTGGGCTACAGGAGCAAGGTAAACCAGATCCCAACTACTCTTGTGGAACTTACCTTCTAGTGTAAATCTTTTTTTTTTTTTTTTTGTATATTTAATAATTGAAAATATAAACAATTAAAAACTAAAAAATAAACACAGATGAATAAATATATACATTTCTCAATTAAATGTAATGGATACATATAAAAAATTTTTTGAATCAAACAATATGTTACACAAGATTTTTGGTTCATAGCAATGCATTCATACAGTATTTGTCCTTTTGTGTCTGCCTTGTTTCGCTCAACATAATGTCCTCCAGGTTCATTCATGTTGCCATATGCTTTACAACTTCATTTCTTCTTACAGCTGCATAATATTCCATCATGTGAGTAGACCGCAATTAGTTTATCCATTCATCTGTCGATGGACACCTGGGTTGTTTCCAACTTTTGGCAATGGTGAATAATGTGGCTATGAACATCGGTGTGCAGATGTCTGTTCGTGTCACTGCTCTCAGTTCTTCTGGGTATATACCCAGTAGTGGTATTGCAGGGTCACATGGCAAGTCTATATTCAACTTCTTTAGGAACTGCCAAACAGTCCTCCATAGTGGTTGTACCATTCTGCATTCCCACCAACAGTGAAGAAGTGTTCCTATCTCTCCACATCCTCTCCAACACTTGTAATTCTCTGTCTTTTTAATAGGGGCAGTTCTGATATGTGTGAAATGATATCTCATTGTAGTTTTGATTTGCATTTCCCTAACCATGAGTGATGTAGAGCATTTCTTCATGTGTTTTTTTGCCATTTGTATTTCTTCTTCAGAGAAATGTCTGTTCAAGTCTTTTGCCCATGTTTTAATTGGGTCATTTGTCTTTTTATTGTTGAGTTGTAACATCTCTTTATGTATCCTGGATATTAAACCCTTATCAGATATGTGATTTCCAAATACTTTTTCCCATTGAGTTGGCTACCTTTTCACCCTTCTAACAAATTCCTGTGAGGTGCAAAAGTGTTTAATTTTGAGGAGGTCCCATTTATCTATTTTTTCTTTTGTTGCACGTGCTTTAGGTGTGAGGTCCAAGAAACCAGCACCTACTACAAGGTCTTGAAGATGTTTCCCTACATTTTCTTCTAGTACTTTTATGGTCCTGGCTTTTATATTTAGATCTGTGATCCATTTTGAGTTGATTCTTGTATAAGGGTTGAGATAGGGGTCCTCTTTCATTCTTTTGGTTATAGATATCCAGTTCTCCTAACACCATTTGTTGAAGAGACTGTTTTTTCCCATTAGCGTGGACTTGGTAGGTTTGTCAAAAAACAGTTGGCTGTATAGGTGAGGGTATATTTCTGGATTCTCAATTCTATTCCACTGATCGATGTGTCTATCTTGATGCCAGTACTATGCTGTTTTGACCACTGTAGCTTTGTAATATGTTTCAAGGTCAGGCTGTGAATTCCTCCCACCTTGCTATTCTTTTTTAGAATGCTTTTGGCTATTCAGGTGCACTTACCCTTCCAGATGAATTTGGTAATTGCCTTCTCTAATTCTGTAAAGTAAGCTGTTGGGATTTTGATTGGTATTGCATTGAATCTATTAATCAGTTTGGGCGAGATTGACATCTTCACGATATTTATTCTTCCAATCCATGAACATGGAGTGTCTTTCCATTTGTTTAGGTCTTTTTAAATTTCTTTTAGCATTGTTTTGTAGTTTTCTGCATATAGGTCCATGTATTTCTGTGTTAAATTAACTCCTAGGTATTTGAGTCTTTTTGTTGCTATTAAAAATGGAATTTTCCTCCTGATTTCCTCCTCAGGTTGTTCAGGAGAGGAGGGAAAATTACCCAACACATTTTATGAAGCCAAAATCACCCTAATACCAAAGCCAGAAAAAGATTCCACAAGAAAAGAAAATTACAGGCCAATCTCTCTAATGAACATAGATGCAAAAATTCTCAACAAAATACTTGCAAATTGAATCCAACAGCATATCAAAAGACTTATACATCATGACCAAGTGGGATTTATTCCTGGTATGCAAGGCTGGTTCAACATAAGAAAATCAATCAATGTAATACACCACATTAAAAAATTGAAGGAAAAAAAAACCACATGATCATCTCAATAGATGCAGAAAAGGCATTTGACAAAATCCAACATCCTTTTTTAATACAAATACTTCAAAAGATAGGAATAAAAGGAAAATTCCTCAATATGATAAAAGGCATATATGAAAAACCCACAGCTAACATCATACTCAAAATGGGGAACGGTTGAAAGCTTTCCCTCTAAGATCAGGTACAAGACAAGGAGGCCCACTGTCACCATTGTTATTCAACATTGTTCTAGAAGTTCTAGCTAGGGTACTTAGATAAGACAAAAAAATTAAAGGTGTCCAAATAGGAAAAGTGTAAGTAAAACTCTCACTGTTTGCGAATGACATGATCCTGTATTTAGAAAATCCTGAAGTATCCACAACAAAGCTACTTGAACTAATAAATGAGTTCATCAAAGTGGCAGGATACAAGATCAACACGCAAAAATCAGTAATGTTTTTGTACTCTAGTGTAAATCTTAAATCATGAATAAAATAGCTAGATAAATAAATTTCAAGTTAAAATTTTAATTAAAGTGTTATAAAGTTAAAATATATAAAGCTTTAAGACTATTCAATAGGTAGGGAGTTGGTACTTGGTCCTAGTCTTCATAGAAGGGGAAGCCTTCCTGAGAGAGTGTGGCTTAAGAGCTGGACAATGAGTAAAATTACCTAGGTAAAGGAAAAGTGCATATTCATGGATGATATTACAACTTAATTAAGATTTAACAAGCCTATATCTCCATGAGGTAGAACTATTCCTGGAAAGCAAAGAGACCTGTCCTATGTTTCCAAGTAAATTCTTTTAGTCAGGAAGTTAAAAAAAAATCACTGCAGGGGCTTAAAAATAATATAGTTAGGATTCTAGGAAGATGGCTTCAGTGTAGGTAGGCAGGGGTCATATCTCTTTCGAAAACAAAAGAGGAGGGGCAGAAAATGTCTAAAGGAGCAGCTTTGGGGGTCTGCAGACCAGGAGAGTGCCATGCATATCATCCATGAGGGAGTGGAGACAGAGAGATGAAGAGGCTACAAAGAAAACCATTAGTTACTAGCTCTCACAGCTTGGAATGACTTCCAACCTCAACCCTTGAGGCAAACAGCCTCTAAAACCTGTGGATGACAGCAGCCAACTAAGAGGGGAATGGACCTATTTCTCTCTGGGAAGAGGGAGGGTGCAGCAGAGGACTGAGTATGGTTTCTCTTTGGCAAGTTTAAGCAGCAGGACCCAGCATTGGATCACAGCTCTAAATGGCTCAGAAACACTAGCCAGTGGAGATTAAAAATCTCCTTTGTGGAAAGGTTCACTGAAGAGTACCAACTGATGGCACAATGGGAAAGTAAAGGAAAACAAGAATTTTGACATCTCTCCTGTCCTTATTTCCAGACTGCCTTGGATCTTCACTATGCCCCATTAGAATGTCCTTGGCCCTGTTTTAACAACTTAAAGGGGGCAATTTAAAGTTTTAGAATAAGCTGGACCAAAAATCAAAGAAAAGCTATGAAAAAAAAAGCCATTAGGCAAGAGAAAGAAATTGACCCTCAGAGTAAACTCACTAACATAATCAGGTGCCTAGACATAAGCAAAAAATTGCAAGTCATACAAAAAAACAAGAAGATGTGGTCCTGCCAAAGGAACAAATTAAAAGTACTGATGAGATACAGAATTTCAAACAACTGATCAATGATGCTCACATAAATATAAATCAAAACAAGGAGCTGAAGGAAAATATGACTAAGGAGGTGGAGGATATTACAATAATACTAGATGATCATAAAGAAGAATTTGAAAGCTTGGAAAGAAAACTAACAGCTTATGTGAATAAAAGCATAATGGATGAGATTAAAAATACATAAGAGGCTATCCTGGGTGAGTCCAATGAACTGTAGAGCACACATGGATCATACTCCAAGATAGACCACATGCTAAGCCACAGAACAACTCTCAATGAATTCAGAAAGATTGAGATTATACAAAGTAATTTCTCTGACCACAATGGAATGAAATTTGAAATCACTAAGGGTCAAAGAACCAGATTAGGCACAAATATATGGAAGTTAACAACACACTTTTAGAAAAACAGTGCGTCAAGGAAGAGATCTCAAAAGAAATCAGTAACTACCTTGAAACAAATGAAATGACAACACAACATACCAAAACCTATCAGATGCAGCCAAAGCTGTACTGAGAGGGAAATTCATAGCCATAAATTCATGTATCAAAAAAGAAGAAAGAGCTAAAATTGAAGACCTAACTGGACACCTGGAAAAATTGGAAAAACAGCAACAAATTAACCCAAAAGGTAGTAGAAAGGAAATAACAAAGATAGAGCAGAACTAAATGAAATAGAAAATAAGAAAACCCTAGAAAAAATAAACAAAATCAAAAGCTGGTTCTTCAAGAAGATCAATAAAATTGACAAACCCTTAGCCAGACTAACAAAGAAAAAGAGAGAGCAGATTCAAATACACAAAATAAGAAATGAGGAAGGGGATATCACCACTGACCCCACAGAAACAAAGAGTATCATAAGAGGATAATTTGTAAAATTACATGCCAACAAGAATGATAATTTAGAGGAAATAGACAAATTCCTAGAAACTCACAAGCAGCCTACATTGATGAAAGAAGAAATTGATGAACTCAACAGTCCAATTACAAGCAAAGAGATAGACTCAGTCATCAAAAACCTCCCAACTAAGAAGAGCTCAGGACCAGATGGCTTCATAGGTGAATTTTACCAAACATTCCGGAAAGAGCTAACACCAATCATGCTTAAGTTCTTCCAAAAAATAGAAGTAGAAGGAACCTTGCCTAACTCATTCTATGATGCCAACATTACCTTAATACCTACCAAACAAAAACAACACAAGAAAGGAAAACTACAGACCAATCTCTCTAATGAACCTAGATGCTAAAATCCTCAACAAAATGCTTGCTAATTGCATTCAACAACATATCAAAAGAATTATACACCTAGATCAATTGGGTTTCATCCCAGGTATGCAAGGATGGTTCAACATAAGAAAAACTATATAATACACCACATAAACAGATTGAAAGAAAAAAATCACACGATCATCTCTATAGATGCAGAAAAAGCATTCGACAAAACACAGCAGTCTTTCTTGATAAAAACACTGAAAAAGATAGGAATAGAAGGAAAGTTTCTGAACATGATAAAGGGTATATATGAACAACCCAGAGCCAACATCATCTTCAATGGTGAAATCCTAAAAGCTTTCCTTCTTAGATCGGGAAAAAGACAAGGATGCCCACTATCACCACTACTATTTAACATTGTCTTAGAAGTACATGCATGAGCACTGAGCCAAGAAAAAGATTTAAAAGGCATCCAAATTGGAAAGGAAGAAGTGAAAATTTCACGATTTGCAGACTACATGATTCTATACATAGAAAGCCCTGAGAAATCCACAACAAAGCTTCTAGAATTTATTAAGGAGTTCAGTAAAGTCTCAGGGTATAAGATCAGTGCTCAAAAATGAGCAGCATTTCTGTACACCAATATTGAACAATCTGAGAAGGAAATCAGGAAAAAAATCCCATTTGCAATAGTAACTAAAAGTATCAAATACCTAGGAATAAATTTAAAGATGTAAAGGACTTATATACAGAAAACTGCACAACACTGTTAAAGGAAATCAAAGAAGACTTAAATAAATGGAAGAATATTCCCTGTTCATGGATAGGAAGACTAAACATCATCAAGATGTCTATCCTACCCAAATTAATATACACATTTAATGCAATCTCCAAAAAAATCAGCACTGTATTTTTTAATGAATTGGAAAAATTAACTACAAAATTTATTTGAAAAGGTAAGAGGTCCTGAATCGCCAAAGACATATTGAAGAAGAAAAATGAAGTTGGAGGTATCACACTACCTGACTTTAAAACATACTACAAAGCTACACTGGTCAAAACTGCATGGTATGGACATATGGACCAATGGAACCAAATTGAGAGTCCCGATATAGATCCTCACATATACAGTCATCTGATATTCAACAAGGCCACCAAGCCCACTCAGTTGTGAGAGAATGGCCTATTCAATGAATGGTGCTTGGAGAACTGGATATCCATATCCAAAAGAATGAGAGAGGAACACCATCTCATACCTTATGCAAAAATCAACTCAAGATGGATCAAAGATCTAAATATAAGCGCCAAGACCATAGAGATCTTGGAAGGTAATATAGGGAAGCATCTACAGGACCTTGTAATAGGAAATGGTTTCATGTACTTCACACCCAAAGCACAAGCAGCAAAAGAAAAACAGATAAATGGGATCTCCTCAAAATTAAAAACTTCTGCACTTCAAAGGATGTTACAAGAAAATAAAAAGGCAGCCTACTCAATGGGAGAAAATATTTGGCAACCATATATCTGATAGGAGCCTAATATCCTGCATATATAAACAAACCCTACAACTCAAAAATTAAAAGACAAACAATCCATTTTAAAAATGGGCAAGCAACCTGAAAAGACATTTCTCTGAGGAAGAAATACAAATGGCTAAAAAAACACATATGAAAAGATGCTTGACATTGCTATTAGGGAAATGCAAATCAAAACTACAATAAAATACCACTCTACACCCATTAGAATGGCAGCTATTAAAAAAACAGCAGACTAGAAGTGTTGGAGAGGATGTGGAGGAATGGAAACACTCATCCACTGCTGGTGGGATTGTAGAATGATCTAGCCACTATGGAGGACAGTTTGGTGCTTTCTCAAAAAAGTGACTATAGAACTTCCATATGATCTAGCAATTCCACTGCTGTGTTTATACCCTGAAGAATTGAAAGCAAAGACGCAAAGAGATATATGCACACCAGTGTTCATAGCAGCATTGTTCACTATTGCCAAAAGTTAGAATCAACCCAGGTGCCCATCAAAAAGATAAATGTGTAAACAAAATGTGGTACATACATATAACGGAATATTACTCAGCTGTAAGAAGGAACAAAGTGCTAACCCATGGGATCACATGGATGAATCTTGAAGACCTTATGTTGAGTGAAACAAGCCAGGCATTGAAGGATGAATAGTACATGACCTCACTGATATGAATTAAGGAAATTGAGGAGTCTCAGAGAGCTATTGTCTGTAAGATAAGTTTATAAGAAATAGAAAGAGAAGTTTGTGAGCCATCACCCATGCAGATGTAATCTATGGTAAAGTGATAGAGTATAGTTCTGTATTGAAGGGATAGGACAGTCGGGTAGTGATAATATTGGGTTGGGTGGTGCAGGGTTGACAGGTGGGTAGATTGGGAAGTGTGGGTCAGAAGGTCCAGGGTTCTGGGGGGAAGGGTAGGGAGAGGGATTGGGTGAACACTGGGGATTTGTGGGTTAGAGGTTGAAATTAAAAAGGTTGTAGGGAAACGGATGTGGCTCAAGAGGTTCGGGGTCCGTCTACCATATGGAGAGACCGGGGTTCGATCCCTGGTACCTCCCAGTAAAAAAATAAATAAAAATAAAAATAAAAAATAAAAAGGTTGTAATGCTCTGATGGCAAAATGACAAGGAAGGGCCACTGGTTTAGGACATTGGTTTCAGAGGAGCATTCAGGGCAGGGCACACCTAGAGAAGGCTTCTAAGGAGTGTGTGAGAGTTCATTCTGTCATAATGTGTTGTATCAGTGGGTGGAGACCCACATAATGAGCAGGAAGGAGTTGAAATCCCATCTTTGGGAGGACCGATTTGTTCAGAAATAGACAGGCAGGAGTCTCTCAAGAGCAAGGGCGGTTCCTAGGGGGAGGACAAACCAGTGTGTCAATACCTCTTGTTGCATGTAACTATGACTTTTGTCATCCAATGAGCCAAGCCAGTGGGTCGTCATGGGCCTCAGGAGGCTGGGGTGGGAGGAATAGAATAAATCAAACCGGGTATTTAGTGGTCTATAGAATTGTTCTTCATTACTATACAGTGATGGATACAAGACATGGTAAATATCATCAAAATTTATAAAAGGGTATGGTCTAAAATGTAAACCATAGTGTAAACCATTGACAACATTTAGTAGCTATGTTTCACTATTTGTATATCAGTTATAGCAATGTTACCATCCATAAAGAGAAACTTATTGACCAATGGAAGCAAATTGAGAGTTCATAAATAGACCCTCAAATTTATGGTAAAGTGATTTTTTGACAAGGTGTCAAACCATCCCAGCTGGTCAGAACAGTCTATTAAATAAATGGTGCAGGGAGAACTGGATAGCCATACCTAAAAGAAAGACATAGGATGCTTATCTCACACCTTATATAAAAATTAACTCAAAATGGATCAAACACATAAATATAAGAGCTAGAATATTAATATTCCAAAAAGAAAATGTAGGGAAACATCTCCAATATCTTTTGGTAGATGGTGGTTTCTCAAACCTTACACCCAAAGCACGAGCAACAAAAGAAAAAATAGATAAATGGGACCTTCTCAAAATTAATCACTTTTGCCCTTCAAATGACTTTGTCAAAAAGGTGAAAAGACAACCTACTCAGTGGGTGAAGTTATTTGGAAACCACAATCTGATAAGGGTTTGGTTTCCATGTTATATAAGGAAAGCATACAACCCAATGATTAAAAAGACAAGTAATCCCATTGAAAATGGGCAAAAGACTCGAGTAGACATTTTTCCAAAAAGAAATTGCAAATAGCCAAAAAAGCACATGAAAAAATGCTCAACATCACTAGCTATTAGGGAAATGCAGATCAAAACTATAATGAGATATTTCAGATCTTAAAGAAATGGCCATTATTTAAAATACAGAGAATTACAAGTGTTGGAGAAGATGTGGGGAAATAGGAACACTCTTTCATTATTAATTTTAGGGTATGTAGCACGGTGCAGCCTCTGTAAAGGGGCAGTGTATGGGAATCCTCTATGGTATGCATGATTGTTTAGAAAACTCACAACTTCTATAATAAAAGAATAATGTTAGAAAAATAACATTGAAAGTCCAAAAGTTATCTCATTTTATTTAATGGAAATGGCAGTAATATTTTATGGCACAAGTACTGTCCAACCAGAGTGGACCCCATTCATAGGAGCAAGCAGGATACTTGTGCCACATGTTCCATCATTAATCCTTTAGTTGTTGGGTAGGGGGAGGTCCAGGGGCTCCCAAGGGAAAGTGAGGCATGAAGGCAGGAATGAGCTCTCAGGAGACAGGGGGAGAGGCTAGTCATCATCTGCAGTGTAGTGACTTCAGTATTTTCAACAGCCAGCACAGCTGACCATTGTCCTTGAATAGAAAGAAATGACAAAGAAGGGATCCTGTTACTGAGGAGGATAGGACAGGACCTACTCAAAATTAGTTTTTAATCCTTGTTTCTATTTGATTAATCAGTGTTCCTCATTTAATTTCAGTTTCCTTATCAGGTGTGGTAAATTCTTTTGCAACTTACTGAGCAAGCAGAATACCCACTGTCCCAAGGAGACAGTTTCCTTTCTGTATAATATTTTTCTTTGTTTCTGTTGTTACCAATTTTAACAAGATCTAGGCAAAAGTTAACATTTTCTCTTCACAAAATAGATATGAATTAAACACTCTTGACAAAATTATGTGGTCATGGATGTGGATGATTTCCTAAAATGAAATCAAGGGAAAGATAGGCAAGCATAATTAAATAAACTAAAAGATAGGGAAACATATTTATCAATGATAAATTCAACCAAGTAACACTAATATTATGTGGTTCAAATTACATAAATGAAGTGCATATATAAATGTCACTTATAGTATAACTAAAGGTTAATGTCTATAAATTGTAAGTCATTATTTCAAATCCACAAGACAAAAGTCCTCAGAAAGAGAAAAATGAGCTAACACTAGAAATGAGCAATCCGTTAAAAAAAAAATTTTTTTTTTTCAAATAAAATATTGCTTGTTTTTCAGTGTAGGTAGTCAATAACCTACCTACAGGTAGGTAGTCAATAACCTACCTGTCAAAGCAATGAGGTACTAATGTTGGAAAGTTTCTGTTCAGAATGGGAGGCATACAACATGTCAGTGAAGCAATTTGAAGTATCCAAAAGCAGCCTAAACATTGTATAGATTTTATCTAGCAATTCTACTTTGAATACTGTAATTCTAAAAGAACATCATCCCAGATTTGTTTACAGTAGAAAAAAATGCAAATCATTTAAATGGCCAACAGTAGATAATTGGTAAAATAGATTATGCTTTTTGAGAGATTGAGAGGTGATGAGTTTTGTTCATTTGGTTTTTGTTTATTATTATTATCACTGGAATAATGAAGTTCTCTAAGAATGAAGTTATGAATGCACAAATATGTGATTACACCTAATACCATTGATTTTACACTTTGGATGAATTTATGCTTTATTAATATGTATCAATAAAATTTATTTGTTTAAAAAATAGATTATGCTTTTTATTACAGTGAAATTTTATGCAACTATTAACAATTATGAATTTTTATATTTAGTAACATGAAAAATGCTCATGAAGGTTTGTATAAAAGATGTAACCTCCAAATATACAAACATATGTATGTGTATGTGTAAACATAAGAAATAAGAGAGAGAGAGAGAGAGAGAGAGAGAAACGTGTAGTAAGTTTCACATTTTAAATAAAAATACTACTGACTAAAAACATAAATGGAAGGGAAAACCTCAAATGTTGAAAAGTTATATCATTTTCTTTTTTGCTGATGTTTTTTCAAGTTTTTCTATAATGAACATGCAGTTACATATGTATAATAAAACAAACACTTCTTAAAAGAAATTAACCTTTAGAGAGAAGTCAACAAGGGAAAGAATTCACAAATCATTGTTCTAAAGTCTACGTGTGTAGAAGGGGCAAAAGAGATGGAAGGAATGGAGTGAGCTACGTGTGCAAGAATTTTTCAGCATCAAGTTCCACCAAGATAAGTGTTAAATAAGGCTGCCCACCATTCACTTAGTGTAGGCAATTGCCTAAGTTATCAAAAATTTATAAAAATATTGACTCTGTTCAACATATTCTGACTTAGGTATTTACCACTCTGACTTGGGAAAAACCTAAAATATGAATAGTTACATCGAAGGTGAAAATGATATTCTCAAAAGGATTCTGAAAATTTTTATTAAATTCACTCTTCTTGAAAATTAATTATATAATGTACAATATATTGGGTGGGAGCAAAGAGGGATAGGAGCAGAGTGGTAAAAATCAAACTGTAAGCTATACAAATTCACAAGATTGTAAATTATTTATCTAAGATCTTTTTTTTAAATGACAGTATGTATAGAGAGCCTCTTCTCTCCCTCCTCTCAAAATACAGAAGGGAACATGAAAAACTTCATAGCTTTACGTATTACTCCTGAGAAGGGAAAGAGATAGAACAAGTCCCAGGTGTCCTGAACTGCCCTGCTCACAGAGGCCTGACCCACCCCACCAAGCCCAAGGTGCTTCCAAACTGTTCTGAACTGAAGAGAAGGGGATCTGAGGAAGATGGGTTCACTTCAAGTAGACAACTTCATTCCCATTAGTTTCAGGTACTAGTTTCTGCCCAGTGACCAAATCCAGAAACCTAATCAGCAACTAACCTGCTTCAGGTACTCTTAGCTCAACTCACATTTTTTTTTTTATTAACTTTTATTTTATTAGAGAAGTTTTGGTTTACAAAAAAAAAAAAAAAATCTTGCTTAAAATACAAAGTCCCTGCATACTACTCCCTTATTATTAACACTTTGGATTAGTGTGGTACATTTGTTACAACTGATGAAATATTATTTAATGGTACTATTAACTATAGTCCATTGTTTACATTAATTCCTTCTTGATCCAAAGGAAAAGTTGTTTTTTGTTTGTTTGATTTTCCTTCTCACTGAAACAGCTTGACTTACCTGACAGCAAATGAGCTTAGCTTTATCCTGGCACATTCAGGTTTAAGCAGTTGGACCACTCCCAGAGCTTTACTGAATGATGCCAGCTAACTACTAAAAGCAACGGTTCAAAAGTCAGACAATGAGCTCACTAGCGATGTCACAGAACCTCAGTTACTATGGCAATTGGTAGAAGAGAAAGGAAAGAGAAGAGAGAAAAATGCAAGAACAGTTGAAGAGTAAGAAATGAAAACATATAGTGCCTAAACCAATAGTTGAGAAATGTGTGTGGAACTTGTGGAGAAAACTTTTTCAGAGAGGGTGACTTTCCAAAAGCTTCCTGGAGAGATGTGGTTTCATGGCAGACTCCTGTCTGAGCTACATTTCAGCTTAGACTAAATGCAAAGGGATTGGGACAGATTTGGAAGTACGCAGACTATTGTAATACCAAGAAGTTTATATTAAGGAAACTGGATAGTCACCAAAATGGCAGATAATAAACAAAAGTATTCCATAAGGAGATCACTGAATTGAGTGTCAAGAGGTTTTGAAATGCAGTACAAATCCCCAGATACTCCAGGAGCTCTTCCAAAGTACGAAAATTGGAGTGCCCGTGATTTAGCACTGTGTGTAGAGCAGAATTGGTAGAAGAAACGAAGTTACTCTTGGTAACATTACTCCAGGTATTTGCTCTAAATTTCTCCCATTCTCAGTTTGTAGAGCACGGCAGTGTGAATGTGCTACTTCCAAACCCAACGCTTCAGTCAGGTTGAATAACATCAAGAAGCTTATCCTGCCACCTTGTGGCTCTGGACCAACATGCACAAAGCTTGGAGACGAGAATACCCTACTGAAGAGAATCACAGGGAACCTAACTGAAGAAGGAAAGTTCAGACACACATCCTTCTCCCTCCTCACTATAGAAATCAACTTTCCCAAGCCTGTACATCACTATCAGCATGGGATTACAGTCTATTTACTTAATCAGCTGAAAAATGTAGGGTCTGAAATTCTGCCCATGGGTGGTATTTTTGCCATAATAGATATCCTAGGGTTTTTGTCCTATCAGAATGACTTACCAACTAGACTGTGAGCTCTTTAAGGGCAAGAGCTAATTAATCTTGTATGTACAAAATCTAAACTTCAAATACTTCTTTATTGAGTCATGCTGTAACAAGAGACAAACTCTGGAGTAAAATTTATCAAGTATAGTGCTTGAAGTGACAAGACTAAGAAATGAGCCCAAATAGTGATGAATATACCGTTCACTGGAGTGAAAAAAAGCATAACAATTTAATAATAGCTAAAACCATTCTCTGATTAAAAGTCATATTCACTAAAACCATCCCATTCTATTGAAAGAGAATAAAACACCACGCTGAATTAAAAATCTAATTTCTTATCCTCTGTGAATTTCTATTTCATCCCTTGAAAAACATAATATATTTTGAATGTAAAAAATTCTGACATGTTGCCTGGTATAGGATGGGAAGGCCCTGGGAACTTGAATGCTAAATAAGACCCCAGGTGATTCTTAAACACCCTGAGGTCTGAAGGCTACTAGACTGTTCCAATGAGAAGTAGTCCCCCCTTCCTGGATGGTCTGCAGGTGGAAAAGAGAGGAACAGATTTTATAACCCCCACATCTGAGGAATTAACGTGGATTGTTAAACTTAATGGGTAATTTAGAAGGTATTCAGTATATTGGCATTTGTTAAAGTGAATTTTAACTGCCACTTAAATAAGCACGTATGAGAGAAGGGAAGATCTAAGAGTCCTTTAAGCAACAATTGACATCCAATATGGGGACTGGTTTTTAAAATCTATAGCTAATCTGAGGTATTGGGTAAGGAGCAAATCAGAGGAGCCACTGCTGCAGTGAAAGTCTCACCAATGGATTAAGCGAGGCCCTTTCACTTTTGAGCTCATCTTTGTAGGTAAAATATGCTGGTGAACTGAGTGGTGCACTGTAGAGTGGCCTCCAGGCGTAAAAACGACCAGAAAGGGATGCATAATAAATCTTTTTGTGCAACAGCAAAAAAGATCTTTTATGAAGACCAACCTGTATCAATACTACACCAAGAATCCAAAACTTTGGATACCCAACATTGTTTCTGAAAAGTGTTTCTGAAAAGCACACATGTTGGTGTCCCATAACTGTCCTGACTCAATGTTCACTTTTTTGCAAGTATTGCTACAAAAAAAGGGCCATGAACTTTATTGCTTTTTATAAACATATTTTAGATTAAAGAAAAAGTAGTATAGACAATAATGTATAATTATTTTACAAAACCCACATACCGATTTTCTGGGGTCTCCAAGAGAATATATATCCATGAAATGTTTGCTTTAAAATCCTGTTAGAGTAATCTTAGCCTGCACCTGTTTATTTTCTCTTATTTTCCAGATGATATGATAAAAGAATTCAGTGTGCTTTAGATGAATCAGAGATGAAATAACTGAAATTAAAATTTTTAAATCTATTTGTAAAAGGTAAACTGAACTTGTAATGCCAGGTGCATTACAGTGTTCTAATGCAGAAACAGAATGACCCATCAATATGATAAACTCAGAACAAGGAGAAGTGAACAGAGTGGTCCTCAAAGACAAAGAAGTCTGTTCTTCAAATCAGGAGATGAAGCAAAAATAGTATTCACAGACATGGGAGTTCATCCCCTTAAATATTCAAGAAACTCACCTTCAACTAAGTCCAATCAGATGTCCCCATTCTAAGTTTCAAGGTCCCTCTATTTTGGTTATCTATAACTGCATTATTAACCACCCAAAACTTAGTGATTTACAACAACTATAGTCATTTGTTCTCTATCACTATTCTGGAGATATACTCAAACCAACAGGGAAGTTCTTTTGTTCCATATGATATTGACTCCAATTGTAGTCATCTAGAGGCTTCAATGCACCTAAAACAGCCAGGAAAGCTCACTTAAATGGCTGTTTGTTTGTGCTGGCTACTGAATAGATGCTCAGTTCCTGCTGTCAAACGGAGCTTCTTGGTACTACTCCACATGTTCCAACTGGCAATGGTGGAAGATTCAGATCTCTTAATGCCAACCTCAGAAGTTATTCAGATTCACTTCCATCACAAACTGTTGGTTAAAAAAAGGATCAGAACCAAACCCTATTAAAGCAGAGGGGAAGTGGATCCCACGTTTTGATGGGAAAATGGCAAGTTCTTATTACAAAAGGGCATGCAAGGTGGAGATATTCTTTGGGCCAACTTTGGAAACATTTTAACACTGTCCACCCTCTGATCATGACTAATCACATTTTTCCCACATGTGAAATACGTTCAACTTCTTCCCAAAAGGCTCTTCCCACTATGACATCAGATATTAGTCCAGAATTTTGTTATTTAAAATGGTGAATGGTGTTCTTAGATGCAGTAACTTGACAAGATAACTTCAATATTCATTCCTGTTCAAAAGGAGGGAGGTTTTTTTTTCTTCTATTTATTTTTATCTTCTTCTTTCCTTCCATTTTTAATAATTCAGTAATAAAGCAATCAGGTCTGGAAGAAAAAGGTGATATAGAACTATACCTTGAGGGAATTGGGCATACAATTTTAGAAATTGAGAAAGGTTAGGAGAGTGTCCAAGAATAAGAACAGCCTAAAGTGAGGTGTCAGTGCTCAAGCAGGATGATGGAACTGTCTGCACAGGGAAAGCATACTGATCAAAATTGAAGGCTGGTGGCATACAGAGGGATTTATCAAATGAGTTAATAAATAAAGGATAATGGATGCTACATTTCTTATTGTCAGCAAAGGGAGTAACAAATACCAAAAGAGTGAAAACTAGAATGAACCCTGTGGTGTTCCAACAGAATTGAATGTATCAGTGTGAACTCATGATTCTCAACATAAAAGGAAAATATAGAAATAAATCTGTCATTGGGAGTGGACAGTGATGCCCCAATAGCCATGAGCAGTGATACCCTAGAAACAGTTATATCACAAAAATAATGACCATACCCACCATGTTCCATTAAAAGGAGGGAAATGATCTCAGCACTGGAGTATGGAAAGTACAGGATGAGCCTGGAACATCTTTTTTTCCACCATAAAGCAAGAAGTTGCTTAAAGCTTTATGGGGGGAAACGGATGTGGCTCAAGAGGTTCGGCGTCCGTCTACCATATGGAGAGACCGTGGTTCGATCCCCGGTACCTTCCGGTAAAAAAAAAAAAAAAAAAAGCTTTATGGGGGCATATCAAAAGAATACAAAAGAAATGCCGAATGAGCTCTTACCAGTCAAATCAGGGACAATTTCAGCATCAAGTTAGTGAAAGTAACAGATTTACACTATTCAATAAAATAGGGAACCATGAGTCCATACAGATGTAAATAAAAAAATGAATAATTTGAATTTTTATGAGAAACAAAATAATTACATAGTTTTAAAGAACCTCATCACAATCTGCTAAAAACAAAGGAGAATGCATACTTTTATGGTAGTATAGTCTGGCAGACACTATGTTAATCAAGTGGACATTATCAGAAATGGAAAGAATTGAAATCAGGTTCCATATGAGAGAATGCTGTAGAAGAATGCAGTGTCATTATCCTGGTATTTCTGCCAAAGGTACATAACCTGAATCTAAACTTAAGGTATATCAAATAAACCCAAACTGAAGAACAAAATACAAAATAACTGGTTTGTAATCTTTCCAGTGTCAAGATCATGAAAGTCAAGGCAAGACTGAGGAACTGGTACAGACTGCAAGAGACTAAAGAAACATGACAACTATGGCAACCATAGAGGTGTGACAATCAGATCTCTTTTCAAAAAAGAACTTACTGATATGCTATGAGAAGAGAAATTACATGACTACCTCTAGCTACAGTTCATTTGGGATCCCCTGCACATCTCAGCTAAGGCCAGGTTCTTTCTGCAGCCACTCCTTGGTCAACATTGTGATGGAAGTGCTAAGTCTGGGCTCAGGCAAGCAATCTTTGAGCCAGAGCTTTCCCACTGGTATAGCTAAGACTTTCTTTGAACTGCCCCACAGTCTTGGGCTCTCTAGTTAATCCTTCTTCCTTTCCTCCTCCTTTCACTCGTGTCAGATAGGCATCATAATCTGAAGGTTTTGCCTGGCTACTCCTGCCACCTCTCTTCTTTATCTTTTACAGACGTTAGCCCCAATAAGTCTCTTATACTTCTAACTCTGTCTTGGCATCTACTTCCTGGAAGACATAAGCACCACTACAAACTAAAATGCATAATTCTAAACTGGATTATTTTCCTACCAAGACGTTAATAAGACAATTGGAAAAACTTTAATGAGGTTCTAAGAATTAAATGGTAGTGAAGTATCAATGCATATTTCTTGATTTCAATGATTATATTAGATTATATAGGAGAATGCCCTCATTTCTTAGAAATGAACAGTAGACTATTTGGGTATGGTGAGGTTACAGGTAGGCAACTTAATCTCAGATGGACCAGGGAAAAAGTGTTTTGTACTATACTTCCAACTTTCCAGTAATTTTGAGATTGTTTCTAGTGTAAAAAGAAGAGTCAGAAGACACAAAGCAGAACACCTTAGAAATTCTGAAATATGATTGGACAAATGGCACCAATTGCCCCTTTTCCAGGGACAGAGAATGCATATTGAGTTGGGCTTAGTTCTGCCCTATGGGAATGATTCTTTGTGGCTATTGGCTCTGTCTTCTAGGCTCTTAGCACACACACCCCAAATCATTTTCCTTTCCCATAAGAAATGGCTTGAGTTTGTAGCTGAATTACTTTCTTAGTCTGTTTTGTCCTTATGAAAATTTGGGGACACATGAAGCATCTTTTTTTTTTTTTTTTTTTTTTTACCAGGAGGTCCAGGGGATTGAACCCGGGTCCTTCCATATGGTAGATGGATGCCCAGCCACTTGAGCCACATCCACTTCCCCATCTTCTAAATTTGAATTGTCTCTGCTCCTTATAATCCAAACCAGTGGTATTTCTTTCAGTATACACTCTTTCCAACCAATGGCTGCATATTCACATGAAATATTGGTGAGACACTGCATTTTGTGATCCTGCAATTGGCACAATTAAATTTTGAATCTAATTTACAGCAAGATCAGCCCTGTGACTACACAAAATACTTTTATGGCTGCCATATAAGTTTTCTATATCTTTGACCATGAATTGAACTGAGAGTTTAAAGACCTGAGCTTGTCGTTTTCTTTCTGTCAATGCTCCAGTACATTCAGAAAAGCAACCCTTGCCATGGTTCTTATGGTCATCATTACTGCCATTATAGTCAGGTTGAGAAGCCATTTGGTCAACTTGTTCACTAATGCACTTGCCTTAGTAGGTACCTATTAGAAGTCACAACCACTATTCTAATGTGTAGTCATTTGAGGTCTTATTGAACCATATCATCATGGAGGGTGGGAGGATTAACATAGATTTTCTGCCTGTTCCAGATGAATGAGAACTCTTTCTGATTCTTTTTCTGAAAGGGATGGAAAAGAGTAAATTGCCAGATCAATGCATACATATCACACTTGGGCTATGTTAAACTGCTTTTTCAAAAATACAACATCTGGCACAGAAGCTGCATTTAATGCTACTAATTCATTGATCTTAAAGTAGTCCATGATGGATATGAATGTTTTTGATAGGGCCAATTGGTGAATAAAATGGAGATATGATGTGGACTACCACTTCTGCATCTTTTAGGTTTCTAAAGATGGCAGGATGCAAAATTACTTATTTTCTGCCTTGACCAGTGGAGTGTAGGGCAGTTTCAAAGATTTCCTATGATACTCATGATATCTTCTACCCCAAAAATTAATGAATATGTGTGTTAGGCCAATTACCAAGTATACCTATTCCAATAATAAATTTAGGGATGGGGAAATGATCATCAGTTGGCCAATGGACCCTCTGGGCATATTGTGAGCTGGATCTTGGCCAAGACTCAACTTATTACCTGGCCCATTGTGTTTCAGTGTCTTCTCAGATCCCGTGTCCAACATTTCTCAAGAGGAGTTCCCAGGAACAATTCCTCTGGGAAGGTTTTCTGCCTCTCAAAAAGTGTGCTTATTTTCTAAGTTTTAAACCCTTCTTCCTTCACAGAAATTCTGGCATTTTTTGCCTTTCTTAGCGAGGACGATCACCTTTTCCATGCTTCTAGGAGCAATCCTTGAAGTGCGTTCTCATCATCTGACATCCTTGACAGGGTGCTATACCTTGTTTCTCAGGTGAATGCTCCCAAATAGATAAATTCTCATTTATCCAACTTTATATTTAGCCATTGTTCATGCACCATTACAATCCAATTTCCTTGTATTCTCTTGGTACCTGCCAGTATATGCTGTCTAGATTTTGCAGGCTCTTTGGAATACAGTCTCTTTCCTCCCTTAAATCGAGCCTGTCTCTTGCTGGTATGGAGTGACAACCCTAGTTTTTGGGCAACTGGTCAGAAAGGAGGTGGAGCACATCCTTGAGTGTCTGTCCATGTTTTTATGTAGGAAAGGCCTCTGCATCAACCTCAAGCAAGGAAAGAATGTTAATCTTTAATAATGGGGTGTGGATCATTTCTACAAACTCAGATAGTTTAGAGAAATCAAGAGTTTGGGGGCATTAACCCAGATGTCTCCATATTATGTAGCAGGGTCCCATTCTTTCCCATCCAGCCCCTGACCTTGGCTTAATAAAACTACCTTGTTTAGGAGTTTAACCTTTTTTGGAGCTCGGCTACTCTAACATTAAATCCAAGACATAGTTCTTAGCTTTTTCTGCTGTCCCACTAAAGGAGAAGAGAGAATCTTTATATCCTACCAAGAAGGACCTCTGGTTGTCAAATTAGCTTTTAATTGTTAATTAATCACTGTCAGGTTTTTCTTTGTCTCTTTCCAGAAATCAATCAAACTTAGAAATAGTATTCAATTTGACTGCTCTTGTGTATAAAATGGCAATCCACTGGTGAAAGTTTTAACAATTGATGTTACCTCATGCAAAGTGATATCTGTGCTCCACAAACTACCAGTGACTGAATCCTCATTGCCAGCTCCAAAATCTCCCAGCACCAGATTTCTCAGACTTCTGACATGGGTTGGGTTTCTGAAGAAGCAGACTATGATAGAGATTAACATGTAGGAGGTTCAATAGGGAGTGCTCTTGAGATCAACACCTATGGAACAGAAGGAAGGAAAGTAGAAAATTGAACTACGAAACATTTGTTTATTAATAATTTATTGTATCACAAGTAGTGAATAAGCATCCATGGTGAAAGGATAAAATACAGCACTGTCTAACATAATCATGAAAAAAGTGCTGTAAGATGACCCATTCTCTTGCATTCTGTTATGCTTCCTTCCATCACTGGAAACAGGAAATTTTAAAAATCTGTCTCAGAAATTTAAAAATAAAGCATTTATATCAAACATAGCAGCTGCTTTATTTACTTTTTCACATTCCAGTCTGTCACTGAAACTATCTGCAATTCAAAATATAGCTCACAATTAAGATTTCAGAGAATCAGTATGATTGTACTAAGAAAAAATCAATTTTGTGGTGATGAATGCACAACATTGTGATTATACTAAAAGCCATTGATTATACACTTTGGATGGATTGTATGGTATATGAATATATCGCAATAAAACTGCTTTAAAATATGCAAGAATAGCCAGCAGGGGAAGCACAGAGAGATTAAAAGGTGATGCATTTTTTTTGGTTGGTTTTTGTTTATTATTATTATTATTATTGAAATAATGAAAATGCTCTAATAATGATTGAAGTGATGAACACACAACTATGTGACTATGTCAAATAAGATTGATTGTACACTTTGGATGGATTGTATGCTTTATTAATATGCACCAATAAAATTGATTTGTTTAAAAATTAAAAAAACAAAACCATTTTGGAGGATGTTTTGTGAAGATGCTGACTAAATTCTAATAGTTTAGATGGGAAAAGCAATTAAGATTAAAATCTGGAAAACTTGCAAAATTCACAATTTGAATTGAAGACTACAATAAAGTTCTGAGTTATGCAAAGAAGATATGGAGATAATAGGACTGGGAGTTAATATAACTTGTTCAACAACCTCAGTTCACTGTTCCAGCATACTAGCCTCCTTGCTCATCAGCCAATACCATGGAAATACTCTGGTACCTAGCATTAGCTGTTCCCTGCCTGAAATAATACTCTCAATACCCTCATGGTTTGCTCCTACATGTTTTCAAGTCTGTGCTCAAATGTTAACATCTCTGTTAGGCTTTCCTTAACCTTATCTAAAATTACAAGGCCTAATGTCAACTCTGATGCCCCATTCCATCCCCATGCTTCATTTTTCACAAATGAAAAAATAGCTACAATTTACTTTTTCACTTTGAATTTTTTTACTTTCTGTTGCCGCACCAATTAAATTCAATTGCCTTATGTATGCAGGAATTTTTTTTTTGCTTTCTTTATCACTGTATCCACAGTGTCTCTAAAGCACTCAATAAATGTTTGTTGAATAACCCTATACCACTATAGCACTTAAAATGCTATTTTAGTGGCTGTCAAAAAATGCAATTGACATGTCTCTAAACAATAAAAATGAGAATATTGGTGGACAAAGTATTAACTTCAAAATAGAAATGGGGGAGTCTAAAGACCCAATAGAAATGGGGGGTCTAAATAGAAATGGGGGGTCCTTTTATAACTATTAAGGCAAGCTCTTTTACTATTTAATTACTCTCCCAGAAACCTTTTGCAATACCTGGTTACTAGAAGCATAAGAGAAAATGAGAATCTAGTTCTGTAAGTGCACGTTTCCTCAGGGAATTGCAAGGATTGAGATTTCATTATAGATAAAATTCTTAAAAGGATCTCAAATGTTGAACAAATACTTTTAAAGCTATCAGGGGAAAGTGGCCCAAATCTCGAAAGGCCATGATGAAAGGAAATAAGTATATATGTACAGTACCTTCATCTGGGTTTTCATCTTGACCATAAATATAAGTTTAGAAAATGGGGAGAAAAAAATCTTTTAAGATTCACTATTTGCAGCTCATGGCAGGTTGTAAAATCAGCCACTTCTTCAGAATTCTCACACGTTTCTCACCCCATACAGATCTGAGGAGTGACTTAAAACTGCATACCATATTGCAACAAATGCCGGGTGTTCTGCATAAGTGGATTTACTGGCAAGTGCCTTCTTCTTGCTCTGAGAATGTAAGTATTTAATTAGAATAAATGCAGGCAGAGAATCTTGAAAATACCTTCTTGTTTCCCTGAGTCTTGGGAAATATTGTCATCTCGTGTCCTTACCCTTTTAAAATATTATTGAATAATATTCACAAAAAGGACTGAGGGTTTCATGTAACTTGTGTAATTGATAAATTTCTGGTAGATTTATTATCAATATTATTATTTTTTGCTTCTTCATTAGAGAAAATACAGCAAACTTCTGAATCCACTGATAACTTATCTCCTTAGCCTATATCTTGCTCTCAGTTTCACTAGTTTAATATACTTTGGTTTTATGTAAAATAGCACTTCCTTAAATGACAAAACCATTCATTCATCATATGTGTGCTTTTTGTTTGTTGCATTTATAAGATGTTCTTTGGATTGTGACTTTATACAATTAGTATCCCCAAGAAATACTTTTAAAAGACACCTAAACAAGATGGTATTGATATAGATTTGATATGACATTGCTAGGGTCCCAAAATCAAAGAAATGACTAACTGAGATAGTTGAAAATAGGGTCCTGAGGAACTAGGGCACAGGTGAGAGTATAAAGAACAAAAGATAAAATGAGTTTTAAAAATCAGCCGAACAAGTTATAAAGAAATTGTATAACCACCAAGACCTGTGTGAGTGAATATTTTCTTCACAAAAGAATTCAGCAGAATAATTTGTGAACATCACATAGGTAAGGATATCTTTGAAACTTATTAATATCAATTGCCTCTTACATTAATATTCATATACTTATGTTTACTCTCTTTTTGCTTATATAAATTTTACAGTCAGTATCTATACATAAGTGCAATTTAAATATTCTCAACTTAAAGGCACTTTGTTTTTCATTTCTAGAATTTTTGGGGAATGACCAAGAATCTTTAACATCATAGCTTGCTGTGTCCAGACTAGATAACACAACCTCAGCTGAGAAAATCATAAAATTGTTCAGCAAAAAAATCCTAAATAAGCTTTTTATGAATTGTACTACACAATCACAAGAGATCAAGGTAGAAATTTTGTCCACCAGAACAAAAACCTCTTCCTTTTTGAGAAACTATGGTACTGAGCTTACGTTGCCACTGATATGATGTGATTTTTTTTTATGGATAACAAATAGACTGAACTGACAGCTTGTATGCAGATGTAATAGACACAATCTACATAGCCACACAGACAATGAGAACCTATAAGTAGCAGTCCTTACACATCAGGTGCCAAATGTGACAACCAAGGACTGGAGTGAAGCAACATATTCCATGTTTCAAGGTTGTCCCTATAGAATTGCCTGTGATGGGTATTTTTATAGTGCCAGATATATGTTTAATAGGGACAAAAAAAATCACAGACCAAGAATTGAAGCAGCTATGAAGGAAGTAATATGGAAACCTACAAACAAATAAAAAGTTTTTATCTACTTTACAACTTTTTTTTGCAGCAAAATTGGCCAAGTCTAGCCATATTCATCAGTCCAACACTCAGGTCAACTGCTCTCTTTAAGGTCAGTTACCCCCCCCAAATGGCATACCTAGTTCATACATTCATATAGGAGTATATCAAAACTTTTAACCAGAGATTTTAGGTACCAAAATGTACGATTCATCCCTATGTGATGGAGATGGATCCAGCAGGCTAGAGAAAGTAATTTTTATATACCAAACGTCTTGGATATGGTACTATAAAAGGACATATATCCTAGAACCAGAAAGGCCCTTTAATCATCACTTTATAACACCGTGGGAACGAAGAGTAACATTCTCTGTGCTCTGTACCACAGTGAGACAGAGGCTTTTGAAAGGTGTTGATATGATTTGAACTTCCTTTGTTATTTTTACCACTCTGATTAATTAAAATAAATTGACTTTATAGAATTCTTTAGAAAGAACTTTCACAAATGCTGATTTGCTCATAATATACCCTATATGGTAAATATATGAGGATACATACAAACAAAGGCTAAGTGATATCAAAATGACAATGCTTACATTCTGTATGTGTAATCCTGAATCCTGAGTTTATTTAATGTTTGCCCCAAACACATTGTCTTTTTATTATTTATGTGCATATTATTAAAACGAAATAATACACTTTGAAAACAGGTTGTGAAATCACATTTTGTTTCTTTAGCAGAAACTTCATTGTTTACTAGTTTATCAGATAACTGGCATATGATGTCTTCAGGAAAAAGAAAACAACATTCTTAATTAAACTTTGATAACATTTGCCCATCTCCATATCTTCCAGACTAATGAATGTGTCCAGAAGAGAAATCACCAATTCTGTTAACCAGATTAGCCTCATTGGCTTTCCCTCAAGCCCAGAAATGCAGCTCCTCCTCTTCTGACTCTTCTCAGTCACCTACGCTCTGACTCTGATGGGGAACTCAGCCATAGCCTGCACTGTGTGGTGGGACCGGTGCCTTCACACCCCCATGTACATCCTCCTGGGGAATTCTCTTTCCTGGAAATTTGTTATGTCACCACGACCATCACTAACATGTAGGTCAACTTTCTCTCCACAAGTCAGTCCAACTCCTTTGTGTGTTGTTTTACACAGTTTTATTTCTTCTTCTCTTTTGGGTGTGATGAGGGCTTCTACCTTTGCTTCATGGCCTTGGACAGGTACCTTGCCATCTGCCGTCCTCTGCATTATCCACGCATCATGACTAAAGAGCTGTGCACTGGCCTCCTCATCTTCGGATGATTGTTTGGTTTCATCCTCGTCCTAACCCCAGTTGTTCTCATTTCACAGTTGCCTTATTATGGCCCAAATATCATCCAACATTTCGTGTGTTATCCTGCCCCTTTTATGGCACTGTCCTGTTCTGAAGATTCCACCACACAGCTTATTTACTCTACTTTCAATGCTATCTTCATGGTTTGCACTTTTCTCTTTATCCTTTTCTCCTATATTCTGGTGATTCTGACTGTTTTACAGATGTCCTCAAGGACTGATAAACACAAGGCTTTCTCCACTTGTGCTTCTTATCTGGCTGTGGTGTTCCTGTTTTTCTGGTTCTCTTATAGTGATGAATGTCAGTCCTGGATCAGGACACCCAATGAAAATGTAAAAATCTGTGATCTTGTTTTATTCTGAGATAACAGGTCTCTGTAATCCTCTAATTTATAGCCTCAGGAACAAAGAGATGAAGGTTGCTTTGAGGAAAGTCTTCAGGACTGATCATACTGCTCACAAAATATAAATGAACCCAAAATTCATCTTGGAACTGTAACTTACCTTAATAAGAAATGAATGATTATTGTTACTGATATTATTATTATTATTATAACAGGACCCGTTATTATCTTAAGCACCACTCTCCAAAAGATGCAGTATCTTATTTCATAAAACATGTTTTAACATGTGAAATAGATTTTTCATTGAAATTATATCAAATAAGTGCATTTTATGTGTCTTAAGAAAAACTGGTCCCTCTATAGTAGTTTATTTTTCTGAAAAAAAGCCAAGAAAGCAGAAGTGTGCTTTGTATTACTGAGCTATATGGCAACTTATACTCATATAATATAAATCATAGACTCCTTTGGGAATTAACACTGTAAGCCAATAAGTCTCCACACAGAAATATTGACTCAAAAAGAATATTCAGGTTAGTGGCTGTGGCTCAATTGGTTGGACTCCCATTTACCATATGGGAGACCCCGATTTCGATTCCCGGGGCCTCCTGGTGAAGGCAAGTCGGCCCACGCAGCGTGTTGAGCTGAAACAGCAAGATGATGCAACAAAGGGAGGCAAGCAGACACAGAAAAACGCAAAGCAAATGGAAACAGTGAGCACAGGCAGCAAGAGGGGGATAAATAAATAAATAAATAAGAATATTCATGTATGAAAGAATTCTGTTTTGACAGAGTGTTCTTACCCTGCCACCTCCAAGGAAGGACAAGTGGTCTTTAAGGATCTTCAAAGAACAGCAGACTAACAGCTTTAACTGGAGGGTAAACAATTTTTCAGAGAATGCATGCGATAAGGATTAGGAATTTAAAGTGAATTAGACAGGCGGCAAGATGGCGTTGGTATAGGAGGGCGCACACTGCAAGCTCCCAGAGCAAGGCGGATTGGGGACGGGGTCCTACCCGGGGGTCTGTGCTGTGCACGCGTGGAGTGAGAAGTTTGGGACATCTATCTGCGCGGATCGGCGGCGTGGACCGAACGGTGGAGATTCGTGAGTTTTGAGGCTGCCGGTGGAGGTTGGCACAGGCGGCTGAGCCCCGCGGTTACAGAAATAAAAAATAAAACGGCCATTTGGAGCCGGGGGCGGGGGCGAAAAAGTTTTATTTTCTGGGGAGCTGGCTGCCTGGCACCCCTTGGACCTTGTGTGAACAGAGCAAATGTTGAACCCTAAATTAGCCTACCCATAGGCCTTCATGGCAACCA
>JAKSZT010000142.1:740804-1029590 GCA_026826555.1 Tolypeutes matacus | reverse complement strand
GTCTACAGTGTGAACTGTGGTCTATGGTTGGTGGCAAGGCTCCAGGATGTGTAAGTTCATTGAGGTTGGTGGGCCACACTGTGGGAGATGTTTGTGTGGGATGTGGTGGGAGGTGTGGGAGGTGGGCAACATGGGAATCCCAGTGGGTTCCGTGTAATATTTTAGGTAATCTAAGCACCTCTTAAAATATATGTATATATATATATATAAATAACATTTTTGTAAGCAAATACACATATATGCATATATATTTATATATCATTTTACAAATGTTAAAAAAAAAAAATACAGCTAGCTAGTTCCTGCTCTCAAAAAATAAAAAAATAAAATAAATAAAATAAAGTGAATTAGATGGGTAGAATATAGTAAAGATGAGACTAAATATGAAGAGCCAGCATTACTGACATAGTATGCTTTGCCAAAACTCAAGTTTAAACAACAGCTTCTGGTACAATATAGGGTTTAGCATCAGGACTGTATGATGTATTTAAGTACTTCCATAAATATTCTTAAAATTCTTTAAAAAAATATTTAATTAACATCAGTATTTCATTATCACTTTTATTTTGTTCTATGGCTCCTTTTTTCAAATATAAATCTCCAAAACATAATAGGAATAAAAATAAAATGTAATTTACAAGTTTTTTTTTAAAGCTTTATTTTTTATTTACTTATTTATCCTCACCCCCCTTGGTTCTTGTGCTCATTGTGTCCATTTGCTTTGTGGTTTTCTGTATCTGCTTGTCTCCCTTGTTGCACCATCTTGCTGTGCGGACCATCAGCCCACCACGCCACGCAGGCGGGCTTGCCTTCACCAGGAGGCCCCAGTCCATACCGTAAACGGGAGCCCAACCAATTGAGCCACAGCCGCTTTCCACAAGATTTTAATTTGTAGCCTTTGAAAAGTCATTAGCTCCGCAACGCGAAGGGCAGCAGCAATTGGAATTCCCTTCATAAAGAACCTGGGTTGAGAGCATTTTCTGGGATGGAGAGCACTTTCTGGGATGGAACGGCAAGATTCTTATAAGTTTTGGAAAAGAAGTATTTGTCTTTATTCTACTTTATACAAGAAATATATATTAAATACCTGACCAATTGCCTGAAAAAACTATTTCAATATAAGAATAAAATTTAAACAACTTTGAATTTCATCCACTGTGATAGGTTAAAAGTGCTGAAAATTTTAACACTAATTTCAAAGTACTGCAAACTTTAACACTGATTTTCTTCCATGGCAACTTAATGAATGTACAGGCCAGTTCCATTCATCTGTCTTAATTATATGAAAAAAAGGGATAAGAATTGGTGGTGCTTAATAAAATATTTTGTTGATTGTTATGAAGGTGTACAGTGTCTGCAATAGTACAAGTTACTTATTAACCAAGTTTTTCTCATCCCTCTTAAATTCTACCTCATACTAATATTATTCTTGCTTGATAGAATGAATTACAAACTATTTTGTATATTAAGAAGCAGATCCAAAAGAAACAGACCTATCTCTCCTGCACCAACATCTCTCAGTTCATATCTACGGTTTAATTGCGGAAAGTAAGAAGATTTCACAGAACCAGCTCACATGTAAAGAACCTAAAGCTTGGTTCACAGATGTGTTGTCTGAATGTTTTGGTACAAAGTAAAAATGAACTGCTACTCACTATCACCCCTCTAAGTGATGTTGTAAAAATATAACAGTGAAGGAAATCCACATATTGGGAGGAGCTGGGAGCAATCCCATTACTCATCTAATTTGCACGGTGGGAGAAATGGACTTCTATACAAGATCAGACTACACACAGACTAAAGAGTATTGCAAAAGATTTCAGTGATAGATATAGGACAAAAAGGAACCAGATAGGAAAATCAGAGGCTAGAAAGGAAGGGATGCTACCAGGCAAATTCTAGGCTTTGTCCTTCACAATGCGTGAATACGTTATACACATTTAATCAACAGTCAAAAAAGGGGGGTTGTACCCCAAATAGCTAAAACACAGGAGTCTCAAAATCAAATGGTGGAAGTAAGTTTGACCTCTCACCCCATAATTCCACGTGATCCACTTGAAGAAATTGCTCTTGATACATCTGCGACAGTAAGGTCTACTGAATAAATCATGGTTTCCAATAGGAAGGGGGAAGCTTCTCCCAGGGAACCCAAAATGGGTTTTATTGAACTTAAAACTATGGCTACTTCTATTTGGAATTCTTTGCTGACAAACCAATAAACAAAGAAGCCACTATGTTGATCTATTCTAATCATCAATGGTTGCTGCTACATAATAGGCACAAGAAGGATATAGTCTGGAACTCAGGGATCTCAGGCGGGTTTCTTTTGGTACTTTCATGCCCAGTGATAGCAGTGAACAAGAAAATGCAGTATATACAACCTGACAAGGACCATGCAACTCGAACTCAGAATCTACTGAGATGATAATCTAGCTGACCCCAGTAGGCAGGCACCTTATAACATCTGAATTGCTGATAGAAGATGAGATACATCTAGAATGAGTGGTGGAGGGTGGAGATGATGTACATCTGTGATGGCTTTTTATTAAATCATTATTATAGATTGCATGTTTCTAATACTGTGAGGACTCAGACACAGGACATAAAGTGGGGAGCAAGTGGATCTGATTAATGCAAATAGAGGACTACTGCAAAAACTTTTGGTGTCCTGCATTATGTCCATTCAGCTTTCCTCTATTGTTCAATTGCAGCTTCCTGGACAGTTGCAAGCTTGGACTCACTGTGATAGTGTTCAACCTCCAGATCTCCATATGTTTTTCACTTTTTGCCTTGGGGCCCACATGGCTAGCAAATACAACCAAAATATAAGGGGATTAATGTCCTCAGAGACAACCATCAACTACTGGTGGATGTAGCCATTGGACAAATGCTCCAACTTCACAGATGCCCTGGCAGAATCAAACCCCAATTGCCTGCTCTAGAGACTTGAATAAAATAAACCGGCATGGCTGTCCCTGATTCCAAGCCTTACTCTCCCTGGTCTCTATTCCTCCTTCCTAGATAACCCCAAATAAACTATGCATCCACATACTCATCTTAGGTTATAATTTGGAGAACCTAAACTAAACCAAGTTTTAACTATGACATTATGCCTTTCACAATTACAATGCATAAACATTGCCCCCCACACACACACACATTTTCTTAGTTTTAGACTTTCCAGTTTAGACAATTTGGTGTTCCTCACCCTTTTCATGTCCAACTTCTCCACATTGCCTTGAGCCCATCCTCTCAAACATATTCACTCCAATATTTGCTTTCTCTTTCTTCAGAATCTTGAACATTATCTTTTACCTCTCCAAAGACATTCCCCAAATAGGAGAGAGACCGAGGAGAGGGATTGAAAGGAGAGTTTGAGAGGAAAAAAACCTCTCCCGGGAATGTGCTCACCTTTAGATTCTCATGTTTTTCCTCCTTATATAGATGACATGAAAGAATGTAGTC
This sequence comes from Tolypeutes matacus, assembly GCA_026826555.1. NCBI lineage: Eukaryota > Metazoa > Chordata > Mammalia > Cingulata > Chlamyphoridae > Tolypeutes > Tolypeutes matacus. The sequence goes on along the minus strand of JAKSZT010000142.1, from coordinate 1,026,125 downwards.
AACCTCCACTTCATCTCTCATTCACCCTTCAATCCCCTGCTTCCCAGTTTCCTATATCCTCTGCTCGCCAACCTTTTTTCTAAGGCCACCAGTGATCTTCAGGTTTCTGTAGAGGAATAACAGTAATCACACAGATATTTTCTCTTAGGATAGAAAGTCTAGTAACTCAAACAGGAGATTTTCAGATCTGCTATCACTCTGATTAGCCATCATCTTTCATCAGTTTTAGCTGTTGAATGGAAAACTCAACATTCTTATTATTATTATTATTCCCATTAATGGGGTTTGAAAAAATGTGAAACCTGGGCTTTAAGTTTTCTTAGGATCAGTGACAATCCCTTATGAACTAGAGTGAAGGTGAAAGAAGTGAAAACTGTGTGCTTCCCTACAACTGTCCCTCAAAATTTTGGTGATTTATGATTTTTCACATTTTACATGGAATGGATAGAAGTCTAGTATGTCTCACATTTTAATATTCATGCTAATAACCTGCAGATCTTTTTAAATACAGGTTCTTAAGGGTCGTGATTATGGATATTAGAAATGGTTGACCACAAAATTTCCAATGTGGTACAGATGATATATGACACTCTTATGGATTAAATCATGTCCCCCACAAAGACATGTTCGAGTCTTAACCCCTAGTCTTATGGGTGTAAACTCATTTGTAAATAGGACTTTCAAATATCCTATTTGGATGAGGTCAAATTAAATCAGGGTGAACTGAATCCAAGATGGCTAAAATCCTTATAATCAAGGGAAATTCAAATGCAGGCAGTTAGGAGAAGCCATAGGAGACAGAGATCAACACACAATGGAGGCAGAGATGTGTCTGGAAGCCAAGAAACTTCAAAGGTTACTGGCAAGGCAGCACCAAAATGCTACAGACTCTGGCAGAAAGCAAAGCCTGGCAATACATTTTCACTGGAATTCTGGTTCCAAAACTGTATGACAATAGATGCCTGTTGTTTAGGCAAGTCAGGTTTGGTACTGATCACAGAAGCCCTGGCAAACTAAGCCAGGTACCATTATATCTCTTAAACAACAGACAGAATAATTCTTTCTATTGCTAATATATGTGCACATTTGTAGTACTATTACAATGTATACATATGAAAGTCATCTATTTACACAATTGTAGTTTTCTCAAAAATTTATTTTTCATTTGCTATGTTTATATAGGCAGTTCTTTTATATTTTATTTTATTTTTTATTTCATTTACATTTTCTTTTTTCCTCTTATTTTTTATTTTTTATTTTCTTCCTTTTTTTCTTATTTGTCTTTACATGCAGTTCTTATTAATTTATCTTAATTACTGTATTTTTATCATATACATGTGCCAAAACTTATTTATCCATTCTTCAGTTTTTGAATATTCAGATAATTTTCAATTGCTTTATTTGTTGTTTTTTATGGTTTCTTTTGTTGTTGCTTCTATGTTCTTATTTTTGGGTTTTTTTTTTTTTTTAAGTTGCTACAAACAATACTGCAATGAACATTGTTGTATATTATTTCCATTTGCACATAAGCAAATGATATATATCAAGAGATGGAATTACTGGGCTTGCCATTCATCAAATTTACAAGATACTGACGTTACATGCATTGTGGTTCAACCAATTTACCTCCCAGCCTAATAACATGAGTTCCCATTTCTCAATATCCTCACAATATTTGAGACAAAACAGAAATCATTGTAAATGCCAATGGTAAACTTAGTTATTACTTTCATTTATTCATTTATTCATCATGAATTTGGTGAGCACCTGCTATGTGCCATGCTCTGTGCTATGCACTGGAAATACAGTAGTGAGCTAAACTGGATCTAGCCTACTCTATTTTTCATGACAGAAGTTATGGGTTTACAAAATAACCATTCATAAAGTACAGGATTGTCATATACTGCCCGATTACACCTTGCATTGGTGTGATGCTTTTGTTAAAATTGGTAGAAGCACATTTTTATAATTGTACTATGAACTGTAATCAATGGTTTGATTTAGGTATCATGTTTGTTAGTGCATGCAATTTCATAGATTTTTTAATTTATTCTATTATGAATAGAATATTTATTCTCTTATTCTATTCTATTATGCAATTTGTGTAATGCATGTAATTCCATTTCTTGTACCACCTTAGCACACCTTGCACTGGTGTGACATATTTGTTAAAATTGGTAGAAGCACATTTTTATAATTGTACTATAAACTATAAATAGTCAATGGTTTAATATAGGTATCACGTTTGTGCAGTGCATGCAATTTCATGGATTTTTTAAAAATATATATTCTATTACCATGTATACAGCTTAACATTACCCCTTTTAACCACATTCAGACATATATCTCAGTGCTGTTAATTACATTCACAATGTTGTGCTACCATCACCAACTTTGGTTACAAAAACATTTCCATCATTCCAAATAGGTACCCTGTATATATTAAGTCTTACTTCCCAATCCCTATCCTCACCCCATCCCATGGTAACCTATATTCTAGATGCAGACTCTATGAGGTTGCTTATTCTAATTGTATATGAGGTCATACAATATTCGTCCTTTTGTGTCTGGCTTATTTTACTCAACATGATGTCTTTAAGGTTCATTCATACTGGCACATGTATCAGAACCTCACTCCTTTTTATGGTTGTATAATATTCTATTGTATGTATATACCACATTTTGTTCATCAATTCCTCAGTTGATGGACATTTGGGTTGCTTCCATCTTTTGCTAATTTGAATAATGCACTATGAACATCAGTGTACAAATATCTGTTCAAGTCCCCGCTTTCAATTCCTTTGAGGATATGCCTAAAAGTGAAATTATCTCATCAAATGTTAATTCTATACATAACTCTAAAGAAATGCAAAACTGTCTTCCACAGTGGCTACACCTTTTTACATTGCCACCAGCAATCAATGTGTTCCTATTTCTCCACATCCTCCCCAACACTTGCAATTTCCTGTTTGTTTGTTTGTTTGTTTTAATAATAGCCATTCTAGTGGGTCTAAAATGGTATATCACTGTGATTTTGATTTGCATTTCCCTGATGGATAATGATATTGGACATCTTTCATGTGTTTTTTGGCCATTTGTATATTTTCTTTGGAGAAATGTTTATTCAGGTCATTTACCCATATTCTAATTGTTAAGTTGAAAAATTTCTTTATATATTCTGAATATTATATCTTTAATGAATATTTGGCATCCTAAAATTTTTTCCTATTTGTGTAAGTTGTTTTACTTACACATGAAGTACTTTGAGGCATGAAAGCTTTTAATTTTGATGAGTTCCCAGGTATATGTATATAATTTTTTTCGTTTTACTTTGTGCTTTGGGTTCAAAGTCTAAGAAACCATTGGAAGCACTGAAGATGCTTCCCTAAATTTTCCTCTAGGAGTTTGATAGTACTGCCTCTCATATTCAGGTCTTTGATCCATTTTGAGTTGATTTTTGTATAAGGTATGAGGTAAGAGTCCTCCCTCATTTTTTGTAAATGGAGTTACAGTTCTCCTAGAACCATTTGTTGAAGAAATTATTCTTTCTTGATTGAGGGGTCTTTGTCCCCTTGTCAAAAATCAGTTGGCCTTAAATGTGAGGGATGATTTCTGATCTCTCAATTCGATTCCATTGGTCTATAAGTCTGTCTTTGTGATGTTACCATACTGGTTTTTTTCTTGTTTGTTTGTTTGTTTGTTTTTCAATATGCCTCCCCAAAGATGGCTCCATAGTCTGTTTGTTCATTTTCTGCTTGTTGTTTTTGCTCATTGTCTGTATATATCTTTAGGAGGCACCAGGAACCAAACCCAGGACCTTCCATGTGGGAGGCAAGTGCTCAACTGCTTGAGCCACATCCATCCCCTGCTCATTTGATTTTGTTTGTTGTCTGCTCATTGTTTGCTCATTGTCTTCCTCGTTGTATTTGCTCGTTGTCTGCTTGTTGTTTTTTTCTCACTGTCTGCTCATTGTTTTCGCCTGATGACTGCACTTTTTTTTTTTTTTTTTTGCTTATTTTCTTGTCTTCTTTAGGAGGCACCAGGAACTGAACCTGGTACCTCCCATGTGAGAGACGGGTGCTCAACTGCTTGAGCCACATCCACTCCCCACCATACTGTTTTGATTACTGTTGCTTTGTAATAAATTTAAGACTGGGAAGTGTGAGTCCACCAACTTTGTTCTTTTTCAAGAAGGCTTTGGCTATTCAAGGGCCCTTAATCTTCCAAATAAATTTGATGATTGGCTTTTCCATTTCTGGAAAGAAGGTTCTTGGAATTTTGACTGGGATTATGTTGAATCTGTAAATCACTTTGGATGGAATTGACACCTTAACAAATTTAGTCTTCCAGTTCATGAACATGCAATGTCCTTCCATTATCTAGAACAAACCTGATTTTAGCAATGTTTTATAGTTTTCTGTGTACACATTATTTCCATTTTGGGTTAGATTTATTCCTAGACATTTGAATCTCTTAGTTGCTATTATAAATGGAATATTTTTCTTGATTTCTTCTAATTGTTCATTGCTTATATAGAGAAACATTACTGATCTTGGGGTGTTGATCTTCTACCATGCCAATCTGCTGAATTCATTTATTAGCTTTAGGAGTTATTCTTGAGAATTTTTTCAAAATTCTCTAAATGTAAAATCATGTCATCTGCTATTAAGGAAAGTTTTACTCCTTCTTTCCAACTTGGATGCATTTTCTTTTTCTTACTTAAGTGCTCTGGCAAGAACATCTAGTACAATGTTGAATAACAGTGGTGACAGTGGGCATCCTTGTCTTATTCTTGATCTTAGAAAACTTTTAGTCTTTCACCATTGAGTAGAATATTAGCTACATCTTACTTTCATATACACCCTTTATCTTAATCATGTTGAGGAAGTTTCCGTCTCTTCTTACTTTTCTAAGCGTTTTTATCTAGAGGGTACTGGATTTTGTCAAATGCCTTTTCTGCACCAATTGAGAAGATCATATGAAAAGAGATAAAAATTATGAATGAGCAATCCATAAAGAAAAGAGGCAAAATTACAAAATACTCCTTGGTTTTAAGTTCAGGCTAATTTTTTTTTCTCTTTTTATAAATCAGCTTTATTGAGATAGGATTTACATACTTAAAATTCACCTGTTTTTCTTTCTTTTAAATTCACCTTTTTTTTGTTTTTGTTTTTTAAAGGATACATATAATTTTTTTTTTTAATCAAACAATATGTAACACGATATATTTGGTTCATAGTAATGCATTCATATAGTATTTGTCCTTTTGTGTCTGGCTTGCTTCACTCAACATAATGTCCTCCAGGTTCATCCATGTTGCCATATGCTTTACAACTTCATTTCTTCTTACAGCTGCATAATATGCCATCATGTGACTAGACCACAGTTTGTTTATCCATTGGTCTGTTTTCACCCTTCTGACAAAGTCCTGTGAGGTGCAAAAGTGTTTAATTTTGAGGAGGTCCCATTTATCTATTTTTTCTTTTGTTGCATGTGCTTTGGGTGTGAGGTCCAAGAAACCAGCACCTACTACAAGGTCTTGAAGATGTTTCCCTACATTTTCTTCTAGTAGTTTTACGGTCCTGGCTTTTATATTTAGATTTTTGATCCATTTTGAGTTGATTCTTGTATAGGGGGTGAGATAGGGGTCCTCTTTCATTCTTTTGGTTATAGATATCCAGTTCTCCCAACACCAACACCATTTGTTGAAGAGATTGTTTTTTCCCATTAGCGTGGGCTTGGTAGGTTTGTCAAAAACTAGTTGGCTGTATAGGTGAGGGTTTATTTCTGGGTTCTCAATTCTATTCCACTGATTGATGTGTCTATCTTTATGCCAGTACCATGCTGTTTTCTTTTTATTCTTTTTTTTTTTTTTTTAGTACCATGCTGTTTTGACCACTGTAGCTTTGTAATATGTTTCAAGGTCAGGCAGTGAAATTCCTCCCACACCACTCTTCTTTTTTAGAATGCTTTTGGCTATTCGGGTGCACTTACCCTTCCAGATGAATTTGGTAATTGCATTCTCTAATTCTGTAAAGTAAGCTGTTGGGATTTTGAATGGTATTGCATTGAATGTATAAATCAGTTTGGGCAATGTGTTAGTCAGGGTTCTCTCGGGAAACAGAATCAACAGGAGATATCTGTCAATAATATGAAATTTTAAAAGTCTCTCAAGCGACTGTGGGGATGCACAAGTCCAGGTTCCGCAGGCAGGCTGCAAACCAGTGGCTCCGATGAAAGTCCAATGAAAGGTCGTTGAAATTCTCTCTGAATGATGAAATCACTTCCCCTTTTAAGCCGTTCAACTGATTGGATAAAAGTGCGGCCCATTGATGATGAAATATCCCTGATTGATGCAGATGTAATCAGCCATCCACACAGTAAACTCACTGGTGATTGGAGTCCATAAATGCTCTTGTATTACAATTAGCCCAGTGCTTGCTGGAACAAACACCTGGACACAATTACCTGGCCTAGTTGACACATTAATCTAACCATCACAATCCACCCCTTGTCAACTCGGAAATCATACACATTACTCTAAACCATACTTAGTCTCTAAGAAAAAACAATAACAGACAAGCATACATATATATCTCCGCCTAACAATGTTCAACTCCCCTGCATATAACCAGAAACGCATTAATTCCCCACAGAACAGAGTGCAAGTCCTTGGGTAATAGTCACTCTTAAACTTGACATCCTTAAATATTATGATGTGGAATTAATACAACTTTTCATGATAGGGGAAAAGGTTGGGGAAGAAAACAAAGAAATTCATTTTGTGTACATATACAATCATACTCATAACGAAACATGGAAGAAGGGTTCATGACTATCATAGTCCTCGTTTCTGTAACTGGTCACGTGGTCGAAGTTCATATTTATCACTACCTTCTTCCACGACCCATTCCATGTTCCCATTACCTTAAGCAAGCACTGAAGCTGGCCGTGGTTCTTTGCCTGGTGGGGTGACCCAAACTTTCATTCCCAAAGATTCTGGGCCATTTTTAGTCCTGCTTGAATTGGTTTGTTGCAATTTTCCATTGACTTTAATCACAGGGCATGGCAGGACTAGGAGAGGCAAGATTGACATCTTCACGATATTTATTCTTCCAATCCATGAACATGGAAGGTCTTTCCATTTGTTTAGGTCTTTTTAAATTTCTTTTAGCATTGTTTTATAGTTTTCTGCATATAGGTCCTGTACTTCTTTGGTTAAATTAATTCCTAGGTATTTGAGTCATTTTGTTGCTATTGAAAATGGAATTTTCCTGCTGATTTCCTCCTCAGGTTGTTCAGTACTAGTGTACAAAATCATTACTGATTTTTGCGTGTTGATCTTGTATCCTGCCACTTTGATGAACTCATTTATTAGTTCAAGTAGCTTTTTTGTGGATACTTCAGGGTTTTCTAAATACAGGATCATGTCATCCACAAACAGTGAGAGTTTTACTTCCTCTTTTCCTATTTGGGCGCCTTTAATTTTTTTTGTCTAATTGCCCTAGCTAGAACTTCTAGTACAATGCTGAATAACAATGGTGACAGTGGGCCTCCTTGTCTTGTTCCTGATCTTAGAGGGAAAGCTTTCAACATTTCCCCATTGAGTATAATGTTGGCTGTGGGTTTTTCATATATGCCTTTTATTGTATTGAGGAATTTTCCTTTTATTCCTATCTTTTAAGTATTTTTATCAAAAAAAGGTGTTGGATTTTGTCGAATGCCTTTTCTGCATCTATTGAGTTGATCATGTGTTTTTTTTCCTTCAATTTGTTAATGTGGTGTATTACATTGATTGATTTTCTTATGTTGAACCAGCCTTGCATGCCAGGAATAAATCCCACTTGGTCGTGATGTATAAGTCTTTTGATATGCTATTGGATTCGATTTGCATATATTTCATTAAGAATTTTTGCATCCATGTTCATTAGAGAGATTGGCCTGTAATTTTCTTTTCTTGTGGAATCTTTATCTGGCTTTGGTATTAGGGTGATGTTGGCTTCATAAAATGTGTTGGGTAATTTTACCTTCTCTTCAATTTTTTGGAAGAGTTTAAACAGGATTGGTGTTAATTCTTTTAGAAATGCTTGGTAGAATTCACCTGTGAAGCCATCTGGTTTTGGACTTCTCTTTGCTGGGAGATTTTTGATGATGGATTCAATCTCCTTAATTGTGATTGGTTTGTTAAGTTCTTGTATTTCTTGTAGCGTCAGTGTAGGTTGGTTGTGCGTTTCTAGAAAATTGTCCATTTCATCTAGATTGTCTAGTTTGTTGGCATATAGTTTCTCATAATATCCTCTTATGATTCTTTTAATTTCTGTGAGGTCTTTTGTAACTTCCCCCCTTTCATTTCTGATTGTATTTATTTGCATCTTCTCTCTTTTTTTTCTTTGTTAGTCTAGCGAGGGGTTTGTCAATTTTACTGATCTTCTCAAAGAACCAGCTTTTGGGTTTGTTGATTTTCTCTATTGTTTTTCGGTTCTCATTTTCATTTATTTCTGCTCTAATCTTTATTATTTCTTTCCTTCTTCTTGCTTTGGGATTGGTTTGCTGTTCTTTTTCTAGTTTGTCTAGTTGTTCTGTTAAATCTTTGAGTTTAGCTCTTTCTTGTTTTTTAACATAGGCATTTAGGGCTATAAATTTCCTTTCAAGACTGCCTTCGCTGTATTCCTTAAGTTTTGATACGTTGTGTTCTCATTTTCATTTGTCTCAATATATTTACTGATTTCACTTGCAATTTCTTCTTTGACCCACGGAATATTTAGAAGTGTGTTGTTCGGTCTCCACACATTTGCAAATTTACTTTCTCCTGTCTGTTATTGATTTCTAGTTCCATTCCATTATGATCTGAGAAGGTGCTTTGTATAATTCCAATCTTTTTATATTTATTGAGAGCTGTATTGTGACCTAACATGTGGTCTATCCTGGAGAAAGATCCATCGGCACTTGAGAAGAATGTATAACCCACTGAATTTGGATAGTGTTATGTATATGTCTGTTAGGTCTAACTTGTTTATCATATTGTTCAACTTCTCTGTTTCCTTGTTGATCTTCTGTCTAGTTGTTCTATCTAATGATGTGAGAGGGGTGTTGAAGTCTCCAATGATTATTATAGAAATGTCTATATCTCCCTTCAGTTTTGCCAGAGTTTTTCTCATATATTTTGGGGCACCCTGGTTAGGTGCGTAGATATTATGACTGTTATATCTTCCTGGAGGATCGTCCCTTTTATTAATATATAATGGCCTTCCATATCTCTTATCACTTTTTTGCATTTGAAGTCTGTTTTGTCTGATATTAGTATAGCTACCCCTGCTCTTTTCTGTTTACTATTCGCGTGGAGTATCTTTTTCCAACCTTTTGCTTTCAGCCGGCTTGTATCCCTGGATCTGAGGTGAGTTTCTTGTAAGCAGCATATGGATGGCTCATGTTTTTTTATCCATTCTGTCAGCCTGTATCTTTTGATTAGGGAATTTAATCCATTCATATTCAATGATATTACTAAAAATGCACTAGTTATTTCCTTCATTTTATTCTTTGGTTTTCATATGTCTTCTTATTTTTGTCACTCTTTTTACTCTTTTGATTATCCTATCTGCTTTTCTTTTTTCTATACTCTCCTCCAAGCGTCTCTCCTGTCTTTTTCTTTCAGGTTCTAAGGCTTCCTTTAATATTTCTTGCAAAGGTGGATTCTTTTTTGCAAACTCTCTCAGTTTCTGTTTGTTTGTGAATACTTTATATTCACCTTCATATTTGAAGGACAGTTTTGCTGGATAAAGAATTCTAGGCTGGCAGTTTTTCTCTTTCAACTTCCTAGTTGTAGCATACCACTGTCTTCTCGCCTCCATGGTTTCTGAAGAGAAATCTGCACTAAGTCTTACTGGACGTCTTTTGTACATGATCGTTTGCTTCTCTCTTGCTGCTCTGAGAATTTTCTTTATCTTTTACATTGGCATTCTGAATAGTATGTGTCTTGGTGTAGGTCTTTTTGGATTTATTCTGATTGGGGTACGGTGTGCTTCTTGGACATGTAAGTTCATTTCTTTCATGAGAGTTGGGAAATTTTCAGCTATTATTTCCTCAAATACTCTTTCTGCCCCTTTGCCTTTCTCTTCCCCTTCTAGAACATGTTTGTTGTTGCATTTTGTGTTGTCATTCAACTCTCTGAGCCCCTGATCAATTTTTTCCATTCTTTTCTCTCTCTGTTCTTTTCTCTCTTCAATTTTAGCTGCCTTGTCTTCAATATCACTTATTCTTTCTTCTATCATTTCGAGTCTGCTGTTGTATGCTTCAAATGTATTTTTGACTTCACCTATTGTGTCTTTCATTCCCATGAACTCCGTTACTTTTCTGTTCAGGATATCAAATTCTTCTTTGCATTTGCTCAATGACTTCTTGATGTCATTGATCTCTTTAACTATATTGTCTTTCATCTCATCAATTTGATTTTGGAAATTTGTGCTCATCTCTCTGATTAGTTCTCTCAAATTCTGCATCTCTTCTGGGACTTTGATGTATTCCTTTTCTTGGGCCATGTCTTCTATTTTCTTAGTATGGTTCATAATTTTTTGCTGGTGTTTAGGCATCTGGTTAGGTTGTATTTTACTTAGATGCTCTCTCTCTTTCTCTTTTATAGGGTTTTAGTGGCAGGAGGCTGTGAGTTACCACAGCTCTTTGATTTTTGGCTCAACCTTGATTGTTAGGATTGTCCTGCTGGTTGCTTAAAACTGGGCACTGGATCCAGTACTTGGTTGTAGAGTCATTTCCTAGGGCCTTGGGCAGGGAGGCTATAGAGGCCAGGAAAAGCCTCTCTTTCTTATTAATTTTCTTATGTGCACTTCCTCGGTCTGCCAGGAGATGGCGCTCATTGGCAGCTCTCAATTCAATGCCTGGTCAGAGTGTATTTATTGTGACACAGACCAGATCAATGTGATAGAGCTTCCTGTCTGGGGGCTAAGAGCCTTGTAATTCAAACTTTCTGAGACAGTTCTCCAGTCTTCTCTGGTAGCCCCCTCACTTTTCCCAGCTAGGAAATATTACCACTCCCTTCTGAATCCTCAAGAATCACTCCCTGTTAGGAGAGGAGGAGATTGGGAGGTTTGTATATCTTTAGCCCCTTGCAGGCTCCAAGGCAAGCAATGGTGCATCCCCACCCGGCCTGGAAGGGCTCTCGGGACAGGGCAGACCAAACCTGTGAGTCAAAAGCAGGGTCAGCCCCGGGATCTCTCTCCCCTGTCCTGTAGAGTCCTCAACAATTAGTCCAGGCTAGAAGAGGGAGGTTGCGAGGGTCGGATTTCTCCAGTCCTTCCTAGGCTCCCAGGGCAAACCGCCGTGAGGAAGGGTCCATGGGGCTCCGCAGCCCAAATTTGCTGGTCAGAACCTGAGTCAGCCTAAGGCTGTGTCCCTCTCTCTCCCCTTTCTGGGATTGGTAGATCCCTGGAGCCCCCTTTGTCTGTAGTCGCAGGTCCAGAAGCCCGAGAATTCTAAAGAGTGTGGGGGAGGGTGCCTGCAGCAGCAGCCGCTGCTGGTTCCAACTCACGGTTCTGTCGTTGTGATTTCCCTCTTTTGTCCCTCTCTCCTCTGAGTGGTGTGCAGCCTTCACTTGCTGTCCTAAACCCTAGAAGATCTGTTTCGGAGCTGTTTCAGCCTGTCCTCTAGCTATTTTTCTGGAGAAGAGATTCCTATGTCTTACTAGTCTGCCATCTTCTCGGAAGTAATTCCTTAGGCTAACTATTAAGAAAGTCAGTAACCATAGAAACAATGAGATACTAATGTTGGAAAGGTTCTGGTCAGAATGGGAAGCATACAACACTTCGGTGGGGCAATTTGAAGATAAGTATTCTAAAGGGGCCTAAAAATCGAATAGATTTTATCTAGGAATTCTATTTCAAATAATTTCTTCTAAGCGAACATCATCATGGAGTTATTTTGAAAAGAAAAAAAATGCAAAACATTTAAATGGCCAACTATAGATAATTAATAAAATAGATTATATTCTTTTTATACAAGTGAAATATTATGCAATAATTAACAATTATGAAGTTTTATATTTAATAACATGAGAAATGCTCATGAAAGATTGTGTAAAAAACATAGCTTCCAAATATACATATGTGTCTGTGCGTGTGTGCATACACATACATATACATGCATGTATACACATTTTTAAATATAAGAAATATGAAAAATGTAAGTTTCACATTTTAAATAAAAATATTACTCTAATGGAAAATAATACCTCAAATGTTAAATGGCTATATCATTTTCTTTTTGTTGATATGTTTTCTCAAGTTTTTCTATAATGAACACGCCGTTAGACATATAATAAAACACACACTTCTTCAAAGAAATTAACCTTTAGAAATATTTCAATAAGGGAAAGAATTCACAAATCATTGTTCTAAAGACTACATGTATAGAAGGGGCAAAAGTGGTGGAAGAAATAGATTGAGTTATGGGGGCAAGACTTTTTCAGCATAAAGTTCTACCAAGATAGGTATTTGTTAAACATTCACTTAGCGTAAGTAATTGTCTAATTTATCAAAATATTGTCTCTGCTAAATGTATTCTGACTTGGTATTTACCAATATGACTTGAGAAAAACCTAAAATATGAAGAGTTACATAAAAGATGGATGAGACAATCCCGCTACTAGGAATATATTCAGAAGAACTGAAAGCAAGGCCATGGACTCACATTTGCACATTGATGTTCATAGCAGCATTATTCACAATTGCTAAACTATGGAACCAGCCCAAGAGTCCATCAACTGATGAAAGGCTAAACAAAATATGGTATATATATATATATACAGTGGAATACTATTCTGATGAAGAAGAAATGAAACTGTTAGGCATATGACAACATAGATGAACCTTGTGGATATTATGTTGAATGAAATAAACCAGACACAAAAGGACAAATATTGTATCATCTCATTAACATGAACTACATACAATGAGTAAACTCATGGAGGTTAACTCTAGAATATAGGTTACTAAGAAATAGAATGTGGGTTGAGAATGGGAGATGATGCTCAATGTATGTAGAATTTTTAATAAGATTTATTGCAAATCTTTGGAAATGAATAGAGTTGATGGCAATACATTATAGTGAATATAACTAATACTGCTGATTTATAAATGAGATTGTGACTGAAGGGAATATACTGTGGACGAAATGTCAACTGAAAGGAAACTAGAGAATAATCTAGGGCATGCATAGCATAGTGATTTCAGTGGTGGATGAAGATTGTGGTTAACAGTATAAAAATAAGAATGTTCTTCTTTTATTAGTGTTAAGAATATGATTATACATGGGAAAATTATAACTAATATAACTTATGGATTATACTTAACAGTAATATTGTAATATTTTTGCAGTAATGGAAATGAAGATTTTAAATTCTAAAGGACAACTGTAGGGGAATAGAAAGAGGTAAGGTTTTTTTCCTTTTGGTGTAATGAAAACATTCTGAAATTGACAGAGGTGATGAGAGCACAACTCTGATGAAAAATGAGAGCAACTGAGTGTACACTTTGAATGATTGTGTAAATCTGGAGCTATATAACAGTGGGAATCCAGTGGTGGAAGATGTAATTAACAGGACAAATATGAGAACAATTTCTCATGAACTATAACAAGTATATAATACTAATACATGGTGTTAATCAGGTGGATTGGGGGGGAAATATACCAAATGTAAGATATGGACTATAGTTAGTAGTAATATTTGATGCTGCTATTTCATAGTGTGAGAGCCCTATATGAAGATATGCATGTTTCTTTGGTAAGTTCACAAATTTTACTACACAATTATTTACATATGTTCATGTATGCATGATATACTTCAATAAAATTTGTTTTTAATAAAAGTGGCTGTGAGACTCAAAAGGATTCTGACAAATTGTATTAAATTCACTCTTCTTGAAAATTAATTATGCAATGTTCAACATATTGGGTGGGAGCAGGGAGGGATAGGAGCAGAGTAGTAAAAATCAAATTGTAATGTATGCCAACTTCAAAAAATTAAAATTATTTATCTAAGTTTAGTTTTTAAATGACAGTATGTATAGAGAGCCTATTCTCTCCCTCTTTCCAAATTACAGAAGGGAACACAAGAAACTTCCAAGCATTGTGTATTATTTCTGAGAAGGCAGGGTGAAAGAAAGGTCCCAGGTGTCGTGAACTGTCCTGCTCATGGAGGCCTGACCCACCACAAAGTCCATGGTGCTTCCAAACTGTTCTGACCTGAAAAGAAGGGGACCTGAGAAAGATGGGTTTACCTCAAGTGGGCCACTCCATTCCCATTAGTTTCAAGGGCTAGTTTCGGCCCAGTGACCAAACCCGGAGACCTAATCAGCAACTAATCTGCTTCAGATAGTCTTCTAGTTTCCTAGGCTCCTGAAAGCAGATACCATGAAATGGATGGCTATAAACAATGCAAATTTATTACCTTACAGTTTGAGGTCATGAGACTGTCCAAATCAAGGCATCATCAAAGTGATGCTACTTCCTGAAGACCAGGTGCCAGCGAAATTTTGTCTTCTGCCATTTGGCAAGGCACATGGTCATGTTTGCTGGTCTCTCCTCTTCTGGGTTTCATAGCTTTCAGTTTCTTGCTTACTTGGCTTTGTCTCTCTCTCTTTCCCTCTCTCTGTAATCATTCCATTTATAAAGGACTTCAGTAAAAGGATTACGATCTATCCTGAATGAGGTAGAACATACCTTAACCAAAATAGCCTCATCAAAAATATCTACTTACAATGGCTCATACACACAGGAATGGATTAAATTTAGGAACATGCTTTCTGAGAACACACAGCTTCAAACAGCCATAGATACACCTAGCTTACCTCATTTTTTAAATTAACTTTTGTTTTTTTTATCAGAGAAGTTGTTTTACAAAGAAGTCACGTAGGAAATAGCCCTGTACACCATCCCTCCTCATCCCCATTATAAAAACCTTTCATTACTGTGGTACATTTGTTCCAACTGATGAAAGATTATTTAATGGTACTATTAACTATAGTCCATTGTTAAAATTAATTGCTTCTTGATCCAAAGGAAAGGTGGTTTTTTGTTTGTTTCTTTTTCCTTCACACAGAAATAATTTCTCTTTCTTGACAGTAAATGAGCTTAGTATTATCTTGGCACATTCAGGCTTCAGTAGTTGTACCACTCCCAGAGCTTTACTAAATGATGCCAGCTCACTACTAAAGGCAATGGAGCACAAGTCAGACAGTGAGCTCACTAGAGATGTCACAGAGCCTCAGTTACCATGGCAATTGTTAGAAGAGAACATCGAGAAGGGTAGAAGAGAAAGGAAAAAGTAGAGAGAAAAATGCAGGAAGAATTGAAGAGTAATGGAAACTAAAATACAGTGCCTAAAATAATACCTGAGAAATGTTTTTGGAAGTTGTGGGAAAAATAACTTTTTCAGAGAGGGTGACTTTCCAACAGCTTTCTGGAGAGATGTGGTTTCATGGAGGGCTCATGTCTGAGCTACATTTCAGCTTACACTAAATGTAAATGGATTGGGACAGATTTAGAAATATGCAGACAATTGTAATACCAAGAATTTTATATTAAGAAAGCTAGAGAGCCACCAAGATTGACAAGAAACAAAAGATGTTTTCTGTAAGGAAATCATTGAGTTGAGTGTAAAAAGGTTTTGAAATAGTACTTACTCCCAGATACTCCCAGGGCTGGTCCAAAGTACAAAAATTGGAGTACCCATGATTTAGCACTGAATATAGAGCAGAAACATAGTTACTCTTTATAAAATTAGATATATGCTCTAAAGTTCTTCCAGTCTCAGTTTGTAAAGCATGGGCAGTGAGTGTGCTACTTCCAAACCCAAGGCTTCCATCAGGTTCACTAGCATAGTGAGGCTTATCCTGACACCTTGTGGCTCTGGACCAATGTGCACAAAGCTTGGAGACTAGAATACAGTGCTGAAGGGAATCACAGGGTACCTAACTGAAGAAGGAAAATTGAGAAACACATCCTTCGCCCATAAGAAATGGTGTGGCCCAATCTACTGGGACAGAATAACCTCTTCAACAAAGGGTGATGGGCGAACAGGATATCCATATACAAAAGAATGAGATAGGATCACCTTCTCATGCCCTGTACAAATTAACTCAAGATGGATTAAAGACCTAAATATAAGAGCCAAGACCATAAAGCGCCCAGAAGATAATTTAGGGAAACATATTTGTGATCTTGTAGCAGGAAATAGTTTCATAAACTTTACACCCAAAGCATGAGCAACTAAAGGAAAAAAATAAACTTGGACCTCCATAAAATTAAAAAGTTTTTACTTCAAAAGAGTTTGTCAAGAAAGTGAAAAAGCAGCCTACTGAATGGGAGAAAATATTTTGAAATCACTCACCCACTAAGGTCTATTATCCAGCATATATAAAGAAATCTTATATCTCAAAAATCAAAAGACAACCAACCCATTTTAAGAATGAGCAAGACATTTGAATAGACACTTTTTCAAAGAGGAAATATAAATTGCTAAATAATGCATGAAAAGATGCTCAACATCACTAGCTATTAGGGAAATGCAACTCAAAACTTCAGTGAAATATCCTCTTACACCTATTAGACTGATGTCTATCAAAAAAATCAGAAAACTGCAAGTGTGTAGAAGGGTGAAGCCTTTGTGGAGGATGATTTGGCAGTTCCTCAGGTAGCTAACAATAGATTTGCTCTATGACCCAGCAATCCCACTACTACGCATATACCCAGAAGAAATTAAAGCAGGGATATGAACAGATATATGCACACCAATGTTCATAGCCACATTATTCACTACTGTCAAAAGTTGGAAGCAATCCAAGTGTTCATTAACAGATGATTGGATAAGCAAATTGTGGTATATACATGCAATGGAGTATTACTCAGCTGTAAGAAGGAATGAAGTGACATGAGACAACATGGATGAATCTTGAAGACCTTATGTTGAGTGAAGTAAGCCAGTCACTAAAGGACAAATATTGCATGAACGTACTGACATGCTCTAAGCATATTGAGCAAACTCACAGAGATGGAGTCTGGAAAATAGATTACCAGGAGACAGAAAGGGAGTAGAGATTGGTGAGCTTATGCTCAAACTGGGAAGAGCCTGTGATAAGGTGGAATAAGGTGGTTGGGCAGTGGATGAGGGTGATGGTGGTGCAGGGATGTGAGTGGGCTCAGTGGTACTGGAACAAGAGGGTAAGCAGGGTTGGAAGGGGATGGGTTGGACTATCCATGGAACTGAAGGGAAGGCTGGAGGAACAAGTGAACTCTGGAGAGGTGTAGGTCTGTGGTTGAAAATACAATGGTGGGAATGTTCTTTTGGTGAATATGGTAGGTGCAAGGTTTTGGTGGTGGGAGGATATGTGGGAAAGGGTGCACTTGGGGCATGCTTCTATGGAATATGAATGTGTCCATGCGGTCATGAGTTGTTATCTGAGTGGGTGGAGACTCACACAATAAACAGCAAAATATTAAACTCCCATCCTAGGATTGCTGCTACATCCTTAAATAGAGGGACAAGAATCTCTTGAGTACATAGGCAGCGCCTAATAAAAGAAAATAAACCATTCTGTCAAATCCTCAATATTGACGCATGTAACTATGAACCTTGTTCTTGAATAATTTAAACTTATTGGTTACCATAGGTTCCGAGGGAAAAGGGAAGGAAGAATAGGTGGAACACAAGGGATTTTTAGGACATTGGAACTGTTCTGCATAATTTTGCAAGGACGGATACAGGTCATTATACATTTTGTCAAAACCTATAAAATTGTGCATTGCGAAGTGTAAACTATAATGCTATTGACAATGATTAGTAGCAATGCTTCATGTAAGATATTACTTATAGGGGAAAATGTGAGAGGGGCAAGGGGTGAAGTATATGGCGATCCTCAATATTTTCTTTTCTTTTTTTTTTTTTTTTTTTTTTTTTGAGGTTCCAGTATCCAGGAATTGAACCCGGAATCCAGTATGTGGGAAGCAGGCACTCAACCACTTGAGCCATGTCTGCTCCCTCCCCTATATTTTCAATGTGACTTTTCCATAACCTAAAGCTTCTTTGAAAACAAAGTGAAAAAAAAAAGAAGACACTAAGGGACATACAGAAAAATTTTAAACATACATAAAAGATAACCGATCTTACAGTGATGAAATGCATAAGAAAGGCACAACACAAGAAATTTTTTAATACTTTGTCTTGGGGGAGGTTTTGAATTACAGAAAAGTACAACTATGGCAGGGGAGGATCACTGGTGCAGGATCGGTGGTGGGAGGATGTGTGGGGAAGGATGCACCCGAGGCATGCCTCTATGAAATATGAATGTGGTCATGTGGTCATGGGGTGTTATCTCAGGGGGTGGAAACCCAGACAATAACCAACAAAATATTAAATTCCCGTCCTGGAGAGTCCTGCTACATTCACTAATAAACTGGCAAGAAACTCTAGATTACTTAGGCAGTACCTAGTGAAAGAGGACAGACCAACATGCCAGACCCTTGATATTAATGCTTGTACTTATGAACCTTATTCTTGTAAAATCGAAACTTAGCCTAGGAATATATATTGCATAAGTGTTACCTCCTGAAAACCTTGTTACTCAAATGTGTTCTCTCTCTAAGCCAAACTCAGCATAAAATTTCACTGTCTTCCCCACTGGCATGGGACATGAATCCTGGGGACAGGCCTCCCTGGCACTGAGGGATTACTATCAAGTGCCAACTATTGATGCATTTGGAAAAAGACCTTGACCAAAAGGGGGAAATATTAAATACAAGAGTTTGTTATGACTAAGAGATTTCAAAGTGAGTCAGAAGGTCATTCCAGAGGTTATGCTTATACATATCTCAGGCAGATCTCACTAACTGCCACAGTAAACAACAACTCAAGCAGGGGTACTCCTGAGGACTCTAGAGACATCTGGACACTATAGGCAGGGCAGACAACCCCAATCTGTGGGCCTTACCTTAGAATATATGTCAAACAATTTCTGCAATGTAACAGAGTAAGACTCATTTATAATTTTCCTGCACATGGTTCTTTTTCCCCTTTTACTTGAACCTATAATTAGCTCTATACCTGTTAAATATGTATCCCAGATATCTTTGATCTGTTCATATGCTGGTTGAGCCTTGAATTTCAGAGGAGTTGCAGCCAAAATGTACTCTCCCGTTTATCAGATTCGCCCAAGACAACTAACAAAATGATGATAATGGACAATACCTATCCCAAAAAAGAGAGTATCTACAAGTACAAGCAAGGCAGTTCCATTCATCTACCCCATGGAATCTAAGCCTCCTCTCAACTGGAAGCAGAGAGGACATCACCAATACAAAATATTTAAAACTGAGGAATGAACAAACATACAGGGGGAAAGCAACTTTGGTCCAAGGTAAATGTATTATTATTCTAGTAACAAAAGAACTTATAACACTGATATAAAGATAGTGGTCACCAGAGGTTCTGAAGAGAAGAGGGAAGAATAGGTAGAGCATGAGGCATTTTGGGAAGATTGGAATTGTCTGCATGATATTGCTATGATAGATATAGGCCATTATACATTTTGTCAAAACCTATAAAATTGTACAGTGCAAAGTGTAAACCATAATGTAAAGTATAGGCCATGGTTAGTAGTAATGCTTCAATATTTGTACATCAATTGTAACAAATGTACCACACTAATGAAATATGTATTAATAGGTGAGAATGTGAGAGGAGCAGCAGGTGGGGTATAGAGATATGGTCTATATCTTTTAAGTAACTTTTCTGTAATCTAAAACTCCTTTAAAAAATAAGTTAAAAATTGAAATGGCTTGGGTTTGCACCTGAGTTCCTTTCTTAGTCTGTTTCCTCATTATAAAAATTTGGGGACACAGAAGCATCTTTGAAATTTGAATTGACTCTGCTGCTTATAATCCAAACTGGTTTTGTTTCTTTCAGTGCACACTCTTTCTCACCAATGGCTGAAATTTCACATGAGAGATTGGTGAGCCATTGCACATAAATTATCCTAAAATGGCACAATTAAATTTTGAATCAAATTTACAGCAAGATCAGCCCTGTGACTACACAAAATAAGGTACTTCCATGCCTGCCATATAAGTTCTCTATGTCTGGGATACTGGGAGGATGGTAGGGAGAGGGACAAGGTGAACACTCGGGATTTGTGGGTTAGAGGTTGAAATTACAGAGGTGGGAATGCTCTTATGGCCAAAATGACAAGGAAATGTCACTGGTTTCGGGGGTTGGTTGGGGGGCGGGGGAGACATTCGGGATGGGGCACATATAGAGCAGGATTCTAGGGAGTGTGTGAGTGCTCATTCTGTCATAATGTGTTGTATCTGTGGGTGGAGACCCACATAATGAGTGGGAAGGAATTGGACTCCCATCTTTGGGAGGACCAATTTGTTCAGAAATAGACAGGCAGGAGTCTCTCAAGAGCAAGGTCGGTTCCTAATAGGGGAGGACAAACCAGTGTGTCAAGACCTCTTGTTGCATGTAACTATGAATCTTGTCATCCAAAGAGTCAAGCCAGGGGGTCATCATGGGTCCCGGGGGCATGGGGTGGGAGGAATAGAATAGATCAAACAGGGGGTTTTAGGGGTCAATAGAATTGTTCTACCATACAGTGATGGGCACAGGACATGGTAAATATCACCAAAATTTATGAAAGTGTACAGTCTAAAATGTAAACCATAGTGTAAACCATTGACAACGTTTAGTAGCTATGTTTCACTATTTGTATATCACTTATAACAATGTTACCATCCACAGATAAAAAGGTATTAATATGGGGGGAAGAAAAGGGGGAGGATGTTGGGTATATGAGAATCTCCGTATTATTTGTGGGACTTTGCTGTGACCTAAAACTTCTTTGAAAACAAAATGAAAAATAGTGAGACACTGGGGAATGAGAGGGGAACGGTGCCATGATACAGACAGGACACCAGATATTGTAGTGATGAAAGGCAAAAGGTCAAAAAAAATTTTTTTTTATTTTTCATTTTTTAGTACCCCAATCTTCTAACTTTATTTTATTATTAGTTTTTTTTTTTATTTTTTATGTATTTTATCTCTTACATTTAAACTTATCATTATTTTATTTTCCTATTAATTGTATTTAACTATTGTATTGGCTTCATCTTTAAAGAAGCTTTGGATCACGGAAAGGTTACAATGGGGTGGGGGAGGATCGTTGGTGTGGGGTGTCAGGGATGGGGGATGCATGGCAGGAAGTGCACCTGAACATAATTATAAGGTAAATAAAAATATTCAAATGCTCATGGGGCATTGTCACAGTGGGTGGAGAATCACTCAATAAATGAGAGAATACTGAATTCCCATCCTGGAGAGCTCTGCCACATTCTCTAAGAAAGCAGAAACAGTCCTCCAAGTGCAGGGGCAGTGACTGGTGAAGATGATCCACTGATGGGTGGGCCCTTGATATTGATGACCAGCCTTATGAGTCTTTGCTCTTGAAATTGAAACTTAGCCTATTGTTATGCGGTGCCTAAGGGTAGCCTCCTGAGTGCCTCTTTGTTGTTCAAATGTGACCTCTCTCTAAGCCAAACTCAGCATATAAATACATTACCTTCCTCCCAGCATGAGACATGACTCCTGGGGATGAGCCTCCCTGACACCAGGGGATTGCTACCACATGCCAACTGGCAATGTGACTGGAAAAAGACCTTCAATAAAAGGGGGGAAAGGTAAAGACAAATGAGTTTATATGGCTAAGAGACTTCAAAATGAGTCATGAGGTCATCCCAGAGGTGACGTTTACGCATATCTCGGTAGGATCTCATAGAACTCCAAAGTGGATATCATCCAAAATAGTGGGGCTCCTGAGGGCTCTGGAGACACCCAGGTCCTATGGTCAGAGCAGATAGCTCTGGAGTTTGGTGCTTTGCCAGTGGGCCCTACTTTGGAGTTTGTGCTCCTGAGTGTGACAGAGTTGAACTCAATCATGTCTTCCCTGTACATGGCTCATCTGTCCCTTCTATTCAAACCTATACTTGGTCCTGGAGTTTGTAGGTGTACATCCAGAGCCTTGATTCTTTGGGCTGTCCATGTGCCAGCTGGGCCTGGAACCTCAGTGGAGTTGCAACTCCTACTCTACAGCTCATTGAACTCACCCAGGACAACTGGCAGGGAGATGATGATGGACAATGGCCATCCCAGGGAATGGAGAGAGTCTGAAGCTGCAGGCAGGATAGTCCCAACCATCTTCCCCATGAGATATAAGCTCCCTCTCAACTGGAGGTGGAGAGGACATCACCATCCCATATCCTCAGGGTGGGGGGAAGAGCTATGGACTAGAGTGGACTTACTGGTATATTACTATAGACATATTGTGATTCAAGCAAGGAAGAAATTACAACAGTGATGTGGAGCCAGTGGACACTGGAGGCTCTTGAGCAGGGAGAGGGAAAAGCAGTTGTAATACTGGGGCGTTTTCAGGACTTGGGAATTGTCCTGAGTGACATTGCAATGACAGATATAGGCCATTTTATACCATCATATAGCATGCAGAACTGTGTGTGAGAAAGTGTTGTCTACAATGTGAGCAATGGTCCATGATTAATAGCAAAGGCTCAGGATGTGTATATCCATCACAGGTGATGTGCCACACTAATGAAGGATGTTTTTGTGGGAGGGTGTGGGACTTGTGGGGAATGGGGTATATGGGAATCTCTACATCTTGTTTGTAACATTTATGTAATCAAGGTATCCTTTAAAAAAAATTTTTTTTAATTATTATATATATATATAAAAAAAAAAAAAACTTCCTTGCTTGGGAGTTTACCCTTTTTTTGGACCTCGGCTGCTTAACATTTAAATTCAGGGCTTGGTTCTCAGCTTTTTCTGCTCTCCCACTGAAGGAGAAGAGACAATCTTTATATTCTAACAAGAAGGATCTCTGGCTGTCTAATTAGCTTTTTATTTTTACAAATCAATTTTATTAATACCTATTGATAAAGCATGCAATTCATCAATTCAACCAAAGTGTACAATCAATGGTATTTGGTATAATGACATAGCTGTGCATTCATCACTTCAATCACCATTTGAGCATTTACATTATTTGCATCATAATAATAAACAAAAGAACAGACAAGCAAACAAGAAAATTCTTCATTTCTCAATATCCTTATGTTTCACCTGCTGTACATACCTGCTATTTCTGTCTATCCTTGCACAACTATTTATTTATTTATTACACAGTTTTATTGAGATATATTCTCATACTCTATGATCCATCTAAAGTGAATAATCAATGGCTTTTAGTATAATCACAATGTTGTGCATTCATCATCACAAAAAAATTTAGAATTATTTCATTATTCTGAAAAGAAAAACTCTACACCCCTTAGCATGCCTTCCCTAGTACTACATAACCACTAATCAAATTTCAGCTTTACAAATTGATCTAAATTTATGCTTTATATAAATGTAATCATACAATATGTTACACAAAATATTTAGTTCATAATAACATAGTCATACAGTATATATCCTTTGTGTCTGGCTTGCTTCACTCAACATAATGTCCTCCAGGTTCATCTATGTTGTCATTTCTACTTTCTGCTGCATAATATTCCATCATGTGAATATACCAGTTTATCCATTCATTGGCTGATGGACACCAGGGTTGCTTCCAAGTTTTAGCAATCATGAATAATGCCACCATGAACATATGTGTGCAGTTGTCTATTCATATCGCTGCTTTTAGTTCTTCTGGGTATATACCCAGCAGTGCTACAATAGCGTCACGTGGCAAATCTATATTCAGGTTATTTAGGAACTATCAAACAGTCCTCCACAATGGCTGTACCATTCCACATTCCCAAAAACAGTGAATAAGTGTTCCTATCTCTCCATATCCTATCTAACATTGGAGTTCTCTGTCTTTTTAATAGTGGCCATTCTGATAGGTGTGAAGTGACATCTCATTGTAGTTTTGATTTGTATTTCCGTAATTATGAGTGATGTTGAATATTTTTCCATGTTTTTTTGCCATTTGTGTTTCTTCATTGGACAAATGTCTATTCAAGTATTTTACCCACTTTTTAATTGGGTCATTTGTCTTTTTATTATTGAGTTGTAACATCTCTTTATATATCATGAATATTAACCCATTATCAGACATATGATTTCCAAATATTTTCTCCCATTGAATCGGCTGCCTTTTCACCCTTTTGACAAAGTCCTGTGAGGTGCAAAAGAGTTTAACTTTAAGGCATCTCATTTTTCCATGTTTTCTTTGGTTGCATGTGCTTTGGGTATAAGGTCCAAGAAACCACCACCTACCACAAAGTCTTTAAGATGTTTCCCTACATTTTCTTCAAGCAGTTTTATGGTCCTGGCTTTTATATTTATGTTTTTGATCCATTTTCAGTTGATTCTTGTATAGGTAGTAAGCAGGGGTCCTCTTTTGAAATTTTGGCTATAGATATCCAGTTCTCCTGGCACCATTTGTTGAAGAGAATGTTTTGTCCCATTAATATGGACTTGGTAGGTTTGTTGAAAAATGTTGACTGTAGAGGTGAAGGTTTATATCTGGACTCAAAATCTATTTCACTTATCAATGTGTCTATCTCTATGCCAGTACCATACTCTTTGGACCACAGTAGCTTTGTAATATTTTTCAAGATCAGGCAGTGAAATTCCTCCCATGTCGCTCTTCTTTTTTAGAATGCTTTTGTTTATTTGGGTGCACTTTCCTTTCCAAATAAATTTTGTAATTGCCTTTATGTTTCTGTAAATTAGGCTGTTGGAATTTTGACTGGAATTGCATTGAATTTATAAATTAGTTTGGGTAGGATTGACATCTTCACAGTATTTAGTCTTCCAATCTATGAACATGGATTGTCTTACCATTTGTTTAGGAATTCCTTGATTTCTTTTAGCATTGTTTTGTCATTTTCTGCATATAGGTCCTGTACTTCTTTGGTTAAATTGATTCTTAGGTATTTGAGTATTTTTGTTGCTATTGTAAATGGAATTTTATTCCTGATTTCCTCCTCAGATTTTTTCAATACTAGTGTACAAAAACATTACTGATTTTTGTATGTTGAGTTAGTATCCTGCCATTTTGCTGAATTCATTTATTAGCTCAAGTAGCTTTGTTGTAAACATTTCAGAATTTTCTAAATATTGGATCATGTTATCCACAAATAATGAGGGTTTTACTTCTTCTTTTCCTATTTGGATGTCTTTAATTTCTTTTTCTTGTCTAATTGCTCTAGCTAACTTCTAGTACAATGTTGAATAACAGTGGTGGCAGTGGGCATCCTTATCTTGTTCCCAATCCTAGAGGGAAATCTTTCAACATTTTCCCATTGAGTATGATGTTGGCTGGGTTTTTTTAAATATACCTTTCCTCATATTGAGGAATTTTCCTTCTAATCCTACCTTTTGAAATGTTTTATCAAGAAAGGATGCTGGATTTTGTCAAATACCTTTTCTGCATCTATTGAGATGATCTGTGGTTTTTTTCCTTCAATTTGTTAATGTGGTGTATTACATTGGTTGATTTTTCTATGTTGAGCAAGTCTTGCATACCAAGAATAAATCCCACTTGGTTGTGATGTTTAAGTCTTTTGAAATGCCATTGTACTTGATTTGCACATATTTTGTTGAGAATTTTTGCATCTATGTTCATTAGAGAGATTGGTCTGTAATTTTCTTTTTGTGAAATGTCTTTATATGGCTTTGGTATTAGGGTGATGTTGGCTTCATAAAATGTGTTGGGTAATTTTCCCTTCTCTTCAATTTTTTGGGAGAGTTTAAACAAGATTGGTGTTAATTGTTTTCTAAATGCTTGGTAAAATTCAGCCATGAAGCCATCTGGTCCTGGACTTAACTTGTTGGGGATTTTTCATGACAAATTCAAACTCTTTAAATGTGGTTTGTTTGTTAAGGCCTTGTATTTCTTGTAGCATCTGTGTAGGTTGTTTGTGGATTTATAGGAATTTGTCCATTTCATCTAGGTTGTCTAGTTTGTTGGCATGCAATTCCTCATAATATCCTCTTATGATCCTTTTAATTTCTGTAAGGTCAGTCATAACTTTCTCCCTTTCATTTCAGATTGTATTTATTTGCATCTTCTCTTTTTTTCTTTCTTAGTTTAGCTTGGGTTTGTCAATTTTATTGATCTTCTCAAAGAACCAGCTTTTTGTTTGTTGATTTTCTCCTTTTTTTTTTTGTTCTCAATTTCATTTATTTCTGCTTAATCTTTATTATTTCTTTCTTTCTGCTTGCTTTGGGATTGGTTTGCTGTTCTTTTCCTAGTTTGTTTAGTTGTTCAGTTAAATCTTTGAGTTTAGGTCTTTCTTCTTTTTTAATTTAGGTGTTTAGGGCTATAAATTTCCCTCTCAAGACTACCTTTGCTGTTTCCCATAAGTTTTGATAAGGATGTTCCTGTTTTCATTTGTCTCAATATATTTACTGATTTCCCTTGCAACTTCTTCTTTGACCCGTTGATTATTTAGGAGTGTGTTGTTCAGCCTCCACACATTTGTGAATTTACTTTTTTCCTGTCTATTATTGATTTCTAGTTTTATTACATTTTGATCTGAAAAAGTGCTTTGCATAATTTCAGTCTTTTTATATTTGTTGAGAGCTGCATTGTAACCTAACATATCGTCTATCCTGGAGAAAGATCCATAGGCAAATGAGAAGAATGTATAACCTGATGAGTTTAGATGCAACATTCTGTATATGCCTGTTAGGTCTAACTCATTTATCATATTGTTCAAGTTCTCTGTTTTCTTGTTGATCTTCTGTCTAGTTGTTCTATCTAATGATGTGAGTAATGTATTGAAGTCTCCAACTATTACTGTAGAGATGTCTATTTCTCTCATCAGTTTTCCCAGAGTTTGTCTCATGAATTTTGGGGCACTGTGGTTAGGTGCATAGTATTTATGACTGTTATAGCTTCCTGGTGAATTGTCCCATTTATTAATATATAATGGTCTTCTGTATCTCTTATACCTTTTTTGTATTTAAAGTCTGTTTTGTCCAATATTAGTATAGTTAACCCTGCTTTTTATTGGTTACTCTTTGCGTGGACTATCTTTCTCCAATCTTTCAATTTCTGCTGGTTTATATCCCTGGGTCTAAGGTGAGTCTCCTGTATGCAGCATATGGATGGTTCATGTTTTTAATCCATTCTCTCAGTCTATGTATTTTAATTGGGGAGTTTAAACCACTCATAGTCAATGTTATTACTGTAAATGCATTATTTACTTCCACCACTTTCTTCTTTCATTTCATATGTCATATCATATTTTCATCTGTCTTTTAAATCTTTTGGTTATCCTCTCTGCTATTCTTTCTTCTATTTCTCTCCTCCAAGCCTCTCTCTCTTGTCTTTTTCTTTAAGGCTGCAAGTCTTCCTTTAATATTACTTGCAAAGAGTGGATTCTTTTTTATGAACTCTCTTAGTTTCTCTTTCTTTTTGAATATTTCATACTCACCTTCATATTTGAAGGACAATTTCGCTGGTTAAAGAATTCTCAGTGGGCAGTTTTTCTCTTTAAGTATCCTAATTGTATCGTGCCCCTATCTTCTCACCTCCATGGTTTCTGATGAGAAATCCATTCAAAGTCTTACTGAGTGTTGCTTATGTGATGGTTTGCTCCTTCCTTGTTGCTCTCAAAATTTTCTCTTTATCTTTGATATTTAACATTCTGAGTAATGTGGGTCTTGGAGTAGTCTATTTGGGTTTATACTTACTGGGGTATGGTGCACTTCTTGGACATGTAAATTCATTTCTTTTGTGAGAGTTGAGAAATTTCCAGCTATCATTTCCTCAAATACTCTTCATGCCCCTTTTCCCTTTTCTTCTCCTTCTGGTACTCCCATGACAAATATGTTGTGTTCAATGTTGTCATTCAACTCCCTGAGCCCCTGCTAATTTTCTTCCATTCTTTTCTCTCTCTATTCTTTTTCTATTCAATTTCACCCGTTCTGTTCAGTGTCACTTATTCTTTCTTCTATCATTTTGAGTCTGCTATTATATTCCTTTAATATGTTTTTGATCTCACCTATTGTGTCTTTCAATCCCATGACCTCTGTTACTTTTCTATTCAGGATTACAAACTCTTCTTTGTGTTTGTTCAGTATCTTCTTGGTGTTATTTATCTCTTTAGCTATATTGTTTTTCAATCATTAATTTGATTTTGGAAATTTGTGTGCATTTTGTTAATTAGTTCTTTCAAATCCTGTATGTCTTCTGGAGCTTTGATATTCCTTTTCTTGGGCCATGTTTTCCAATTTCTTAAATGGCTTGTAATCTTTTGCAATGATGTCTAGACTTCTTATTAGGATCATAGTTTATTCAGATGCTCAATTTCTTTCTCTTTCATAGGGATTTAGTGGCAAGTGGCTGTGTGTTACTGCTGCCCCTGGATTCTTGGTTTGACCTGGATCATTAGAATTCTCCCTGTCAGTGGACTCTGGCTCCAGTAATGGGTTGCAGACCCAGTTAGGGGCTTGGAGAGGGAAGCTGTAAAGGCCAGAAAAAGCCTTTCATTTATTTTTAATTTTCTCATGTGCACTTCCTTGGCCTGCCAGCAGATGACGCTCTTTGACAGCCCTCTCAATTCAAAGCCTGGATGGCTTGTGTTTGCTGCAACACTGACCAGATCAATGTTACAGAGGTTCCTGCCTGGAGGTTAAGAGCCTTGTAATTCAAACTTTTTCACAGATACTTCTCCAGCCTTCTCTGGCAGCCCCCTTCCTTTTACCAGGTAAGAAATAATTCCACTCCCTTCTGCAGCCTCAACAATCAGTCCTGGTTAGTAGAGAAGGAGATTGGAAGAGTTGTATCTCTATACTCCTTGCTGGGTCCCAAAACAAACAATAGCATGGCCACACCCAGCCTGGAAGGTCTGGTGGGACACAGCAAACCAAATTTGTGGGTCAAAATCTGAGTCAACCTTAGGCTGTGTCTCCTCCTCTCCCCTTTCCTGGGGAGGTGCATCCTCAACAATCAGTCCCACTAGAAGAGAAGGAGATTTTGAGGGTTACATCTCTCCATTCCATGCCATCTCCCAGGGAAAATAATGGTGTGGTCCCACCCAGCCTGGAAGGGCTAGTGGGACACAGGAGACCAAATTTGTGGGTCAGAAACTGAGTCAGTATAAGGCTGTGTCCCTCTCTCTCCCTTTCCCTGGGGTGGTGTATCCCTGGAACCTCCTATGTCTGTAGCCAGCTCAGAGGCTTCAGAATTCTAAAGTGTCTTTAATGTGGGGAAGGTTCTCAGCAGTAGCAGCCACTGGTTTCAACTTACAGTTTTGCCATCATGATTTTCCTCCTTTAACCCTCTCTCCTCTGGGTGGTGTCCAACCTTCACCTGTTGTCCTAAACCCTAGAAGATGTTTTTCCAGGCTGTTTCAGCCTGTCCTCTAGCTATTTTTCTGGCTGAGAAGAGAGTCCTGTGTAGTTCTAGTCCACAATTTTCCCAGAAATGGTCAAATTAGCTTGTAATTGTTAATTAATCACTGTCAGCTTTACCTTTGTCTCTTTCCAGAAACCAAACTTAGAAATAACACTCAATTTGATTGCCCTTGCAGTATAAAATGGCAATCCACTGGTGAGAGTTATAACAATTGATGCTACCACATACCATGTGTTATCTGTGCTCTACAAACCACCAGTGATTGAGTCTTCATTGCTGGCTCCAAAATCTCCCAGCAACAGCTCCCTCAGACCTCTGGCATGGGTTGGGTTCCCCAGCAGGCAGACTTTTAGATAGCAATGAACATATTTTAGGTTTAGAAAGCATGCTCTTAGGATCAACACCTATGGAACAGAAGAAAAGAAATCAGGACCTGGAATTATAATGCATTTGTACATTACAAATTTATTGAGAGGGAAGACCCAAGATACGACAGAGTAGGAAGCTTTAACAATCAGCTCACCCTACAGGGCAACTAGTAATCAACCAGCATCTGTCAAGATCAACTGTTTGGGGGACTCTGGAGACCAGAAGAACACAGTGTACCATCCAGGGAAGAACAGGAAGAGGAGACTGACCACACTAGGTAAAGATAGATTCCTCCACATTACAGAGGCAGTCATCCAACCCCTACTGTCAAGGCCGGTTGCCTCTGGACTTCTCCCAGGCTGGAAGCAGAAACTCTCTTTCCCAAAACAGGGGAGAGGAAGTGGCATGGCATGAAATACAGCCGTTGATTGGCAAATTTGGCTACCTGCAATCTAATCTTGAGCACAGCTGAGGTTTGAACCTGCACAAGTCACCAAGAAGCCAGTAGTATATGTGCAGGAGTGGAAGCAGGGGTGACTAAAAACACACAAGTCCCCTGAGGTGGTAGGGATTGGATCCAGCATGCCCAGTTTGGAAAGCCACTGCTTAGGACCCCAAATCCAACAGAGATGGGGCTGCAATGCCTCCTGGATGGAGGGGAAGTGCACACTCACTGGCAGGCACTGCAGGTAAATTCACTCAGTCCACCTTGAGGGCTGCTGCACACTTGGTGTCCCTGGACAGAGATGAGCAGATTCACCATGCCCACCTTGAAGGGCTGCTGCACACTGGGTCCCAAAGTGACCCTGGATGGAAAAAAAGTACTTACTCTCTTGGGCAGTGAGGACAGATTCACCCCACCCACCTTGAAGGGCTGCTACACAGTCTGCACCCCGGGACAGAGAGGAAGGATACAGTCTCCCTGCAGGCAGTGCAAGCAGATTCACCTACTCATCTTGAACAGCTGCTACCATCTCATCCACAAGGTGCCCCAGGAAGGAGAGGAACCAAGAGCCAACTGATCACTCTTTATCGAGACATTGCAGGCAGAGTCACCTTAGCCCACCTGGGAGGAGGTAGGCAGCACAGGGGTTGCAAGTTGATCAGAGAACTCAGATGTCAGGGGCTGGGAGTTGTGCAACAGTTTCATCCTGGGTAAGCTGGCTGGCAACCTCAGCCTCAACCACGCCCCCAACAGGAGTTAACTCAGTGGAGAATTAAAGGCACAGAATAACCTTTGGGCAGCAGGGAACAATTGGATTAAGAGTGTTATCTGCTGGGTAGTTTAGGAAAGCCTAGATTGGGGAGACATCAAAGAAAAGATTGGAGGACCTTAAGGTTTCTTCTCCAGACACATTGGAATTGATCTACATTCCTTTCATAGGTCCCCTGAGCCTAGTTTGACTGGGAAAACAGAGTTGGGAAGTTGTCTTCAGGGGGACACTTCTACCAAAATTGGCCCTCAAGAGAAATAGCAGTGAGAGAAGACAAAAGGATTATTAGAAACATAGAGGCAAATAATAAACAAACAGGTGTTCTGGGAAAATGGCATCAATGTAGGCAGGCACTGCTCAGCTCTTTCACAAAAAACAGCAGAGAAGGAGCAAAATTCTACCCAAGTGAGCTATTTTTGGGATCCACAGTGCAAGAGGCTGCAGAGCATCATTCTGGAGGAAACTGGACAAGGAGATAAAGAGGCCAAGGGAAAACCATGAGTTGTTCGCCCTTGTGGCTGGAAATGGTGGGCAGGTAAGCTTTATCTTCAAGGAAAATATCCTCCATGAACTCCCTGGCTCTCAGTAGCCAGCTGAGTGGGAGGGAGAATTTCCAGGCAGGAAGAGCAGTCTGGCATAGGGTAGAGAGAGATTTGCTTTCCATGTATTTAGCCACCTGAGCCCCCTTTGAATCTCGGGAAGGATACTAGCCAGCACTGAGATGGCCCCAGAGAGAGGGGTGCTCAGGCAGACTGTCACACCCAGCCACCTGGGAGAGAGGAACTTGGTCAGGGAAGGGGTGGCGACAGGTACCTAACTAGCCTGGTTCCTGAAAACTGTTAAAAGTTCAACTCGCCTAGGGAAATGGCAGCAGGAAGAACCTGATAAACTTTCAAAAGCCTATTTTGTCTCTAGAGCTGCTATAGTGCAGTGGGGGAATTCCTGCCTTGCATGTAGAAGGTTGCTAGTTTGAGTCTTGATGCCCACTAAGAGAAGGAATCCAAGAAGATATAAATTGAGCAGCTAGGAGAGAGGCTGAAGATGGCATCAGTTTAGGTGGGCACTCACCATTTCTCTCACAAAGGATGGCTGATTGGGGACAGGATCCTGCCCAGGTGGTCTGTTCTGGGAGCCTGCAGAGCGAGAACCTTGAGGACATGGATCTGGAGGAAGCTGGACAGTTAGGTGGACTGCTCAAAATAAAATCGTGAGTTTTTTCCCCAGCTGGAAATCGTAGGCGCAGATGGCTAAGCCCCACCCTCCCGGCAACCTGGTGAGAGGGAGCACTCTCTGAGAGTGAGCGGGTCCTGGCAAAGGGTGAGAGGGTTATTTTTCTGTTGGTTTGGCTGCCTGGACCCCCTTGCAGCTTCTTCAGAGCAAACCAGCCAGCTAAAAATGGTTCAGGGCTGAGGGGAGAGGCGACTCTGCTGAGGAAGCCTGATTTACTTAACAGCTGTTGGACACAGAGGCTTGGCTCGGGAAGAGGCAAAGCCAGCCAATTTTATAGTTCCATGCTGATGATCAGAGTCTCAGCTCCTCTGGGTGGGTCAGGCATTGGGAAGTGCTTGATAAGTTTCCACGAGCCTGTTTAGGGTCCCCTCGGCAGAGGGGGTAGTCCAGAAAAGGCCTTTTTTGGGGTCCATTATTTCTTCAAATAAAATTTTTTAACTTAATTTAATGACTAAAATCTGCCTCCAAACCTGTAGAGAGAAGGCTGCAGGGTAATTGATTGATGAACACAGGCTGAGAGGCTCCACAAGGGCCCAAGAATGAATGCTGTTCTTTCTTAGCTTTGTTTGACTGCATGCTTGTGTGTTTGTTTGGTTTTTCTTTGTTTGTTTGTTTCTTGCTTTTCTTTCCTCTTTGCTCCCCACCCCCCCTTTTTTTTTTAAATTAGGTGCTGCTAGCTTGTTTCTTCTTTGCTGTGCTTCTTCTTCCTCGATTTTCCATTATCTGTGTATAGTGATTTTTGTCTACCAGTGCTAGCTTTTTTCCTTCCTTCATTTTTCCACCTTCTGCTTTCTGTTGTGGTTCTTACATTCCACCTTTTTTCATTAGTCCTCAACTTCACAGGTGTCAATTTCTATCTTGTCTATTCTGTTTTCTTTTTTATATTATTATTAACTTTTTCCTTTCAGCCCTTTCTTTATTCCTTCCCTCTCTCCTCATCATTTAATGATTTTTAAAAAATCATTCTATATATTTTTCTCTATTTGGTTTCCCATTCCATTGTAGGTACTCCATTTTTTTCCCTCTATTAATCTACACTGCCTACATGAGTTAAATATTCATTTTACTAAGTCTGATACGGCTCTTCTTCTAACTTTTATCAATATTACTATAATCATTTTTCTCTTCTTACCTCTTTTGATTCCTCTAGCCCTAATCTTTTTCCTTCAAGGGAACATAGAAAAAAGAAAGGAAATACAAGAAGAACAAAGTGCCAAAGAGAAAACTTAACACACACACAGAACCACCAGCTAAATAAAACTGTAGAGCAGAGAGAGAAGCTAATCAACTGAACAAATCCATCAAGATGAAATGATGACCAGAGGGCAACAAAAAATTCTAAACCATCCTGAGAAACAGGAAGACATGGACCATGCCAATGATCAAACTAAAAATCAGGAAAAGATGCAGAACATCGAACAACTAATCAAAGCTTTCCAAACAAATATCATGGACCAACTTAATGAAGTGAAGGAAGAGATTAAGAATATTAAGAAGACACTAGAGAACATACTGAAGAAATTGTAAACATACATAAAAAGATAATGGATATGATGGTGATCAATGGCACAATCCAAGAAATCAAAAGGATGCTGGATTCACATAACAGTAAATTTGAACAGGTAAAAGAAAGAATTAGTGATGTGGAAAACAGTACATCTGAAATCAAACAGATAGTAGAACAGATAGATAAAAAGAGAGAGAAAATTCAGCAGGGACTTAAGGATTTAACTGACAACACAAAACACACAAACATACGCATTATAGGCATCCCAGAAGGAGAAGAGAAGGGAAAGGGAACAGAAGGAGTGTTGAAGGAAATAATGGCTGAAAACTTCCCAATTCTATTGAGGGAAATGGATGTACATGTCCAGGAAGCACAGCACATCCCAAATAGTATAAATCCCAACAGGCCTACTCCAAGACATATAATTATCAAAATGTCCAAGGCTCAAGACAAAGAGAAAATACTCAAGGCAGCAAGAGAAAAGAGAACCATCACATACAAGGGAAGGACAATAATATTAAGTGCTTATTTCTCATCTGAAACCATGGAGGCAAGAAGACAGTGGTATGACATAGTCAAGGTACTAAAGAAAAACCTTCCAGCCATGAATTCTCTATCCAGCAAAGCTGGCATTCAAAAATGATGCAGAGTTCAAAACATTCACAGATAAACAGAAATTAAAAGAATAGGCCAATAAGAAGCCTGCACTTCAAGAAAACCTAAAGGAAGTTGTACAGATTGAAAGGAAAAAAGAAGAGAGAGAGAGAGTTGGAGGAGAGTGTAAGAACAATTAAAAAGACAAAAAGAGGAAAAAAACAATATATGACATACATAAATGCAAAGAAAATATGGCTGATGTAAGAAATTCATTGAGATTAATAACACTGAATGTCAATAGATTAAACTCACCAGTCAAGAGACACAGATTGAAAGAATGGATAAGGAAATATGACCCATCTATATGTTGTCTACAAGAACCCACCTTAGACCCAAGGACTCAAGGAGGCTGAAAGTGAATGGCTGGAAAACAATTTCACAAGCAAACAATAACCCAAAAAGGGCAGGAGTAACTAACTTAATATCAGACAAAATAGACTATAAATGCAAAACTATTGTAAGAGATAAAGATGGACACAATATATTAGTAAAAGGGGTAATCTTCCAAGAGGAGAGAACAGTCATAAATATGTATGCACCTAATCAGGGTGCATCAAAATACATAAGGCAAACACTGGAAAAACTAAGTGGAGAAATAAATGCCTCTACACTTATAGTGGGGGACTAAAATACACCATTATCACCATTAGACAGAACATCTAGACAGAGAGTCAATAAAGAAACAAAGACTCTGAATAATACATTAGAGGGCCTGGACCTAATAGACATATACAG
Organism: Tolypeutes matacus; assembly: GCA_026826555.1. Classification (NCBI taxonomy): domain Eukaryota; kingdom Metazoa; phylum Chordata; class Mammalia; order Cingulata; family Chlamyphoridae; genus Tolypeutes; species Tolypeutes matacus. The sequence goes on along the minus strand of JAKSZT010000142.1, from coordinate 990,981 downwards.
AATACAACACCCAAATACAGCAGGATGTACATTCTTCCCGAGTGCACATGGATCATACTCCAAGAGAGACCACATGCTAGGCCACAGAAAAACTCTCAATGAATTCAGAAACATTGAGATTATACAAAGTAATTTCTCTGATGACAATGGAATGAAATTGGAAATTACTAAGGCCACAGAACCGGATTAGGCACAAAGATATGGAAGCTAAACAACACACTCTGAGACAAACAGTGGGTCAAGGAGGAAATCTCAAAAGAAATGAGTAACTACCTCGAATTGAATGAAAATGACAACACAACATATGGGATGTAGCCAAAGCTGTATTGAGAGGGAAATTCCTAGCCATAAATGTACATATTAAAAAGAAAGAAAGAGCTAAAATTGAAAACCTAACTGCACACCTGGAGGACTCGGAAAAACAACAACAAACTAAACCCAAAGGAAGTAGAAAGAAAGAAAGAAATAACAAAGATTAGAGCAGAACTAAATGAAATAGAAAATAAGAAAGCTCTAGAAAAAAATAAACAAATCCAAAGCTGCTTCTTTGACAAGATCAATAAAAATGACAAACCCTTAGCAAGACCAACAAAGAAAAATAGAGAGCAGATGCAAATACACAAAATAAGGAATGAAGAAGGGGATATCACTACTGACCCCACCAAAATAAAGGATATCATAAGAGGATAATTTGAAAAAATTATATGCTAACAAGAATGATAATTTAGAGGAAATGGACAAGTTTCTAGAAACTCACAAACAGCCTACATTGATGAAAGAATAAACTGATGAACTCAATGGTCCAATTACAAGTAAAGAGATAGACTCAGTCATCAAAAACCTCCCAACTAAGAAAAGCCCAGGACCAGATGGCTTCACAGCTGAATTCTACCAAACATTCCTGAAAGAGCTAACACCAATTCTGCTTAAGCTCTTCCAAAAAATAGAAGTAGAAGTAATATTGCCTAACTCATTCTAGGATGCCAACATTACCCTAATACCAAAGCCAAACAAAGATACCATTAGAAAGGAAAATTACAGACCAATTACTCTAATGAACCTAAATGCTAAAATCCTCAACAAAATACTTCCTAATCACATTCAACAACATATCAAAAAAATTATACACCAGGACCAAGTGGGATTCATCCCAGGTATGCAAGGATGGTTCAACAGAAAAAAAGCAATCAATGTAATACACCACATAATCTGATAGAAAGAAAAAAATCACATGATTATCTCTATAGATGCAGAAAAAGCATTTGACAAAATACAGCACACTTTCCTGATAAAAGCACTGTAAAAGATAGGAATAGAAGGAAATTTTCTGAACATAATAAAGGGTGTATATGAAAAACCCAAAGCTAACATCATCTTCAATGGTGAAATCCTAAAAGCCTTCCCTCTGAGACTGGGAACAAGACAAGGATGCCTACTATCACCATTCCTATTTAACATTGTCTTAGAAGTACTTTCTTGAGCACTGAGGCAAGAAAAAGATATAAAAGGCATCCAAATTGGAAAAGAAGTAAAAATTTAATTATTTGCAGATGACATGATCCTATATGTAAAAAGCCCTGAGAAATCTACAACAAAGCTTCTAAAACTTATAAAGGAGTTAAGTAACATCGCAGGCTATAAGATCAATGTTCAAAAATCAGTAGCATTTCTGTACACCAATAACGAGCAATCTGAGGAGGAAATTTTTTTTAAAATACCATTTACAATAGTAACTAAAAGAATCAAATACCTAAGAATAAATTTAACTAAAGATGTAAAGGTCTTATATGCAGAAAACTAAACAACACTGTTAAAGGAAATCTAAGAAGATTTAAATAAATGGAAGAATATTCCCTGCTCATGAATAGGAAGACTAAACATCTTCAAGATGTCTATCCTACCCAAACTAATCTGCAGATTTAACACAATCTCAATAAAAATCAACACTGTGTTTTTTGAGGAATTGAAAAAATAACTACAATATTTATTTGGAATGGTAAGAGACCTCGAATCACCAAAGACATATTGAAAAAGAAAATGATGTTGGAGGAATCACACTACCTGACTTTAAAACATATTACAAAGTTACAGTGTTGTAAACCATATGGTTTTGGCACAAGGATAGACACATTGACCAATGAAACTGAATTGAGAGTCCTGATATAAATCCTTGCATATACAGTCATCTGATATTCAACAAGGCCACCAAGCCCACTCAGTTGGGAGAGAATGGCCTCTTCAAAAAGTGGTGCATGGATAACTGGATATCCATATCCAAAAGAATGAGAGAGGAACACCATCTCAAACCTTATGTGAAAATAAACTCAAGATAGGTCAAAGATCTAAATATAACAGCCAAGTCCATAGAGACCTTGGAAGATAATGTAGGAAGCATCTACAGGACCTTGTAATCGGAAATGGTTTCATGAACTTCACAGCCAAAGCATGAGCAGCAAAAGAAAAATTAGATAAAGGGGATCTCCTCAAAATTAAAAACTTTTGCACCTCAAAGGATGTTATCAAGAAAATAAAAAGGCAGCTTACCCAATGGGAGAAAATATTTGGCAACCATATATCTGATAGGAGCCTAATATCCTGCATATATAAAGAAATCGTACAAATCGAAAATAAAAAAACTAACAACCCATTTTAAAAATGGGCAAGTGACCTGAAAAGATACTTCTCCAAGGAAGAAATACAAATGGCTAAAAAGCACATAAAAAAATGGTCAATGTCTCTAGCTATTAGAGAAACACAAATCAAAACTGCAATGAGATACCATCTTACACTCATTAGAATGGCGGCTATTAAAAAAACAGCAGACTCTAAGTGTTGGAGAGGATGTGGAGGAATGGGAACACGCATCCACTTCTGGTGGGATTGTGGAATTGTCCAGCCACTGTGGAGGACAGTTTTGCGGTTCTTCAAAAACTAACTATAGATCTTCCATATGATCCAGCGATTCTACTGCTGAGTTATACGCAGAAAAACTGAAAGCAAAGACATGAACAGATATATGCACACCAATGTTCATAGCAGCATTGTTCACTATTGCCAAAAGTTGGCATCAACCCAGGTGCCCATCAACAGATGAATGTATAAAAAAAATGTGGTACATACATACAATGGAATATTACTCAGCTGTAATAAGGAATAAAGTGCTAACCCACAGGAGAACATGGATGAATCTGGAAGACCTTATGTTGAGTGAAGCAAGCCAGCATTGAAGGATGACCAATACATGACCTCACTGATATGAATTAAGGAAATTGAGGAGTCTCTGAGAACTATTGTCTGAAAGATAGGTGTACAAGAAAGAGAAAGAAGAGAAAGTTGTGAGCCATCACCCATATGGACATAATCTTTGGTAAAGTGATAGAGTGTAGTTGTGTATTGAAGGGATAGGACAGGAGGGTAGTGATATATTGGGTTGGGTGGTGCAGGGTTGACAGGTGGGTAGATTGGGAAGGGTGGGTTAGAATATCCAGGATACTGAGGGAAGAGCAGAAATGGACAGATGGGCATCTCCAAGAGCAAAGGTGGTTCCTAATAGTGGAGGACAAACCAGTGTGTCGTGACATCTTGTTGCATGTAACTATGAATCTTGTCATCCAATGTGTCAAGCCAGGGGTCGTCATGGGCCCCAGGTTGATGGGGAGGGAGGAACAGAATAGATCAAACAGGGGGTATTTAGTGGTCAGTGGAAATGTTTTTCTTTACCTTACAGTGATGGACCCAGGACATGGTAAATATCATCAAAATTTATAAGTGTACAATCTAAAATGTAAACCATACTGTAAACCATTGACAATGTTTAGTAGCTATGTTTCACTATCTTTTTATCAGTTATAAGAATGCTACCATCTACATACAAAAAGGTTTTAATATGGGGTGAGGAAAGGGGGAGGAGTTTGGGTATATGAGTCTCTTGTATTGTGTGCGTGACTTTGCTGTGACCTAAAACTTCTTTGAAAATTAAATGAAATATAGCGAGACACTGGGAAATGAGAGGGGGAAGGTACCACGGTACAGGCTGGACATCAGATATTGCAGTGATAAAAGCAAAATGTCAAAAAAAAATTTTTTTAATTTTTTTAAATCTTTTCTCATTTTTTGAATAATCCAATCCTTTAATTTTATTTTTAGTTTTTTTTTAAGTTTTCATGTATTTTATTTCTTACATTTAAACATCATTATTATTTCATTTTCTTATTAATTGTATCTGACTATCATATTGGTTTCATCTTTAAAGAAGCTTTGGATCACAGAAGGGCTACAATTGGGGCGGGAGAGGATTGTTGGTGGAGGGTGTCAGGGATGGTGGGTGCATGGGAGGAAGTTCACCTGAACATACATAAAAGATATATAAAATTGTTCAAATGCTCATGGGGCATGGTCACAGTGGGTGGAGAACCACTCAATAAATGAGAGAATTCCCATCCTAGATAGCTCTGCCATATTCTCCAAGAGAATAACAACAGTCCCCCAAGTGCAGGGGCAGTGTCTGGCAAAGGAGGATGATCCACTGTTGGGCTCTTGTTATTGATGACTAACCTTATGAGTCTTTGCTCTTTAAATTGGAACTTAGCCTATTGTTCTAGGGTGCCTAAGTGTTGTTTCCTGAGAGCCTCCTTGTTGCTCAAATGTGGCCTCTCTCTAAGCCAAACTCAGCATTTGAGTGCATTACCTTCCTCCCAGTGTGGGACATGACTCCCAAGGATGAGCCTCCCTGGCAACAAGGGATTACTAACAAGTGCCAACTGGCAATATGACTGGAAAAAGACCTCGAATAAAAGGGGGGAAAGATAAAGACAAATGAGTTCATATGGCTAAGAGACTTCAAAATGAGTCGGGAGGTCATCTCAGAGGTAACGCTTATGCACATCTCAGTAGGACCTCATAGGCTTCCAATGTGGATATACCCCAAACAGAGGGGCTCCTGAGGGCTCTGTAGACATCCAGGTCCTATGTCAGGGCAGATAACCCAGAAGTTTTGCACCTTATCAGTGGGCCCTACTTTGGAATCCTTGCTCCTGAGAGTGATAGACTTGGACCCAAATATGTCTTCCCTGTACATGGCCCCCTGTTCCTTCTATTCAAACCTATATGTGGTGCCAGAGTTTGTAGGTATACTTCCAGAGACCAGAGTCTTAAAGCTATCCATGTGCCAGCTGTGCCCAGAATCTCAGTGGAGCCACAACTCCTACTCTACAGCTCAATGGACTCACCCTGGACACCTGGTTGGGAGATGATGATGGACAACAGCCATCCCAGGGCATGGAGAGAGTCTGCAGCTGCAGGCAAGATAGTCCCATCCATCTTCTCCATGAGATATAAGCCCCCTCTCACTTGGAGGTGGAGTGGACATCACCATCCCAGACTCCTCAGGATTGGGGGAAGAGCTATGGACTAGAGTGGACTTATTGATATTCTGTTATAGACATATTGTGATACATGCAATGGAAGTAATTACAGCATTAATGTGGAGCCAGTGGCCATGGGATGCTTTAGGGGTAGGGAGAGGAAAAAGCAGTTGTAATACAGGGGCTTTTTTGGGACTTGGGAATTATCCTGAGTGACATTGCAATGATAGATATAGGCCATTTTATATCATCATATAACATGAAGAACTGTGTGTGACAGAGTGCAGTTTACAATGTGAACTATGGTCCATGCTTAGTGGCAAAGCCCCAAGATATATATATATATCTATTGCAGGTGATGTGCTACACTAATGATGGCTGTTTATGTGGGAGGTTGTGGGAGGAGTGGGAGGTAGGGGCATATGGGAATCCCAGTAATTTTTGTGTAACATTTATGTAATCTAAGCATCTTTTTAAAAATGAAAAAAAAAATTATTATAAAAAAATAATAAATTGAGCAGCTAGTGCCTTATGAAGAAACTTATGGACTGAGTTTCTACTATTGTGTTTTACAGTTTTTTGGTTTTTTTTCCATTTCTTTTTCCTTTATTTTATTTCCTAAAACTGAAAACATCAACTGCAGTAGGTAGGCTGTACTGTGATTAATCGATAGGTACCAGAGGCCTGAAAAGTTCCCTAGGTGGGAATGCTGTTTGTCCTGGGTTGTTTCTTTGTTGCCTGTTTGTTTCTTGTTTGTTGTTTTCCCTATCTTTGTTTCCTTTTTTTTTTTTTCTTTTACTTATTTTTTCAACCTACTTTATTTCTTTTCTTTCCTTCATTATTCTGTCTTCTGACTCCTGTTACTTTTCTTCCATTCCACCACTTCTTATTTAGGCTTCTTTTTTCCGTCTTTTTTTTTCTTTCCTTCTATTCCCTTCTCATCTTTCTAGCCTTTTAATTCATTCTATTTTTTATCTCTATTTTGTTTCTTGCTTTATTTTTTTCTACCCATCCATCTGGCCTTTTAATTCATTCTATTTTTTCTATTTTATTTCTTGTTTTATTTTTTCCTATTCCATCTATTTTTAATCATATTCTGTTGTATTTTTTTATGATTTTTTATTCATATTACTTAGTTTCCTAGCTTTTGCATGATTCCTCTTCTACCTTTTTTGTATTGTTATTACTATTATTGTTTTTCTTATCTCTTTCCTTTTTCTGGTCCTAATTTTTTTCCAGGGAACACAGACAACTGCAAGGATATAGAATAAGAGGAACCAATTATCAAAAATTAACCTTACCACACACAAAGAAACAACCTAATAAAACCCTAGAGTAGAAAGAGAAGCTAACCAACCAAATAAGCCCATCAAGATAAACAGATGCCTAGACACCAACAAAAAATTACAAGCCATACTAAGAAACAGGAAGATATGGACTAGTCAAATAAACAAACTAAAAAACAGGAGGAGATGAAGAATGTGGAACAATTAATCAAGGATATTCAAACAAATATCATGAATCAAATTAATGAAGTGAAGGAAAAGATAAGGGATATTAAGAAGACACTGAGAGAACATAATGAAGAAATTGTAAAATGCATATAAAAAGATAACAGACCTGATGGTGATAAATGGCATGATGCAAGAAATCAAAAATACACTGGAAACACTTAACATCAGATTTGAACAGGCAGAGGAAAGAATTAGTGATGCAGAAGACAGTACAGCTGAAATAAGGCACATAGTAGAACAGATAGATAAAAAGATAGAAAAAAATTCCAGCAGGGAAATGGAGATTTGAATGACAACATGAAATGCACAAACATACATATTATTGACATCCCAGAGGGAGAAGAGAAGGGAATGAGGGCAAAATAAATGTTGGAGGAATAAAAGGCTGAAAAATTCTGAACTCTATTGAGGGATATGGATGTACATGTCCAGGAAGTGCAGCAGCAAGAGAAAAGAGATCCATCACATACTATGGAAGCTCAATAAGATTAAGTGCTGATTTCACATCTGAAACCATGAAGGCAAGAAGGCAGTGGTATGACATAGTTAAGGTGCTTAAAAAAAAAAACTTCCAGCCAAGAACTCTCTATCCAGCAAAGCTGGCATTCAAAAATGAGAGTGAGTTCAAAATATTCACACATAAACAGAAGTTAAGAGAGTTTATCAGTAAGAAACCTGCCCTTCAATAAATAATAAAGGAAGTTCTGCAGGTTGAAAGGGAAAAAAACAGGAGAGAGAGAGTTGGAGGAGAGTGTAAGAATAACTAAATGATAAAAAGAGAAATAAAAACAACATATAGCAAACATAAACTTAAAGGAAATATAGCTAATGTAAGTAATTCCTCGACAGTGATAAAATTGAATGTTAATGGCTTAAACTCTCCAGTCAAGAGACATAGATTGGCAGAATGGACAAGGAAATAAGAGCCATCTATATGCTGTCTACAAGAAACTCACCTTAGGCACAGGAAGACAAGGAAGTTGAAAGCGATTGGTTGGAAAACAATTTTACATGCAAACAATCAGAAAAGGGCAGGAGTATCTATACTAATATTGGACAAAATAGACTTTAAGTGCAAAACTATTGTAAGAGACCAAGAAAGACACTATATATTAATAAGAAGGGTAATCTATCAAGAAGAATGAACAATCATAAACATCTATGCACCTAACCAGTGTGCCTCAAAATACATGAAGCAGACACTGGAAAAAATAAGTGGAGAAAAAATGCCCCTACAACTATAGTGGGGGAATTTAATACACCATTATCACCATCAGACAGAATATCTCAACAGTGAACCAATCAAGAAACAAAGACTTTGAATAATACATTAGAGGATCTGGACCTAATAGACACATACAGAACACTACACCCAAATGCAGCAGGATATACATTCTTCTTGAATGTACATGGATTATTCTCCAGGATAGACCACATGCTAAGCCACAAAAGAACACTCAATAAATTCAGAAAGATTGAAATTATACAATGTAATTTCTTTGTCCACAATGGAATGAAGCTGGAAATCAGTAAGGGCCAGAGAACAAGGATAGGCACTAAGATATGGAAGTTAAACAACATACACTTAGACAAACAGTGGGTCAAGGAGGAAATCACAAAAGAAATCAGTAACTACCTTGAAACAAATGAAAATGACAACATAACATATCAAAACCTATGGGACGCAGCAAAAGTGGTACTGACAGGGAAATTCATAGCCATAAATGCATGTATCAAAAAAAAAAAAAGAAAGAAAGAAAGAAAGAAAGAAAGAAAGAAAGAGCTAAAATCAAAGACCTAACTGCACACGTGGAGTAATTAGAAAAAGAACAACAAATTAACCCCAAAGGAAGTAGGAAAAAGGAAATAACAAAGATTAGAGCAAAACTAAATGAAATCAAAAATGAGAAAGCAATAGAAAAAATATACAACCAAACTCTGGTTCTTAATGAAGATCAATAAAATTGACAAACCACTAGCTAGGCTAACAAAGAAAAAAAGAGATAAGATGCAAATACACAAAATAAGAATTGAGGAAAGGGATATCACCACTGACCCCACAGAAATAAAGACTATCATAAGAGGGTATGTTGAAAAATTATGTGTCAACATGATGGAATATTTAGAGGAAATGGACAAATTCTTAGAAACACACAAACAGCCTACATTGACCAACTATGAAATTGATGAGCTCAACAGACCAATCACAAGTTGTAAGATAGAATCAGTCAACAAAAACCTCCCAAATAAGAAGAGCCCAGAACCAGATGTTTTCACAGGTGAGTTCTACCTAACATTCCAGAAAGAACTAACACCAATCCTGCTTAAAGTCTTCCAAAAAATAGAAGTGGAAGGAACATTGCCTAACTCAGTAAGGGCCAGAAATCAGTAAGGGCCAGAGAAACAGACATCACCTAATACCAAAGACAAACAAAGACACCACAAGAAAGGAAAACCATAGACGAATCTCCTTAATGAACCTAGATGCTAAAATCCTCAACAAAATACTTGCTAATCATATTCAACACATCAATTGAATTATACACCATGACCAAGTGGGCTTCATCCCTGGTATGCACAGATTGTTCAATATAAGAAAATCAGTCAATGTTACACACCACATAAACAGATTGAAAGAAAGAAAAAAAAAAAAAAAAAAAAAACATGATCATCTCTACAGATGCAGAAAAAGCATTCGACAAAATACAGCACCCTTCCCTGATAAAAACTCTACAAAAGATAGGAATAGAAAGAAACTTTCTGAATATGATAAAGGGTATATATGAAAAACCCAAAGCTAACATCATCTTCAATGGTGAAATCCTAAAAGCCTTCCCTCTGAGATGGGGGAAAAGACAAGGATGCCCACTTTTACCACTACTATTTAACATTGTCTTGGAAGTACTTGCTTGAGCACTGAGGCAAGAAAAAGATACAAAAGGCATCCAAATTAGAAAGGAAGAAGTAAAAATTTCATTATTTGCAGGCGACATGATCCTATACATAGAAAGCCCAGAGAAATCTACAAAAAAGCTTCTAGAACTTATAAAGGAGTTCAATAATGTTGCAGGCTATAAGATCAATGCTCAAAAATCAGTAGCATTTCTGTACACCAATAACGAGCAATCTGAGGAGGAAATTTTTAAAAATACCATTTACAATAGTAACTAAAAGAATCAAATACCTAGGAATAAATTTAACTAAAGATGTAAAGGAGTTATATACAGAAAACTACACAACACTGTTAAAGGAAATCAAAGAAGACTTAAATAAATGGAAAAATATTCCCTGTTCATGGATAGGAAGACTAAACATCATCAAGATGTCTATCCTACCCAAACTAATCTACAGATTTAATGCAATCCCAATAAAAATCAACACTATATTTTTTAAGGACTGGAAAACTAACCACAAAATATATTTGTAAAGGTAAGAGGCCCCGAATTGCCAAAGACATATTGAAAAAGAAAAATGAAGTTGTAGGTATAACATTACCTGACTTTAAAACATGCTACAAAGCTATAGTGATCAAAACTGCATGGTATTGGCACAAGGATAGACCTACTGACCAATGGAACCAAATTGAGTTTTCTGATATATATCCTTGCATATACAGTCATCTGATATTTGACAAGGCCAGGAAGCCCACTCAGTTGGGAGAGAATGGCCTCTTTAACAAGTGGTGTTTGGAGAACTGGATATCTATACCCAAAAGAATGAGAGAAGAATACCATCTCACACCTTATACAAAAATTAACTCAAGATGGATCAATGATCTAAATATAAGAGCGAAAACCATAAAGACCTTGGAGGATAATGTAGGGAGCATCTACAGGACCTTGTAATAGGAAATGGTTTCATGAACTTCACAGCCAAAGCACGAGCAGCAAGAGAAAAAAATAGATAAATGGGATCTCCTCAAAATGAAAAACTTCTGCACCTCAAAGGACATTATTAAGAAAATAAAAAGGCAGCCTACCCAATGGGAGAAAATATTTGGCAACCATAAATCTGATAAGAGCCTAATATCACACATATATAAAGAAATCCTACACCTTGAAAATAAAAAGACAAACAACCCATTTTAAAAATGGGCAAGTGACCTGAAAAGACACTTCTCCAAGGAAGAAATACAAATGGCTAAAAGGTACATGAAAAAATGCTGAACATCGCTAGCTATTAGGGAAATGCAAATCAAAACTGCAATGAGATACCATCTTACACCCATCAGAATGGCAGCTATTAAAAAACAGCAGACTCTAAGTGTTGAAGAGGATGTGGAGGAATAGGAACCCTCATCCACTGCTGGTGGGATTGTGGAATGGTCCAGCCACTGTGGAGGACAGTTTGGCAGTTCCTCAGAAAACTAGCAATAGATCTTCTGTATGATCCAGCGATTCCACTGCTGGGTATATACCCAGAAGAATTGAAAGCAAAGACATGAACAGATGTATGCACACCAATGTTCATAGTGGCATTGCTCACCATTGCCATAAAGTGGAATCAGCCCCGGTGCCCATCAACAGAGGAATGAATAAACAAAATGTGATACATACATACAATGGAATATTACCTGTAAGAAGGAATAAAGTGCTAACACACGGAATAACTTGGATGAATCTTGAAGACCTTATGTTCAGTGAAGCAAGCCAGGCATTGAAGGATGAACAGTATATGACCTCACTGATTTGAATTTGAGGAAAGTGAGCAGTCTCTGAGAACCATTGTCTGAAAGGTAGGTTAACAAGGGAGAGAAAGAGAAGAGTAGGTTGTGAGCCATCACCCATATGGACATAATCTATGGTAAAGTGATAGAGTATAGTTGCATATTGAAGGATAGGACAGATGGGTAGTGATATTACTGGGTTTTGTGGTGCAGGGTTGACAGGTGGGTAGATTAGGAAGGGCAGGTTAGAATACCCAGGGCATGTAACTATGAATCTTGGCATTCCATGAGTCAAGACAGGGGAGTGTCATATACCCCAGGGGAATGGGGAGGAAGGAACAGAAAAGATCAAACGGACACAGGACATGGTAAATATCATCAAAATTTATTAAACTGTACTGTCTAAATTGTAAATTATACTGTAAACCATTGACAATGTTTAGTAGCTATGTTTCACTATCTGTATAACAGTTATAACAATGCTACCATCCACACACACAAAAAAAGGTTTTAATATGGGGTGGGGAAGGGGGAGGGAAGTTGGGTATGTGTGAGTCTCTAGTATTCCGTGTGTGACTTTGCTGTGACCTAAAACTTCTTTGAAAATTAAATGAAAATTTGGGAGACACTGGAGAATGAGAGGGGGAAGGTGTCACGGTACACTGGACATCTGATAATGCAGTGATAAAAGGAAAAAAGAATAATTTTTTTAAAAGGAGTTTTGTTTTTTCCCATTTTTTTGAATGTCCCAATCCACTAATTATACTTTATTTTTATTTTTTTCTGAGTTTCCTTGGATTTTATCTCTTGCATTTAAGCTTATCATTATTATTTAATTTTCCTATTAATTGTATTTGGTTATTATATGGGCTTCATCTTCAAGGAAGGTTTAGATCACAGAAGGGTTACAATGGGGGCTGCAGAGGATCATTGGTGGGGGTGTCTGGGATGGGGGATTCATGAGAGTAAGTTCATCTGAATATACATGAAAGATATATAAAATTGTTCAAATGGTCAGCCAACGGGGCATGGACACAGTGGGTAGACAATCACTCAATAAATGAGGGAATCTGAATTCCCAGCCTGGAAAGCTCTGCCACATTCTCCAAGGGAGCAAAACAGTCCCCCAAGTGCAGGGGCAGTGTCTCGCAAAAGAGGATGGCCCACTGATGGGTTCTTGTTATTGATGACTAGCCTTATGAGTCTTTGCTCTTGTAATTGAAACGTAGCCTACTGTTATGGGGTGCCTAAGGGTTGCCACCTGAAAGCCTCCTTGTTGCTCAAATATGGCCTCTGTCTAAGCCAAACTCAGCATATGAACACATTACCATCCCCCCAATGTGGGACATGACTCCCGGGGATGAACCTCCCTGGCAATGAGGGATTAATACCAAGTGCCAACTGGCAACATGACTGGGAAAAGACCTTGAATAAAAGGGGGAAAAGGTAAAGACAAATGAGTTCATGTGGCTAAGAGACCTCAAAGAGAGTCGGGAGGTCATCCCAGAGGTTAACACTTATGCACACCTCAGTAGGATCTCATAGAACACCAAAGTGGTTGTCACCCCACACAGAGGGGCTCCTGAGGGCTCTGGAGACACCCAGGTCCTATATAAGGGGGGATAGCCCAAGAGATTGACGCCTTATCAGTGGGCTCTACTTTGGAATATGTGCTCCTGAGAGTGACAGAGTTGGACTCAAATAAGTCTTCCCTGCACATGGTCAATCAGTCCCTTCTATTCAAACCTATATGTGATGCTGGAGTTTGTAGGTGTATTTCCAGAGACTGGAGCCTCTGGCCTACCTATGTGCCAGCTGTGCCTGGAATCTCAGTGGAGCTGCAACTCCTACTCTACAGCTCAATGGACTCACCCAAGCCATCTGGTGAGGAGACGATGATGGACAACGGCCATCCCAGGGAATGGAGAGAGCCTGCAACTGCAGGCAGGATAATCCCATCCACCGTATCCATGGTATATAAGCCCACTCTCACTTGGAGGTGGAGTGGACATCACCATCCCAGTCCCCTCAGGATTGGGGGAAGAACTATGGATTATAGTGGACTTAATGGTATTCTGTTGTAGACATATTGTGTTTCAAGCAATGGAAGAAATTATAACAGTGAGGTGGAGCCAGTGGCCACTAGATGCTTTCGGGGCAGGGAGGGGAAGGGCAGTAGTAATACAGGAACTTTTTCAGGACTTGGGGGTTGTCCTGAGTGATGCTGCAGCAACAGATATAGACCATTTTACGTCAGCATATACCATGCAGAATTGTGTGGGAGAGAGTGTGGTCTACAATGTGAACTGTGGTCTATGTTTAGTGGCAAAGCCCAGGATGTGTATATTCATTGCAGGTAATGTGCCACAGTAATGAAAGATGTTTACGTGGGATGTTATGGGAGGTGTGGGAGGTGGGGAACATGGGGATCCCTGTAATTTCTGTGTAACATTGAGGTAATCTAAGCACCTTTTAAAAAAAAAAATATATATATATATATATATAAAAAATAACAATTATGTAAGCAAATGCACATATATGCATATATATTTATATATCATTTTACAAATATTGGTTTGTATTGTGAAAAATTTGATTTTTACCCACAATAAAAATAAATAAATAAATAAATAAATAAATAAATAATAGGCAAGCGACCTAAAAAAACAATTCTCCAAGGAAGAAATTCAAATGGCTAAAAAGCACATGAAAAGATGCTCGACATCACTAGCTATAGGGAACAATGAGATAACATCTTACACCCATTAGAATGGCAGCTATTAAAAAAACAGTGGACTATAAGTGTTGGAGATGATGTGGGGGAATGGGAATGCTCATCCACTGCTGGTGGGAATCTAGAATCGTCCAGCCATTGTGGAGTACAGTTTGGCGGTTCCTCAAAAAACTAACTATAGAACTTCCATATGATCTAGGAATTCCACTGCTGGGTAGATACCCAGAAGAATTGAAAGCAAAGACATGAAAAGACATATGCATACCAATGTTTTTAGCAACCTTGTTCACAATTGCCAAAAGCTAGAATTAGCCCAGGTGCCTATCAACAGTTTAATGGATAAACAAAATGTGGTACATACATACAATGGAATATTACTCAGTTGTAAGAAGGAATTAAGTGCTAACACATGGGATAACATGGATGAATCTTGAAGACCTTATGTTGAATGAAGCAAGCCAGGCATTGAAGGATGAACAGTACATGACCTCACTGATATGAATTAAGCAAATTGAGCAGACTGAGGGAGCTATTTTCTGGAAGATACACAAAATAGAAAGGGAGGAGAAGATTGTGAGTCAACACCCATACAGATGTAATCTATGGTAAGGTGAAAGAGTATAGTTGCATTGAAGGGATATGACAGGAGGGTAGTTATATTATTGGTTGGTGGAGCGGGTTTGACAGGTGCGTAGATTGGGAAGGGTGCATTGGAAAGTCCAGGTTACTGGGGGCAGGATTGAAAGAAGGACCAGGTGAACACTGGGGATTTGCAGGTATGTGGCTGAAAGTACAAAATTGGTAATGCTCTTATGGCAATATGACAAAAAAAGGATTACTCATTTAGGGTGTTGTATAGGAGGGCATTGGGGACAGGGCGCACCTGGAGCAGTCTTCTAGGGAATGTGTGAGTGATCACTCTGTCATAATGTGTTGTATTAGTGGGTGGAGACCCACATAATGAGTGGGAAGGAGTTGGACTCCCATGCTTGGGAGGACCAATTTGTTCACAAATAGACAGGCGGTGTTGTCTCTCGAGATCATGGGTGATTCCTAATAAGGGAGAAAAACCAGTGTGTCAAGACCTCAGTCTTGTTGCATGTAACTATGAATATTGTCACCCAAGGATTTAAGCCAGGGAGTCGCCGTGAGCCCCAAGGGGTTGGGGAGGGAGAAATAGAATAGATCGAACAGGGGGTATTTGGTGAGCAGTCGAAGTGTTCTACATGATCTTACAATGATGTACACAAGACATGGTAAATATCATCAAAATTTATAAAAGTGTACAGTCTAAAATGTAAACCATAATGTAAACATTGACCATGGTTAGTAACTATGTTTCACTATTTGTTTATCAGTTATAACAAAGGTACCATCCACATATAAAAAGGTATTAATATGGGGGGAAGGAAAGCGGGAGGGTGTTGGGTATATAAGAGTCTCCTGTAGTCTGTGTGTGACTTTGCTCTGACCTAAAACTTCTTTGAAAAGTTAATGAAAAATTGTGAGACAATGGGGAATGAGTGGGGGAAGGTGCCAGAGTACAGACAAGACAACAACTATTGTGGTGATAAGAGGCGAAATATCAACAAACAAAAAAAAGTTTTTCTTTTAATATTTTTCTTTTTTTTTAAATATCCCAATCATTTTATTTTAGTTTAGTTTTAGGTGTTTGTTTGTTTGTTTGTTTTTAAGTATTTTATCTCTTATATTTAAACATCATTATTGTTCATTTTCCTATTAATTGTATTTGGCTATTGTAATGGCTTCATTTATGAAGTGGCTTTGGATCACAGAAGGTTACAACTGGAGTGGGGGAGGAACGTTGGTGTGGGGTGTCAGTGATGGGGGATGCATGGGAGGAAGTTCACCTGAGCAAACATATAAGGTATGTAAAAATATTCAAATGTCCAACGGACATTGTCACAATGGGTGGAGACTCACACGATAACTGAGAGAATACTGAATTCCCAGCCTGGAGGACTCTGCCACATTTTCTAAGGGAGCAGCAATAGTCCCCAAGTGCAGGGGCAGTGACTGGCAAAGGAGGATGATCCACTGATGAGCCCTTCATATGGACGACTAGGCTTATGAGCCTTTGCTCTTAAAATTGAAACTTAGCCTATTGTTATGGGGTGCCTAAGGGCTGCCTCCTGAGAGCCTCCTTGTTGCTCAAATGTGGCCTCTCTCTAAGCCAAACACAGCATACGAATGCATTACTTTCCCCCCAGCATGGGACATGACTCCCAAGGATAAGCTTCCCTGACACAGAGGGTTTGCTACCAAGCACCAATTAGCAAGCAACTGGAAAAAGAAATCGAATGAAAGGGGGAAAAGGTAAAGACAAATGAGTTTATATGGCTAAGAGACTTCAAAGTGAGTCAGGAGGTCATCCCAGAGCTAATGCTTATATGCATCTCAGCAGGATCTCATAGACTTCCAAAGTGGGTACTACCCCAAATAGTGTGGCTCCTGAGGACTCTGGAGACACCTAGGTCCTATGGTTAGTGTGGATAGCTCTGGTGTTTGGTGCCTTGCCAGTGGGCCCTACTTCAGAGTTTGTCCTCCTGAGAGTGACAAAGTTGGACTCAATTATGTCTTCCCTGCACATGGTTCATCTGTCCCTTCTATTTAAAGCTATACTTGGTGCTGGAGTTTGTAGGTGTACATTCAGAGACTCAAGTCATTGGGCTATCCATATGCCAGATGGGTCCATAACCTTGGCAGAGTTGCAACACCTACTCTACAGCTCATTGGATTCACCCAGGACAACTGACGGGGAGATGGTGATGGACAATGGCTGTCCCAGGGAATGAGAGTCTGCAGCTACAGGAAGGATAGTCCCATCCATCTTCCCCATGGGATATAAGCCCCCTCTCAATTGGAGGTGGAGTGGACATCACCATCCCAGAATCCTTGGGATTGAGGGAAGAACTATGGACTAGAGTGGACTTAATGGTATTCTACTATAGACATATTGTGATTCTAGCCGTGGAAGAAATTATATCATTGTGGAGTCTGTGGCCACTGGAGGCTCTGGGGGCAGGGAAAGGGAAAAAGAGTTGTAATTCGGAGGTTTTTTTGGAACTTGGGATTCGTCCAGAGTGACGTTGCAAAGACAGGTATAGGCCATTTTATATCTCCACATAACATACAGAACTCTGTGGAAGAGAGTGTAGACTACAATATGAACTATGGTCCATGCTTAATGGCAAAGCCCCAGAATGCATTTATCAATGGCAATGTATGTGCCACACTAATGAAAGATGTTCATGTGCGAGGGTGTGAGAGGTGTGAGGAGTGGTGTATATGAGAATCCTTATTTCGTTTGTGTAACATTTATGTAATCTAAGTATCTTTTTCAAAATAAATAAATAAATAAACTGAAAAAAAATCAAACAAAAAATGAACTTGGTAAGGAAAGTAAAGCGTAGAAGATAAAATAAAAGGAAAAAAACATACTACAAAGCTACAGTGGTCAAAACTGAATAGTATTGGCACTAGGATAGACATACTGACCAATGGAACCGAGTGGAGAGCTCTGATATAGATCCTCACATATACAGTCATCTGATATTCAACAAAGCCACCAAGCCCACTCAACTGGGAAAGAAAGACCTCTTCAAGAAATGGTGCTTGGAGAACTGGATATCCATATCCAAAGGAATGAGAGAGGAACACCATCTCACACTTACATGAAAATTAACTGAAAATGGAACTCAGATGTATATATTAGAGCCAAGGTCATAAAGACCTTGGAAGATAATGTAGGGACACATCTACAGGACCTTATAATAGGAAATGATTTCATGAATTTCACACCCAAAGCATGAGCAACGAGAGGAAAAATAGACAAATGGGACCTCCTCAAAATTAAAAACTTTTGCACCTCAAAGGAGTTTGTCAAGAAATTGGAAAGGCAGCCTACCCAATGAGAGAAAATATTTAGTAACCATATATCTGATAGAAGTCTATGATCTATCATATATAAAGAAATCACAGAAATTACAAGTGTTGGAGAAGATGTGGAGGAATGGGAACGTTCTTCCACTGCTGGTAGGAATGTAGAATGGCCCAGTCATTGTGGAGGACAGTTTGGCGGTTTCTCAGAAAACTAACTATAGATCTGCCATATGATCCAGCAATTCCACTGCTAGGTATATATTCAGAAGAACTGAAAGCAAGGGCACAAACAGATATATGCACACTGATGTTCATAGTGGCATTATTCACTATTGCCAAAAGTTGGAATCAACCCAAATGCCCATCAAATGATGAATGGATAAACAATATGTGGTATATACATACAATGGAATATTACTCAGCTGTAAGAAGGAATACAGTACTAACACATGGGACAACATGAATGAACCTTGAGGACCTTATGTTGAGTGAAGCAAGTCAGGCACTGAAGGATGAAGAGTACATGACCTCATTGATATAAATTAAGCAAACTGAGCAGACTCACAGAGCTAGAGTCTGGAAGATAGGTTTACAGGAAATAGAAAGGGAAAAGAAGGTTGTAAGCCAACACCCATATAGGCAAAATCAAAGACAAAGTGGAAGTCTGTAGTTGTGCAGTGAAGGAGCATGACTGGGGTATAGTGACAATATTGGGTTGAGTGGTGCAGGTTTGATGGTGGGCAGGGTGGGTGGTTGGGAAGGGTGGCTTGAATGGTCCATGGAACTGGGGGGAGGGCTGGGGGAAGGAGAAGGTGAACACTGGGAATTGGCAGGTACGTGGTTAAAATTACAATGTTGGGAATGCTCACTTGGCAATATGACAAAGAGGGGTACTGGATTACGGTGTTGGAGCGGGGGCATTCTAGCCAGTGCACCTGGAGCAGGCTTCTAGGGAGCATGTAAGTGATCTTTTTAGCATAACATGTTGCATCAGTGGGAAGAGACCCACAAAATGAGCAGGAAAGTGTTGGACTCCCATCCTAGGGACGCCCACTATGTTCTCAAACATAGGGATGGGAGTCACTTGAGAGCATCAATGGTGCCTAATAGGGAAGGACAGACCAGTGTGTCAAGCCCTCAGCGAAGATACAAGTAACTATGAATCTTGTCCTTCAAGGAGTGAAGGCTGGTGGTCACCATGAACCTGAAAAAAGGGGGAGGGAGAAATAAAATACATAAAACAGGAGGCATTTTGGTGGTGATGGAAGTGTTCTGCATGATCTTGTAAAGATGGATACAGGCCAAGTTAAATTTTATCAGACCTTATAAAAGTATATGGTCCAAAATGTAAACCATAATGTGAACCATTGACCATGATTAGCAGCTATGTTTCAATATTTGTGCATCAATTGTAACAAATGTACCATCCACATATAAAAGGTTATTGATGCAGGAGAGAGGGAAAGGGGGAGGATGTTGGGTATATGGAAATCCCCTGTGTTCTGTACATGACTCTACTGTGACATAAAACAACTTTGAAGAAAAAATGAAAAAAAAAAAGTAAAACATTGGGGAAATAAAAGGAAGAAAATGTCAATGTACATACAGGACAACAGTCTTACTGTGATGAAAGGCAAAATGTAAAAGAAAAGTGTTCTTTTTCCTTCAAACATTTTTTCATTATTTTCTAATATGCCAATTTTTAAAAATATTTTTCTAATTTAATTTTTATTAATTCTTTCTGTATTTTACTTCTTATGTATAAAACTACCATTTCTATTTCATTTTCTTATAATTTGTATGTGGCTAATTTATTGGCTTCACTTTTGAAGAAAGCTTAGATCACAGAAAAGTTACAACTGTGACAGGGGAGAACCATAGGTGCATGGTGTCAGTAGGGGTATACATGGGAGGATGTTCACCTAAGTATACATATAAGGCATATAAATGAGTTCAAATGCTCATGAGGCATTCTCATGGTGGGTGGAGATTCAAAAAACAACCAAAAAATATCAAATTCCATCCAGGTGAGCTCTGCCACATTCTCTAATGGAACAACAAGAATGCCCCAAGTACAGGGACAATGACTTGTGATGGAGAATAGTCCATTGAAGGACCCTTGATATTGGTGACTATGCTTATAAGCCTTTGCTCTTGAAATTGAAACTTAGCCTAATGATGTAGGGTGCCTAAGAGTTACCTATAGGGAGCCTCCTTGTTGCTCAAATGTGGCTTCTCTCTAAGCTGAACTCCCCCCAGCATGGGACATGACTCCTAGGGATGAACCTCCCTGGCACCAAGGGATTTGCTACCAATTACCAACAAACAATGCATCTGGTGAAAAAAAAACAAAACATCTTGGCCAAAACGAGGAAAAGCTGAAGACAAATGAGTATGTATGGCTAAAAGAATTCAAAGTGAGTCAGGAGGCCATCACAGAGGTAGCGCTTATGTACATCTCAACATGATCTCATTGACTGCCAAAGTAAATATGACCCCAAAAGTGAAGCTCCTCAGGGGTATGGAGACATCCAGATACTATAGTCAGAGCAGACAGCTCAGGAATTTGGCCCCTTGCAAGTGGGCTGTAATCTGGTATTGATGCTCCCCAGTGTGACTGAGTTAGATTCAGCAGTTTTTTCCATATGCATGACTCTTCTGTCCTTCTATTCGAACCTATAATTAGTACTAGACTTGGTAGGTGTACATCCAAGAGTCTTAAATCTTTGGGCTGTCCATGTGCCAGCTGAACCCTGAATTTCATTAAAGTTGCAACACCTACTCTCCAGTTCAATGGACTCACCCAGGACAACTAACAGGGAGAAGACGATGGACAAACAGCATACCAAGGACCGAGAGTGTCTACATCTGCAAGCAAGAAAGTCCCATCTATCAGATGTATGGTATTGAAGCCCCCCTCAATTAATGGTGGAGTGGGCCTCACCATCCCAGAGTCCTCAGGATTGGGAAATGAACTATGGACTAAAATAAACTTACTCATATTCTACTATAGACTACTTATGATTCTAGCAGTGGAAGAAATACCATTGTTGTGGAATCAATGACTCATGGATGTTCTGTGGCAAGGGAGAGGGAAAAACAGGTGTAGTAGGTGGGCATTTTCAGGACTTGGGAATCATCTGAATGACATTACAATGACAAATACAGGCCATTATATATCCAGCCATAACCTACAGAGTCGAATGGGAGAGAGTTAAACTACAATGTAAACTATAATTCATGCTTAGTGGCAATGCACCAAAATGTGTTTACCAATTGCAATGAATGTACCACACTGATGAAACATGTTGCTAATGTGGGAGGTGTGGGGAGTGGGTCATATAGGAATCTGCTATATATTCTCTGTAACATTTATGTAATTGAATTACCTTTAAAAAATAAAAAAAGTGGAACACAAAAAAACAAAAAACCTCCTAAAGATGAAAAGCCCAAGACCAGATGACTTCACAGGTGAATTCTACCAAACATTCAAAGACAATTAATACCAATCTTGCTCAAACACTCCCAACAAATAGAAAAGGAGGGAATGCTACCAACCTCATTGTATGTTGCCAACATCAATCTAATACCAAAGCTAGATAAAAATAACATGAAAAAGGAAAATTATAGATCAATTTTTCTAATGAATATAGATGCAAATATCCTCAACAAAATGTTTGCTAATTGAATCCAACAGCACATTAAGGTAATTATATATCAGGATCAAGTGGATTTTAGCCCAGGTGTGCAACAGGGGTTCAACACAAGAAAATCAATCAATGTAATACACATCACCTTACTAAATGGAGGAAGAAAAATCACATGGTCATCTCAATTGATGCAGCAAAGGCATTTGACAAAATCCAACAGCCTTTCTTGATGAAAACTCTCTGAAAGATAGGATTAGAAGGAAACTTCCTCAACATGATAAATTTCATATATGAAAAACCCATAGGTAGCATTATACTCAATGGTGAAATACTAAAAGCTTTCCCGCTGAGATAAGGAACCAAGACAAGGATGTTCACTATAACCACTGTTATTTAATATTGTGCTAGAAGTTCTAGCTAGAGCAATTAACCAAGAGAGAGAATTAAAAGGCACTGAAATAAGAAAGGAAGAAGTAAAACTTTCCCTCTTTGCTGATGACATGATCCTATATTCAGAAATGCCCAAAAAATCTACATTGAAGCTATTAGAACAAATAGACAATTTCAGCAATGTGGCAGGATACAAGATTAATACACAGAAATCAATATTTTTTTCTGTATACTAATGAGCAATTTGAGGAGGAAGTCAGGAAAAAATACCACTTACAAGACAGACTGAAAGAATCAAATACTTAGGAATAAACTAAACTAAGGACATGAAGGACTTTATTCAGAAAACTATTAAACATTTCTAAAAGACCAAAGAAGACCTAAATAAATGGAAGGACATTCCATGTTCATGGATTGGAAGACTAAATATCATTAAGATGTCAATTCTACCCAAATTTATCTACAGATTCAACACAATCCCAATAAAGCTTCCAGTAGCGTTTTTTACAAAATTGGAAAGGCCAATTATCAAATTTATTTTGAAGGGTAATAAATCCCAAATAGCCAAAATTATCTTTAAAAAGAGGAACAAAGTTGGGGAATTCTTACGTCCTGACTTTAATCATATTACTTAGCTACGGTGGTAAGAGCAGCATGGTATTGGCATATAGATATGTTGACCAATGGAATAGAATTGACTGTTCAGAAATAGATCTGAAAATTTACAGAAAAGTGATTATTGACAAGGAGTCAAGCCCATCCAGCTGGGCCAGAACAGTGTATTCAACAAATGGTACATGGATAAATGGATATCCATATTTAAAAGAAAGGAGGACTCCTATCTCACACCTTATACAAAAATTAACTCAAAATGGATCAAAGACATAACTATAAAATCTCCATACATAAAGCTCCTAGAAGAAAATGTAGGGAAACATCATAAAGATCTTGTGGAAGGTGGTAGTTTCTTAAACTTTACACTGAACACACAAGCAACAAATGAATAAATAGATAAATGGGACCTCCTCAGACTTAAACACTTTGTACATGAAGGAATTTGTCAAGAAAGTGAAAAGGCAGCCTACTCAATGGGAGAAATTATTTGGAAACCACATCTCTGATAAGGATTTGATATCCATGTTATATAAAGTGATCATACAACCCAACAATAAAAAGACATGCAACCCAATTAAAAATTAGCCAAAGACTTGAATAGGCATTTCTCCAAACAGGAAATACAACTGCCCAAAAAGCAAATGAAAATGTTTAGCATAATTATCTATTAGGGAAATGCAGATCAAAACTGCACTGAGATATCATTTCACATCTTATAGAATTGCAATTATTTTTTAAAAAACAGAAAACCATAAGTGCTAGAGAGGATGTGGAGAAATAACATTCCACCATTATTGTTGGGAATGTAGAATGGTGCAGCCTTTGTGGAAGACAGTTTGGCAGTTCCTCAGGAAACTAAATATAGAACAGCTGTATGATCCAGTAGTTCCATAACTAAGAATACATTCAGAAGAACTGAAAGCAAGGATGTGAACTGAAATAATGTTCAATGTTCATGGCGGCATTATTCACAACTGCTAAAAAATAGAAACAACCCAAATGTTCATGAACCTATGAGTGGATAAACAAAATGTGGCATATACACATAATGGAACACTATTCAGCTGTAAGAAGAAATGAAATCAAGATGCATATGACAACATGGATGAACCTTGAGAACAGTATGTTGGAAGAAATATGTCAGACACAAAAAGACAAATATTGTATGGTCTCACTAATATAGACTAAAATGATGAGTAAACTCACGGAGGTAAACTCTAAAGTTTGGTTACTAGGTAATTGAAAGTGGGCTGAAAATGGGAGCTGATGCTTAAAGCTGTAGAATTTTTAATAATGTTTATTGCAAATGTGTAGAAATGAATAGAGTTGATGGCAGTACATTATAGTGAGTATAACTAACATTGCTGATTTATAAATGTGATGGCAACTGAAAGGGTTAGTCTGAGGATGTTAATATTTCAATTGAAAAGAAGCTAGAGAATAATGTAGGGACTATATAACATAGTGATTTTGGTGGTGGATGAAGATTATGGTTAATAGTATAAGACTGTTCTCCCTTTACAAAGTGTTAAGTATATGGTGATACATGGGATAATTGCAACTAATTTAACTTATGGATTATAGTTAAGAGTAATATTGTAATATTTTTGCAGCACTGGCAAAGAAGATATTATATCAATTCTAAGGGACAAGTATAGAGGGGTATAAAGAGGTATGGAAAGTTTCCTTTTGGAACAATGAAAACATTCTCAAATTAACTGAGGTGATGTCAGCACAATTCTGTGATGAAAATGAGAGCCAACGAGTGTACACTTTGAATGGATTGTACAAAGCATGGGACTGTATAATACAATGAATCCTGTGGTAGAAGATGGAGTGGTTAACAGAACAAATATGAAAACATTCTCTCATTAATTATAAGAAGTTAGTAATACTAATACAAGTATATAATACTAATATAGGGTGTCATTAACAGGGTGGGTTGGGGGAAAATACACCAAATGTAAGATATTGGCTATAGTTATTAGTAATGTTTTGACGTTGCTCTTTCATAGTTTATAACAATTGTTTCACAACAATGCAGCATGTTAGGTGGGTTATATATGGGAGCCCTGTTTGATGTTATGCATGTTTGTTTTGTAAGTTCACAAATTATACTATACACTTATTGTTTATGGATGTTCATGTATGAATAATAAACTTCAATAAAATAGGTTTAAAATTTTTGAATCACAAGCAGTGAGTAGGCATAGATGGGGGAAGGGTAAAATACAGCACGGTCTAATACAGAGTCATGAAAAAATGTTGTGAGAAGCCTCATTCTCTTGCTTACCACCAGGTTGCCTTCCATCATTAGAAACAGGAAATTTTTTAATCTGTCAATTCCAGGAATTAAAAATAAAGCATATATATATTAAATCTAGCAGCTGCTTAGATACTTTCTTATGTTCAAGTATGTCATTGAAACTCTCTGCAATATAAAACATAATTCAGAATTCATATTACACAGAGCCAGTACGACTGTTATCAGAAAAATGAAAACTGTTTCGGAAGAAGCTTTATGAAGATGTGGTCTAAATTCTAATACATTACTTGAGAGAACCAATTAGATTAAAATATGGAAAACTTCAAAATACAATATTTGAATTGAAGACTATAATGAAGTCCAGTTGTAATTCAAAAAAGAAATGGAGAAAATAGAACTGGGTGCCAGGAAAAATATATCTCCTAAATTCACCCTGTTCCAGCAAATTGGTCTCCTTGCTCTTCTCCTAACACTACAAGCATACTCTGGTTCCTAGCACTAGTTTGTCCTTCTGAGAAATAATACTCTCTCAATACCCTCATGGATTGTTCCTTCACTTTTTCAAATCTATGCTCAAATGTTGACATCTCTGTTAAGCTTTCCTTAAAACCCTTCTTAAACTCCAAGGCCTGCCTCAACTCCAGTGCCCCATTCATTCCCAAGCTTCATTTTTCTCAAATGAAAAAATTATAACTTATGTTTACACTTACTAAATTTTTTATTTTCTGTTGTCCCTCCAATTTAATTGTTTTGTGTAAGCAGGAATTTTTTGTTTTGTTTACCACTATGTCCCAGTAACTGTTAAGCACTCAATGTTTGTTGAATAACCGTACACAGTGTAGCTCTTAAAATGCCGTTTTTCTAGTGGCTGTCATAAAAGTGCAACTAAAATGTCTCTGCACAATAAATTGAGAAGTAATATTTGGACAGAGAATTTCTCTTCAAAATAGATGTGGGGACTCTAATGGTAGATCTTATTGTAGCTATTAAGACAAGCTCTTTTACTCTTCAATTCCCTAGAAACCTTTTGCAATGCCTGGCTATTAGAAGCACAAGAGAAGGTAAGATTCTAGTTCTTCAAGTGCATTTTTCCTCAGGGAATGGCAAGCGTTGGGATTTCATTAATAAATAAATAAAATTCAAGAAAGATCTCATGTTTTGAATAATTCTTTTAAAGCTATTGGGGGAGAGGGTCCCAAATCTCAAAAGGCCATGACACAAGGATATAAATATATACAATACCTTCATCTGAGATTTCATTTTGACCATAAATATGAGTTTGGAAGCTGGGGAGAAAAAATCTTTTAAGGTTCACTCTTTACAACTCATGGCAGGTTATAAACTGGATCACCCAATTCTTCAGAAGTCCTACACATGCTTCTCACCCTGTGGGGTAATATATTATTTCTCCTCTGTGACCTTTCTTCTAAAGACATATCCAAGGAGTGAGTTAAATTGCATACTATACTGCAAGATGTGCCGGGTTTCTGCATAAATGGGTTTACTGGGAAGATGCAAATGTTTGATTAGAATAAATGTAGACAGAGAAGCCTAAAAATAATTTTTGTCTCCCTGAGTTTGAGAAATATTTTTATCTAGTTTCCATATCCCTTTAAAATATTATTGGGTAATGTTTACAAAAAGGCCTGATGATTTCATGTGAAAGGTGTAATTGATAAATTGCTGGTGGATTTACTACCAATATTATGATTTTTTTCTTTTTGCTTCTTCAATAGAGAGAATATAACAAATCTCTGATTCCACTGATATCATCTCCCCAGGCTCCCAGTTTCACAAGTTTAATATGTTTTGGTTTTATCTGAATCAACTCATCTTTAAATGACAAAATTCATCTGTGTGTATTTTGTTTGTTGATTTTATATGATCTTCTTTAGATTGTGACTTTATACAATTAGTATCCCCAAGAAACACTTTAATAGGAGAGCCAACAGGATAAGTTGTATGTGAATTTGATACACCACCCTTAGAGTCCCATTATCAGTGAAAACAATGAATTGAGATAGCTGAGAGAATAGACCTGAGGAACTAGTATACAAGTCAGAGCGTAAAGGACAAATATAAAATTAGTTTTACATAACAGTCAAACAATTTATAAAGAAATTGGATAATCACTAAGACCTGTGGTGGCTGGATGAATTTTTTCTTTGGAAAAGCATTCAGTAGAATAATTTGTGGTCATCTCACAGGTAAGGGTATTTTTGAAAGTTATAAATATCAATTGCCTCATACGTTAGCATTCAGACTATGCTGTCTTTTTGCTTGTGAATATTTTGTACTCAGAGTGTGTACAAAAAGTGTAATTTAAATATTCTCAAGCTGAAGGCACTTTTTTTTCATTTCTAAAATTGTTTGGGATAGACAAGTTTCACTAACATAGTTTGCTGTATCCAGACCACATGACACATTCTCAACTGAGAAAATCAAGAATTGCTCAGGTGAAAAATCCTATAAATGCTTTATATGAATTGTACTATGCAATCACAACAGATCAAGGTCAAATCTTTGTCTACCAGGACAAAAACGAACAAACAAAAACCTCTCATAATTTCAGAAATTATGATATTGAGCCTACATTGCCACTGATTTGATGTGATCAATATGGGCAATGAATAGACTGAACCGACAGGTTGCATGCAGATGTGATAGACACAGTCTACATAGCCCCATAGGCAATGAGAATATATAAGTAGCAGTCCTTCCATTTTAGGAGCCAAATGTGACAACCAAGGGCTGGGTTTTAAGGGAATAAGATGTACAAAGGTTAAGCTATGATTCAACAATAAAACCTGAGGAAGAGGTACAAGGAGTGAGTGGAGCAAGACATGCTTGTTTCAAGGTTGTTTCAATAAACACAAATAAAAAGTGTTTATCTTCTTTACAACTTTTTTGCAGCACAATTGGGCATTCAGAAATTGAATCATTTCATCAGCAGCTTTCCTTAAGGTCAGTTGACCCCCAAATGGCATACCAGGATCATACATTCATATAGGAGTGTATCAAAACTTTCAACCATGTGAAGCTGAATCCAGCAGGCTGGATAGAGAGGAAGAATTTTTTTTATATACCAAGCATGTTCTGAGTATGTTCCTTTGAAAGATCATATATCCTGTAACCGAAAAGCGTTTTTAATCATCACTTCATAACACCATGCCAACAAAGAGTAACATTCTCTGTGCTCTGTACCACAGTGAGACAGAGGCTTTTGAAATGTGTGATTTGCACTTCCTTTGTTTTTTTTACCACTCTGACTAATTAGAATAAATTGGCTTTACATAATTCTTTAGAAAGAACTTTCACATATGCCAATTTGATCATAAAATACCCTATATGGTAAACAGATGAGGATATACACAAATAGAGGGTAAGTGGCATCAAAATGAAGTTTACATTCCTTATGTGTAATCCAGTATCAGCTTATTTAATGTTTGCCTCAAGTTATGTTTATTTATTTCTTTTATTATCTATGTGCATCTTATTAAAATGAAATAATATTCTTTGAGACCAGGTTGTGAAATCCTTTTTTTTTTTTTTTTTTTGCTTTAGCAGAAACCTGGTTGTTTGCTACTTCATCAAATAAATGACAAGGAAATTTGGTGTTTCCAGGAAATGACAACATTCTTCAGTAAACTTCAATAACTGTTGTCATCTCCATGATTTCCAGACTAATGAATGTGTCCGAAAGAGAAACCACCAACTCTGTTAACCAGTTTATCCTCATGGGCTTTCCCTCAAGCCCAGAAATGCAGCTCTTCTTCTTCGGACTCTTCTCAGTCACCTACGCTCTGACTCTGATGGGGAACGCAGCCATAGCCTGCGCTGTGTGGTGGGACCGGCGCCTTCACACCCCCATGTACATCCTCCTGGGGAATTTCTCTTTCCTGGAAATATGTTATGTCACCACAACCGTCCCTAACATGTTGGTCAACTTCCTCTCCACAAGCAAGTCCATCTCCTTTGTGGGTTGTTTTACACAGTTCTATTTCTTCTTCTCTTTTGGGTGTGATGAGGGCTTCTACCTTTGCTTCATGGCCTTGGACAGGTACCTTGCCATCTGCCGTCCTCTGCATTATCCACGCATCATGACTAAAGAGCTTTGCACTGGCCTCCTCATCTTCGGATGGTCATGTGGGTTCATCTTCTTCCTAACCCCAGTTGTTCTCATTTCACAGTTGCCTTATTGTGGCCTAAATATCATCAACCATTTCATTTGTGATCCTGCCCCTTTGATGGCACTGTCCTGTTCTGAAGATTCCACCACACAGCTTATTTACTCTACTTTCAATGCTATCTTCATGGTCGGCACTTTTCTCTTTATCCTTTGCTCGTATGTTCTGGTGATTCTGACTATTTTACGGATTTCCTCAAGGACTGGTAAACACAAGGCTTTCTCCACTTGTGCTTCTCATCTGGCTGTGGTGTTCCTGTTTTTCGGTTCTCTTATGGTGATGTATGTCAGTCCTGGATCAGGACACCCAAGGAAAATGCAAAAATTTGTGACCTTGTTTTATTCTGTGATAACACCTCTCTGTAATCCTCTAATTTATAGCCTCAGGAACAAGGAGATGAAGGCTGCTTTGAGGAAAGTCTTCAGGACTGATCATATTGCTCACAAAATAATAATGAACCCCAAATCCATTTCAGGGGTGTAACTTACCTTATTAAAAGATGAATGATTATTGTTACTGTTATTATTATTATTATAACAGGAACCATCATTATCTTAAGCACCACTCACCAAAAGATGCAGTATCTTATTTCATAAAACATGTTTTAACGTGTGAAATAGATTTTTCATTGAAATTATATCAAATAAGTACATTTTATGAGTCTCTCTATATGGAGTTCACTTTTCTGGAAAAAAAAAAACAAGACAGCAGAAGTGTGCTTTGTATTACTGAGATATATAGCAACTTATACTCATACAATAGAGACCATAGACTGCTTTGGGAATTAACACTGTAAGCCAATAAGTATCCACACAGAAATATTGACTAAAAAAGAATATTCAGGCTAGCAGCTGTGCCTCAATTGGTTGGGCTCCCATTTACCATATGGGAGGCCCCGATTTCAATTTCCGGGGCCTCCTGGTGAAGGCAAGCCCTCCTGCGCAGCGTGTTGAGCTGACACAGCAAGATGATGCAACAAAGGGAGGCAAGCAGACACAGAAAAACGCAAAGCAAATGGAAACAGTGAGCACAGGCAGCAAGAGGGGGATAAATAAATAAATAAGAATATTCATGTTTGAAAGAACTCTGTTTTGCCAGAGTGTTCTTACTCTGTCACCCCCAAGGAAGGTCAAGTGGTCTTTAAGGATCTTCAAAGAACAGCAAACTAACAGCTTTAACTGGAGGGTAAACAATTTGTCAGAGAATGCATGCGGTAAGAATTAGGAATTCAAAGTGAATTAGTTGGGTAGAATATAGTAAAGATGAGACTAAATATGCAGAGCCAGCGTTACTGACAACAGCTTCTGGTACAATATAGGGTTTAGCGTCAGGGCTGTACGATTTATTTAAGTACTTCCATAAACCTTCTTAAAATTCTTTAATAAATTTTTTAATTAACATCACTATTTTATTGTCACTTTTATTTTGTTCTGTGGCCCCATTTTTCAAACATAAATCTCCAAAACATAATGAATAGGAACAAAAATAAAATGTAATTTACAAGTTTTTAATTTGCAGCCTTTGAGAAATCATTAGCTTCGCAATGCTAGGGGCAGCAGCAATTGGAATTGCCTTCATAAAGAACCTGGGTTGAGCACATTTTCTAGGATGCAGAGCACTTTCTGGGATGGAAAGGCAGGATTTTTATGAATTTTAGAAAAGATGTATTTGCCCTTATTCTACTTTACACGAGAAATATAAATTAAATACTTGAACAATTGCCAGAAAAAATTACTTCGATATAAGAATAAAATATAAACAAGTTTGAACTTCGTCGACGTGATAGGTTAAAAGTGCTGAAAATTTTATCACTAATTGCAAAGTACTGCTAACTTTAACACTGATTTTCTTCCATGGGGCTTAATGAATGCACAAGCCAGTTCCATACATCTGTCTAAATTATATGAGAAAAAGGGAAAAGAATTGGTGGTGCTTAATAAGATATTTTGTTGATTTTTATGAAGGTGTACAGTGTCTATAATAGTACGAGTTACTTATTAACCAAGCTTTTTCTCACCCATCTTAAATTCTACATCATACTAAGGTTATCTCACCTGATAGAATGAAATACAAATTATGTGGTATATTAAGAAGCAGATCCAAAAGACACAGACCTATCTCTACTGCACCAACATCTCTCAGTTAATACCTATGGCTTAATTGTGGAAAGAGAGAAGATTTCACAGAACCAGCTGACATGTAATGACTCTTAAGCTTGGTTCACAGATGTGTTGTTTAAATGTATTTGTGAAAAGCAAAAATAGAACGCTACTCACTACCGCCCCTCTAGGTGAAGCTGTAAAGAGTAGCAGCAGAGGAAATCCACATACTGGGAGGAGCAGGAGCAATCCCCTCACTCGCCCAATTTGAATGGTGGCAGAAATGTCCTTCTATAAAAGGTAAGACTACATACAGACTAAAGAGTATTGCAAAAGACTTCATTGATTGGTCTAGGGCACAAAAGTAACCAGATAGAAAAATCAGAGAAAGTAGGGGATGCCACCAAATTCTAGACTTCAGCCTTCACAATGCATGAATATGTTATACACATTTAATCAACAGTCAATAAAGGGCGCTGTACCCCCAATAGCTAAAATACAACAGTCTCAAAATCAAAAGGTGGAAGTAAGTTTGACTTCTAACCTGATAATTCTAAGTGATCCACTTGCAGAATTTGTTCTTGCTGCTTCTGTGATAGTAAGGCCTTCTGAATAAATCATGGTTACCAAGATGGGAAAGGGGAATCTTATCACAGGGAACCCAGAATGGGTTCTATTGAACTTAAAACTCTGGCTGCTTTTATTTGGAATTCTTTGCTGGCAAACCAAAAAAACGAAGAAGCCACTATGCTGGTCAGTGTGATCTATTCTAACCATCAATTGTTGCTACTACACAATAGGAACAATAACGAGACTGTCTGGAACTCAAGGATTTCAGGAGGGTTTCTTTTGGTACTTTCATGCCCAGTGATAGCAGTGAACAAGAAAATGCAATATATTCAACCTGACAAGGGCCACGCAACTCAGAGCTCAGAATCGTCAGAGATGATCGTCTAGCTGACCCCAGTAGGCAGACACCTTATAACATCTGAATTGCTGGTAGAAGATGAGATACATCTAGAATGAGTGGTAGAGGATGGAGATGATGAATATCTGTGGTGGATTTTTATTAAACCATTATAGATTGCATGCTTCTAATACCATGAAGACTCAGACACAGAGAGGACATAAAGTGGGGAGCAAGTGGATCTGATTAATGCAAGTAGAGGACTACTGCAAAAACTTTTGGTGTCCTGCATTATGCCCATTCAGCTTTCCTCTGTTGTTCAATTGCAGCTTCCTGGACAGTTGCAAGCTTGGACTCACTGTGATAGTGTTCAACCTCCAGATCTCCATATGTTTTTCACATTCTGCCTTGGGGCCCACATGGCTAGCAAATACAACCAGAATATAAGGGGATTAATGTCCTCAGAGACAACCATCAACTACTGGTGTATGTAGCCATTGGATAAATGCTCCAGCTTCACATATGTCCTGGCAGGATCAAGCCCCAATTACCTACTCTAGAGACTTGAATAATACAAACCGGCATGGCTGTCCCTGATTCCAAGCCTCACTCTCCCTGTTATCTATTCCTCCTTCCTAGATAACCCCAAATAAACTATGCACCTAAGTACTCATCTTAGGTTATAATTTGGAGAACCTAAACTAAACCAAGTTTTAACAGTGATCTCCCTCAATTATGCCTTTCACAATTACAATGCATAAACATTGCCCCCCTCACACACACACATTTTCTTAGTTTTAAATTTTCTAGCTTAAACAATTGGGTGTTCCTCATCCTTTTCATATCCAGCCTCTCCACTATTGCCTTGACCCCATCCTCTCAAACATATTCACTCCAATAGTTACTTTCTCTTTTTCAGAATCTTGAACTTTAATCTTTTACCTCTGCATAGACATTCCCCAAATAGGAGAGAGGGGGAGGAGAGAGATTGAAAGGGAGAGGTTTAGAGTAAAAAAAAAAAAAAAAAACATCTCCCTGGAATGTTCTCACCCTTAGATTCCCATGTTCTTTCTCCTTATCCAGATGACATGAAAGATTGTAGTCAACCTCCACTTCATCTCTCATTCACCCTTCAATCCCCTGCTTCCCAGTTTCCTACATTCTCTGCTCACCAACTGTTTTTCTAAGGCCACCAGTGATCTTTATGTTTCAGTAGAGGAATAACAATAATCATACAGATATTTTCTCTTAGGATAGAAGGTCTAGTAACACAAACAGGAGATTTTCAGATCTGCTATCACACTCATTAGTCATCATCTTTCACCAGAATTAGCATGAATGGATAATTTGCCATTCTTATTTATTCCCAATAATGGGGTTTGAAAAACTGAAAACCTGGGCTTTAGGATTTCTTGGGATCAGTTACAATACCTTATGAACTAGAGTGAAGGTGAAAGAAGTGAAAAAAATGTGTGCTTCCCTACAACTATGCCACAAAATTTAGGTGATTTATGATTTTTCATATTTTACATGGATAGAAGTCTCGTATGTCTCAAATTTTAATATGCATATTAATGACCTGCAAATCTTTTTAAAATACAGGTTCTTGAGGGTCATGATTATGGATATTAGAAATGATTGACCACAAAATTTCTAATGTGGTACAGATGATATATACACTGTTATGGATTAAATCATGTCCCCCACAAAGACTGGTTCAAGTTCTAACCCCTAGTCCTGTGGGTGTAAATTCATTTGTAAATAGGACTTTCAAATATCCTATTTGGATGAGGTCAAATTAAATCAGTGTGAGCTGAATCCAAAATCACTAAAGTCCTTATAATCAAGGGGAATTCAAATGCAGGCAGTTAGGAGAAGCCAGAGCAGACAGAGATCAATATGTGATGGAGGCAGATATGTGTAGGAAGCCAAGAAACTCCAAAGATTGCTGGCAAGGCAGCACCAAATTGCTACAGACTCTGGGAGAAAGCAAAGCCTGGCAACACCTTTCTATTGGACTTCTAGCCTCCAAAACCATGAGACGACTGATGCCACTTGTTTAAGCCAATCAGGTTGTGGTATTGATCACAGAAGCCCTGGAAAAACAAAGTCAGATACCGTTATATCTTTTAAAAATCAGAAAAAAACTATTCTTTCTATTGCTAATTTATGTGCATAGGTATAATAATGTTACAATGCATACATATGAAAGCTTTCTATTACACACATGTAGT
Organism: Tolypeutes matacus; assembly: GCA_026826555.1. Lineage (NCBI taxonomy): Eukaryota > Metazoa > Chordata > Mammalia > Cingulata > Chlamyphoridae > Tolypeutes > Tolypeutes matacus. Next base: position 956,453 of record JAKSZT010000142.1, on the reverse strand, counting down.
ATTCTCAACAATATATTTTTTAATTAGCTATGTTTATACATGCAGTTCTTTTTTATTTTTTCAATTTATTTCATTTGTATTTTCTTTTTTTCTCTTATTTTTACTTTTTGCTTTTCTTCCTTTATTTTTCTTATATGTCTTTACATGTAATTCTTATTCATCTTAACTACTGTATTTTCATCATATACATGGGCCAAAACTTATTTATCTATTCTTCAGTTGTTGAATATTCAGATAATTTTCAATTGCTTTGGTTGTTCCTTTTTATGGCTGATTTTGCTGTTGCTTCTATGTTCTTATTTTTGCATTTTTTAAATGTTGCTACAAACAATACTGCAATGAACATTGTTGTATTTTATTTCCATTTGCACATAAGCAAATGATATATATCAAGAGATGGAATTACTGGGCATGCCATTCATCAAATTTACAAGATACTGATGTTACATGCATTGTGGTTCAACCAATTTACCTCCCAGCTTAATTACATGAGTTCCTATTTCTCAGTATCCTCACAATATTTGACAAAACAGAAAACATTGTAAATGCCAATGGTAAACGTCAATGGTAAACGTCATTATTACTTTCATTTATTCATTTATTCAACATGAATTTGTTGAGCACCTGCTATGTGCCAGGCTCTGTGCTATGCATTTTAGGAAATATAGTAGTGAGCTAAACTGATCTAGCCTACTCTTTTTTTCATTAGAGAAGTTGTGGGTTTACTGAGTAATCATGCATAAAATACAGGATTGTCATATACCACCCTATTATGCCTTGCACTGGTGTGACATATTTGTTAAAATTGGTAGAAGCACATTTTTATAATTGTACTATTAACTATAGTCTATGGTTTGATTTAGGTATCACGTTTGTGTAGTGCATGCAAGTTCATGGATTTTTTTATTCTATTATGAATAGAATATTTATTCTCTTATTCTATTCTATTATGCAATTTGTGTAATGCATGTAATTCCATTTCTTGTACCACCTTATCACACCTTGCATTGGTGTGGCACATTTGTTAAAATTGGTAGAAGCACATTTTTATAATTGTATTATTAACTATAGATAGTCAATGGTTTAATATAGGTATCACGTTTGTGTAGTGCATGCAATTTCATGGATTTTTAAAAATATATATTCTATTACCATGTATACAGCTTAACATTACCCCTTTTAACCACATTCAGACATATATTTCAGTGCTGTTAATTACATTCACAATGTTGTGCTAGCATCACCAACTTTGGTTACAAAAACATTTCCATCATTCCAAATAGGTACCCTGTATATATTAAGTCTTACTTCCCAATCCCTATCCTCACCCCATCCCATGGTAACCTATATTCTAGATGCAGACTCTATGAGGTTGCTTATTCTAATTGCATATGAGGTCATACAATATTAGTCCTTTTGTGTCTGGCTTATTTTACTCAACATGGTGTCTTCAAAGTTCATCCATGTTGGCACATGTATCAGAACCTCATTCTTTTTTTATGGTTGAATAATATTCTATTGTATGTATATGCCACATTTTGTTTATCCATTCATCAGTTGATGGAAGTTTAGATTGCTTCCATCTTTTGCTAATTTGAATAATGCACTATGAACATTAGTGTGCAAATATCTGCTCAAGTCCCTGTTTTCAATTCCTTTGGGTATATGCCTAAAAGTGAGATTACTTGGTCAAATGTTAATTCTACATAACTTTCTGAGGAGCTGCCAAACTGTCTTCCACAGTGGCTGTACCTTTTTACATTGCTATCAACAATCAATGTGCTCCTTTTTCTCCACATCCTCCCCAGTACTTGCAATTTCCTGTTTGTTCGTATTTTTTAGTTATAGCCATTCTAGTGGGTCTAAAATGGTATATCACTATGATTTTGATTTGCATTTCCCTGATGGATAATGATATTGAGCAACTTCCATGTGGTTTTTGGCCAATTGTATATTTTCTTTAGGGAAATGTCTATTCAAGCCATTTACCCATTTTCTAAGAGTTAAGTTGAAAATTTTCTTATACATTCTGAATATTAAATTTTTAATGAATATGTGGCATCCTAATATTTTTTCCTATTTGTGTAAATTGTTTTACTTACACATAAAGTACTTTGAGGCCTGAAAGCTTTTAATTTTGATGAAGTCCCAAGTATATATATATATATATATAATTTTTTTCATTTTATTTTCTGCTTTGGGTATAAAGTCTAAGACACCATTGGAAGCATTGAAAATGTCTCCCTGCATTTTCTTCTAGGAGTTTGATGGTTCTAGCTCTCATATTTAGGTCTTTGATCCATTTTGAATTGACTTTTGTATAAAGTGTGAGGTAAGGTTCCTCCCTCATTCTTTCGCAGATGGAGATACAGCTTTCCCAGAACCATTTGTTGAAGAGATTATTCTTTCCTGATTGAGTGGTCTTTGCTCCCTTGTCAAAAATCCAATGTCCTTAAATGTGAAGGTTGATTTCTGATCTCTTAATTCGATTTCATTGGTCTATAAGTCTGTCTTTGTGAAATTACCATACTGTTGTTGTTTTTTAATATGTCCCTCCCCAGATGGCTCCCTCATTTGTTTGCTCATTGTTTGCTTGTTGTTTTTGCTTGTTCTCTGCTCTTTGCTTTTTGATCATTGTCTGCTTGTTATCTACTTGTTTTTTTTTTTCTTTAGGAGGCACCCAGAACCAAACCCAGGATCTTCCATGTGGGAGGCAAGCCCTCAACTGCTTGAGGCCACATCCACTCCCTGCTCATTTGTTTTTCTTTGTTGTCTGGTCATAACTGGCTCTTCCACTTCTGGAAAGAATGTTCTTGAATTTTGATTGGGATTATGTTGAATCAATGAATCACTTTGGATAGAATTGACGTCTTAACAAATATAGTCTTCCAATTCATTGCATGCAATGTCCTTACATTTATCTAGGACTTCTTTGATTTTAGCAATGTTTTTTAGTTTTCTGTGTACACATTGTTTCTATCTTTGGTTAGATTTATTTCTAGACATTTGAACCTCTTAGTTGCTATAATAAATGGATTTTTTTTCCTTGATTTCTTCTTATTGCTCACTGCTTATATATAGAAACATTACTGATTTAGGAGTGTTGATCTTGTCCTCTGCCAATTTGCTGAATTCATTTATTACCTTTAGGAGTTTTCTTGAGGATTTTTTTCAAGATTTTCTATATATAAAATTATGTCATCTGCTAACAGGGAAAATTTTACTTCTTCTTTTCCAACCTGGATGTTTTTCTTTCTCTTTCTTGCTTAATTGGCAAGAACATCTCGTACAATGTTGAAAAACAACAGTGACAGTGGGCATTCTTATCTTATTCCTGATCTTAGAAAACTTTTAGTTTTTCACCATTGAGTAGAATGCTAGCTACATAATACTTTCATATATATGCTTTAACATGTTGAGGATGTTTCCTTCTTTTCCTATTTTTCTAAGTGTTTTTATCAAGAAGGGGTGCTGGATTTTGTCAAATGCCTTTTCTGCATCAATAGAGATGATAATATGCATTTTTCCTCTTCATTGCACTAATGTGGTGCTTTACATTAACTGATTTTCTTATGTTGAACCACCCCCCCCTTTGCATAACAGGGATAAACCCACTTGATCATGGTATATAATTCTTTTAATGTGCTTTGGGATTTGGTTTGCTAGTATTTTGTTGAGGAGAGTGCTTTGTTATTAAAGTGAAAGGAAAAGAATATTTCAAGGAGTGAGCAAAAGTGATTATTTTGACTGAGAAAAGAAAGAGGAAAATATTTTATTGTCTTTAAGTTTTAATAACTTGGATGTTATTGGTTCTTTTCACAATGGTCATTTAATGGTGTAGTAGAAGAGGGAGCAATATCGAAATAGTTGCTGTAAGAGAAAGAGATGAAGACTCTGTGCTGTTTCTTAAACATGCCTGATACAATCATGTCTCCTGACATTTACCAAGAACCCTCTATCCCCAGCTAACTATATTTCTTACTCCCTCAAATACTTCAAATCTTGGACCAAATTTTACCTTTTTAGTGAGATCATCCCACCAAACTAAGAAAAATATAAATTTCATTACCTCCTCTGTGCTTAGAATTTTTTTCACAGAGGATGTCTATGTTGAGAGAAAAGAAAGAAAGGGGATATATACATGGTTGATATTAAAGCTTCATGAACAATTAACAAGCCTATATTTCCATAAGGAGGTACTATTCCTGGAAAGCAAACAAACTTGTCCTTTCATTCCAGTAAATTTTTCAAGCAAAGAAGTTAAAAACCTCTTCAGGTCTTAAAGATAACATTTATTAGAAAAATAACATTGACAGCCCAAACGTTAGCTCTTTTTGATTAATGGATGTGTTAGTGATATTCAAAATATTTAACAATAATGGCACAAGTACTGTCCAATCAGAGTGGACCACATTCAAAAGGGCAAGCAGGGTCCTAATGCCCCATGTTCCAGGCATTAATCCTTTAGTTGTTGAATCTGGAGAGGTCTATGGCCTCCCAAGGGAACGTGTGGCATGAAGGCAGGATGAGATCTCAGGGGACAAGGGCAACAGCTAGTCACCAACTGCTATGTAGTGACTTCAGTATTTTCAACAGCCAGCACAGCTGATCATCATCCATGACTAGAAAGAAATGAAAAAGAAGGGGTCCTGTCAACAAGGGGAACAGGACAGTTCCCAGTGAAATTTAGTATTTAAACCTTGTTCTGATTTGATTAGTTAGTGTTCCTCATGTAATTTCAGTTTCCTTATCAGCTCTGGGTAAGTCCTTTTGCAATTCACCATCAGAGTAAGCAGAATATCCACTGTCCCAAAAAGACAGCTTCCTTTCTGTGAAGTACTTTCTTTTTTTCTGCCTGTTACTGGTTTTAACAATCTAGGCAAAAGTAAATATATTATTGTTTATTCAAGGTTTTCTCTTCACAGTGATAAAGAAAACACCCTTGACAAAAGGATGTAGTCATGGATGTGGATGATTTGCTAAACATAAAATCAAGAGAAAGGTAGACAAAAATAATTAAATTGGGAGAAAATATTGATAAATATGAAAAAGAAACACTAATACTTATGTGGTAAAAATTACATGAAAGAAGTAAATGTATAAATATCACATATAGGATAAGTAAAAGTTAACATCTATAAATTATAAATTATTACTTCAAATTCACAAGAAAAAAATACCCAGAGAAAAATGAGATAAAAATTATGAATTAGCAATCCATAAAGAAAAGAGGCAAAATGACAGAATACTACTTGTTTTTAAGTTCAGGTTAACTATTAAGAAAGTTATTAACCACAGAAACAATAAGATACTAGTGTTGGAAAGGTTCTGGTCAGAATGGGAGGTATACAACATGTCAGTCGGGCAATTTGAAGATAAGTATTATAAGGGAGCCTAAAAATACTATAGATTTTATCAAGCAATTCAACTTCAAATAAGTTATTCTAAGAAAACATCATCACAGAGTTGTCTTGAAGAGAAAAAAAAATGCAAACCATTTAAATGGCCAACAAAAGAAAATTAGTAAAATACATTATATTCTTTATATACAAGTGAAATATCATGCAATAATTAACAATTATGAAGTTTTATATTGAATAAGAGAAAGGTTCATGAGAGATTGTGTCAAGAACATAGCCTCCAAATATACATATATATGTGTGCATGTGTGTATACACATACATATACATGCATATATACATATTTTTAAATATAAGAAATATGAAACATATAAGTTTCACATTTTAAGTAAAAATATCGCTCTGCTATATATGTAAATGGAAAGTACTACCTGCAATGTTAAATGGCTATATCATTTTCTTTTTGTTGATACATTTTCTCAAGTTTTGGTGTAGTAAACATGCAGTTACACATGTATGAAAAAAAAGCACTTCTTCAAAAGTAATTAACTTTTAGAAATATTTCAATAAGGGAAAGAAGTCACAAATCACTGTTCTAAAGACGACATGTGTAGAAGGGGCAAAAGCGGTGGAAATAATGGAGTGAGTTATGGGGGCAAGACTTTTTCAGCATAGTTCTACCAAGATAGGTATTTGCTAAACATTCACTTAGCATAAGCAATTGCCTAATTTATCAAAATATTATCTTTGCTAAATGTATTCTGACTTAGGTATTTACCAATATGACTTGAGAAAAACCTAAAATATGAAGAGTTACATAAAAGGTGGATGTGACATCCCATTACTAGGAATATATTCAGAAGAACTGAAAGCAAGGTGTGGACTCACATTTGCACATTGATGTTCATAGCAAAATTATTCACAATTGCTGAAATATGGAACCAGCCTAAGTGTCCATCAACTGATGAATGGCTAAACAAAATGTGGTATAGAAATACAATGGAATACTATTCAGCTGAAAGGAGAAATGAAACAGTGATGATTATGACAACTTGGATGAACCTTGAGGGTATTATGTTTAGTGAAATAAGACAGACACAAAAGGACAAATTTTGTGTGATCTCATTAATATTACTAAATACAATGAGTAAACTCATGGAGGTAAACCTAGAATATAGGTTACTAAGAAACAAAATGTGGGTTGAGAATGGGAGCTGATGATTAATGCATGCAGAATTTTTAATAAGGTTTATTGCAATTGTGTGGAAATGAATAGAGTTGATGGCAGTGCATTATAGTGAGTATACCTAATACTGCTGATTTATAAATAAGATTGTGACTGAAATGAATAGACTATGGAAGTAATGTCAATTGAAAAGGAACTAGAGAATAATCTAGGGCATGTATAACATAGTGATTTCAGTGGTGGATGAAGATTGTGGCTAACAGTATAAATATAAGAATGTTCTTCTTTTACAAGTGTTAAGAATATGGTGATACACGGGAAAATTACAACTAATATAACTTATGGAGTATACTTAACAGTAATATTGTAATATTTTTGCAGTAATGACAAAGAAGATTTTATATCAATTCTAAGGAACAACTATAGGGGGGGTATAAGGAGGTATGGTTTTTTTCCTTTTGGTGAAACAAAAACATTCTAAAATTGACTGAGGTGATGATAGCACAACTCTATGATGAAAATGAGAACCACTGAGTGCACACTTTGAATGATTGTATAAAATCTGGGGATATATAACACAGGGAATCAGGTGGTAGAAGATAGACTGTAATTAAAAGGACAATTATGAGAAGAATCTCTCATGAACTATAACAAGTATATAATGCTAATACAGGGTGTTAATAATTGTTGGATTGGGGGGAAAATATACCAAATGTAAGATATGGGCTATAGTTAGTAGTAATATTTGATGATTTTTTTTCATAGTGTGAGTGCCCTGTATGAAAATATGCATGCTTGTTTTGTAAACTCACAACTTTAATTATACATTTATTGTTTACATATGTTCATGTATGCATGATTACTTCAATAAAATATTTTTAATACAGGTGGCTGTGAGACTCAAAAGGATTCTGAAAAATTGTATTAAATTCACTTTTCTTGAAAATTAATTTTACAATGATCAACATATTGGATGGAAGCAGAGAAGTATAGGAACAGAGTGGTAAAAATCAAATTGTAATGTATATCAACTTCAAAAGATTGTAAATTATTTATCTAAGATTAGTTTTTAAATGACAGTATGTACAGAGAGCCTCGTCTCTCCCCTCCCAAATTACAGAAGGAAACATGAGAAACTTCTGAACCTTACATATTACTCCCAAGAAAGCAAGGTGAAAGGGCAGGTCCCAGATATCTCTTCATGCCTCCAAACTGTTCTGACCTGAAAAGAAGGGAATCTGAGGACAATGGTCTCACCTCAAGAGGACCACTCCAATCCAATTAGTTTCAGGTGCTAATTTCAACCCAGTGACCAAATCTAGAGACCTATTCAGAAACAAATTTGCTTCAGGTAGTCTTCTAGTATCCTAGGCTCCTGAAAGCAGATAGCATGAAATGGGTTGGCTATAAACAATGTGAATTTATAAGCTTACAGTTGGAGGTCTTGAGAATGTCCAATTCAAGGCATCATCAAGGTGATGCTTCTTCCTGGAGACCAGCTGCCAGCGATACTTTGTCTTCAGCCACTTGGCAAGGCACATGGTCATGTTTGCTGGTCTTTCCTTTCTCTTCCAGGTTTCATAACTTTCAGCTCCTTAGTTAGGTGGCTTACTCTCTCTCTCTCTCTCTCTCTCTCTCTCTCTCTCTGTAATCATTCCATTCATAAAGGACTCCAGTAAAAGGATTAAGACCTATCCTGAATGAGATGGTTCATACCTTAACCAAGATTGTCTCATCAAAAAGATCTACTTACAAATGGGTCATATGCACAGGAATAGATTAAATTTAGAAGCATGCCTTTTTGGGTACACACAGCTTGAAACAACCACAGATATACTTGGATTTCCTATTTTTAAAATTAATTTTTGGCTTTTATTAGAGAAGTTCTTTTACAATGAAATCATACAGGAAATATCCCCATATACCCCCCCCCATTATTAACACCTTTCATTACTGTGGGACATTTGTTCCAACTGATAAAATATATTTAATGGTACTATTAACTATAGTCCTTTGTTAAAATTAAATGCTTCTTATTCCAAAGGAAAGGTGGGTTTTTTTGTTTCTTTCTATTCCCTTCACACAGAAATAATTTGTCTTTCTTGACAGTAAATGAGCTTAGTGCCTCATTTAGAGCCTGGCCCATTCAGGCTTAAGTAGTTGGATCACTCCCAGAGCTTTACTGAATGATGCCAGCTAACTACTAAAGACAACTGAGCACAAGTCTGACAGGAAGCTCACTAGAGATGTCATAGAGCCTCAGTTACCATGGCAATTGTTAGAAGAGAACATCGAAAAAGGTAGAAGAGAAAAGATAAAGTAGAGTGAAAAATGCAGGAAGAGTTGAAGAGTAATGGAAACTAAAATACAGTGCCTAAACAAATAGTTGAGAAATGTGTGTGTAACTTGTGGGGAAAATAACTTTTTCAGAGAGGATGATTTTCCAACAGCTTCCTGGAGAGATGTGGTTTCATGGAGGACTCGTGTTTGAGCTACTTTTCAGCTTACACTAAATATAAAGGGATTGGGACAGATTTGGAAGTATGCAGACTATTGTAATACCAAGAAGTTTATATTAAGGAAGCTAGATAGCTACAAGATTGCCAAGAAACAACAGATGTTTTCTGAAAGTAAATCATTGAGTTGAGTGTGAAAAGGTTTTGAAACATACTGTGGACTCCCAGATACTCCCAGGGCTGGTGCAAAGTACAAAATTTGGAGTGCCCATGAGTTAGCACTGAATATAGAGCAGAAACATAGTTACTCTTTATAACATTACTCTAGATATATGCTCTGAAGTACTCCCAGTCTCAGTTTGTAGAGCATGGACAGTGAATGTACTACTTCCAAACCCAAGGCTTCAGTCAGGTTGAATAATATAGTGAGGCTTAGCCTGACACCTTGTGGCTCTGGACTAACGTGCACAAAGCTTGTAGACTAGAGTACAGTGCTGAATGGAATCATAGGGTACCTAACTGAAGAAGGAAAATTCAGAAACACATCCTTCTCTCTCCTCCCATAAGAAATGGTATGGCCCACTCAACTGAGACAGAATAGCCTCTTCAACAAACAGTGATGGGAGAACTGGATATCCATATCCATGAGAATGAGATAGTTTCACCCTCTTCATGATCTTGTATTAGGAAATGGTTTCATAAACTTTATACCCTAAGCATGAGTAATGAAAGAAATAGATAAATTGGGATCTTCTTAAAATTAAAAACTTTTGACTTCAAAGCAGGTTGTCAAGAAAGTGAAAAAGCAACCTACTGATTAGGAGAAAATATTTGAGAATCACTTTATCCACTAGGGTCTAATATCCAGAACATATAAAGAAATCCTACTTCATGAAAATAAAAAGAAAACCAACCCATTAAAAAATGGTTAAGAGATTTGAATAAACATTTTTCCAAAAAAAGAAATACAAATGTCTATAAAGGCACATGAAAAGATGCTCAACATCACTAGATATTAAGGAAATGCAAGTCAAAACTTGAATGAGATATCATCTTACACCTGTTAGACTGGTGTCTATTTAAAAAAAAAAAAAAGCAGAAAACTGCTAGTACTAGAGAGGATGTGGAGAAAAGGGAAAACTCATCCACTGCTGGTGGGAATGTAGAATGGTGCAGTCATTGTGGAGGTCGGTTTGGCAGTTCCTCAGGAAGCTAACAATAGAATTGTCATATGATCCAGCAATCCCACTACTAGGCATATACCCAGAAGAATTGAAAGCAGGGACACTCCAATGTTCATAGCCTACATAATTCACTGCTGTCAAGAGTTGGAAGCAACCTGAGGGTCCATTAACAGATACTGGATAAGTAAAATGTGGTATATACATGCAATGGAATATTACTCAGCTGTAAGAAGGAATAAAGTATTGTCACACGTGACTAAATGAATGAATCTTGAAGATCTTATGTTGAGTGAAGTAAGCCAGTCACTAAAGGACAAATATTGCATGAACGCACTGATATGGTCTAAGCATATTGAGCAGACTTACAGAGATAGAGTCTGGAAGATAGATTACCAGGGGACAGAAAAGGAGTAGAGTGGTGAGTTGATGCTCAAACTGGGAAGAACCTATGATAAGGTAGAATAAGGTGGTTGGGCAGTGGGTGGGGGTGGGGGTGTAGGGATGTGAGTGAGATCAATGGTGCTGGAATGTGAGGGTGAGTAGAGTTGGGGGGGTTGGGTTGGGCTATCCATGGAACTGGGGGAAGGGCTGGAGGAACAGGTGAACTCTGAGAAGGTGTAGGTCTGTGGTTGAAAATACAATGGTGGGAATGTTCTTTTGGTGAATATGGTAGGTGCAGGTTGTTGGTGGTGGGGGGATGTATGGGAAAGGGTGCACTTGGGGCATGCGTCTATGGAAAATGAATGTGTCCATGTGGTCATGGGGTGTTATTTCAGTGGGTGGAGACCTACACAATAAACAACAAATTATTAAATTTCCATCCTGGGGAGTCCTGCTACATTCTTAAATTGAGGGAAAAGAATCTCTTGAGTACATAGGCAGTGCCTAATAACAGAAAACAGACCAATAAGTCCAGTCCTCAATATTGATTCATGTAACTACGAACCTTGTTCTTAAAAATTTTAAACTTATTGGTTACCATAGGTTCCCAGTGAAGGGGAAAGAATAGGTAGAACATAAGGGATTTTTAGGGCATTGAAATTGTTCTGCATGATTTTGCAAGGACAGATACAGGTCATTATACATTTTGTCAAAACCTATAAAATTGTTCATTGCAAAGTGTAAACTATGATGTAAACTATTGACCATGATTAGTAGCAGTGCTTCAATATTTGTTCATCAATTGTACCAAATGTACCATACACATGTAAGATATCATTAATAGGGGAAAATGTGAGAGGGGCAAGGGTTGAGGTATATGGGAATCTCCATAATTTTCTCTTTTTTTATTTGAGGTACTGGTGGCCAAGGATTAAACCCAGAATCCAGCATGGGGGAAGCCGGTGCTCAACCACTGAGCCACATTGGCTCCCCTGAGTTGGTTTTTTTTTTTTTTTTTTTTTCATTTCTTTTGCTTGTTGTCCGTTTTTGTTATTTTTAGAAAGCACTGGGAACCGAACAAGGGACCTTCCATGTGTGAAGCAAGTGCTTAACCACTTGAGTCATGACCTCTCCCTCTCCTATATATATGTATTTATTTATTTTTTATTTATTTTTTTTTTACAAACCCTTGTGTCGAGGTCTGATTTTCAATAGATCGCAGCAAGGGAGCTGCTCTCCTACCTACAAAACCCCGAACCAGAAGCAGGTCATCTACGAGTGGTTTAGCACCAGGTTCCCCACGAACATGTGGTGCGTGACGGGCGAGGGGGTCCCCTTTCCGGCATATGTAGTGAAACAGGACAGACCAACATGCCAGGACCTTGATATTAATGCTTGTACTTATGAACCTTTTTCTTGTAAAATCAAAACTTAGCCTAGGAATATATATTGCCTAAGTGTTAACCTCCTGAAAACCTTGTTAACTCAAATGTGGCCTCTCTCTAAGCCAAACTCAGCATAAAATCTATCTTTCCCAATGGCATGGGACATGAATCCCAGGGACAGGCCTCCCTGACACTGAGGGATTATTACCAAGTGCCAACTATTGATGCATTTGGAAAAAGGCCTTCACCAAAACAGGGAGATATTAAATACAAAAGAATTTTTTATGGCTAAGTGAGACAGGAGGTCAGTCCAGATGTTATGCTTATGCATGTCTCAGGCAGATCTCACAAACTGCCACAGTAAACAACAACTCAAGCAGGGGTGTTCCAGAGGACTCTAGAGACATCTGGACACTGTAAGTAGGGCACACAAACCCAGGAAATCAACATTCCATCGGTGGTCCTTACCTTAGAATATATGTTAACCTATTTCCACAACGTAACAGAGTTAGACTCATTTATAATTTCCCTACACATGGTTCTTCTGCCCCTTTTACCTGAACCCATAATTAGCTTTATACTGGTTAAATATATATCCCAGAGACTTAAATCCTCGATCTTTTCATATTCCGGTAGAGCCCTGAATCTCAGCAGAGCTGCAGCCAAAACATACTCCCCAGTTTATCAAATTCGCCCAGGACAACTACCAAAATGATGCTGATGGACAACGCCTATTCCAAAAAAACAGAGTATCTACAACTGCAAGCAAGTCAGTTCCATCCATCTACTCCATGGGATCTAAGTCCCCTCTCAACTGGAAGCAGAGAGGACATCACCATCACAAAATACTTAAGATGGAGGAATGAACAAACATAAAGGGGGAATGCAACTATGGACCAAAGTAATGGTATTATTCTAGTAAAGGAAGAACTTGTAACACTGATAGATAGTGGTCACCAGAAGTTCTGCGGGGAGGAGGGAAGAATAGGTGGAACATGGAGAATTTGGGGGACATTGGAATTGTATGCATGATATTATAACGATGGATACAGGCCATTATATTTTTGTCAAAACCTATAAAATTGTACAGTACAAAATGTAAACCAAAATGTAAACCATAGAACATAATTAGTGGTAATGGTTCAATATTTGTATATAAATTTTAACAAATGTACCACACTAATGAAATATGTTATTAATAGGGGAAATTGTGAGAAGGGCAGCAGGTGGGGTATATGGAACTCCCTTATATTTTTTATTAACTTTTCTGTAATCTAAAACTCCTGTAAAAAAATAAGTTAAAAATTGAAATGGCTTGGGTTTGCAACTGTGTTCCATTCTTAGTCTGTTTCCTTCTTACAAAAATTTGGAGAGGGGGGTGGATGTGGCTCAAATGGTTGGGCGTCCATCTCCCATATGGAGGGACCTGGGTTCGATCCCTGGGACCTCCCGGTAAAAAAAAGAAAAAAAAATTTGAGAACACAGAAGCATCTTTGAAATTTGAATTGTCTCTGCTCCTTATAATCCAAACTGGTGTGTTTCTATCAGTGAACACTCATTCCACCAATGGCTGAAATTTCACATGAGAGATTGGTAGGACATTCATCTAATTTATCTTGTAATCCTGCAATTGGCACAATTAAATTTTGAATCTAATTTACAGCAAGATCAGCCCTGTGACTTCACAAAATAAGATGCTTTTATGTCTGCCATGTAAGTTCTCTTTGTCTTTGTCCATGAATTGAACTGACAGTTTAAAGACCTGAGCTTGTCCTTTTCTTTTTGTCAATGCTCCAATACACTGAGAAAAGCCACCTCTTGCCATGGTTCTTGTGGTCATCATTACTGTCATAATAGCCAAGTTGACTAGCCACTTGGTCAACTTGGTCCAATGAGGCACTTGCCTCAGAAGGTACTTATTAGAAACCACACCCCATTCCCTTTTCCTCCCAGTGTTTGACAACCACTAATCTAATATCCAGCCACTTCAGGTCCTATTGAACCATATTATCATAGAGATGGGAGGATTAACATAGATTTGTTGCCTGTTCCAAATGAATGGGAACTCTTTCTGATTCTTTTTCTGAAAAGAATGGAAAAGAATAAATTGCCATATCAATGCTTACATATCATACACTTAGGCGATTTTAAAGTGCTCTTTCAAAGATACAATATCTGGCACAGAAGCTGCATTTTAGGGCTACTACTTCATTGATTTTATAGTAGTCCAAGGTAGGTCTGAATGTTTTGACAGGGACCAAACTGGTGAATTAAATGGATATATGATGGGGATGATCAACCCCACATGTTTCAGGTTTTTAAAAATGACATTAATTTCTTTCACCACCACCCCCCACCCAAGATGCAAAATTATTTATTTACTATCTCATCCAGACATCCAGAGGAGGGCAGGGAAGTTTCAGAGATTTCCACAAGGCCTTTCCTCCTATTATAGCTCCAACCCCAAAGAATAAAGAACCAATGTTAGTGTTAAACCAACCATCAAGAATACCCATTCTAGTGATAAATTTAGGGAAGGGGATATGGTTGTCAGCTGGTCCATGGACCCAGTGGGCAAACTCTGTGCCGGATCTTGGTCAAGATTCAACTTATTACCTGACCCCTTATGTTTCAATGATTTTCCAGACCCTATGTCCAACAGTTCTTGACAAGACCTTCCAGGAATATGTTCTGGAAAGTTTTCTGACCTTACATAATATACCCACTCTAGTGCACCTATTTTCTGAGTTTTAATCCCTTCTTCCTTCACAGCATTTCTGGCGTTTTTACCTCACTTAGTGAGGGCAATCGCCTTTTCCATGCTTCTGGGATCTATACCAAAAATGTGTTCACATCATCCAGCATCCTTGCCAGAGTGCTACATCCTTTTTCCAGAAGGTTGCTCCCAAATAAATTCTCCCTTATCCAACCATATATGTATCCCTTTGAGCATTCACCTTGCGAATCCAATTTCTTTGTAGTGTCATGGCTCCTGCCAATACATGCTGTCTAGATCTTACAACTTCTTTGGAATACAGTCTCGTTACTCACTTAGGTCCAGCGAGGCTCTTGTTGGTATGGAGTTACAACACTAGTTTTGTCTTTGAGGGTCTGGTTATATTTTAGTGTAGGAAAGTCCTCTGCAGAAACTCCAAACAAGAAAAGAGTTCTAGCCTTTAATAGGGGGGAATTGTTTACTTCTGTAGACTAAGAAGATTTATAAAAATCTGAATATTCAGGAGTGTTGGGGGCATCAACCCAGATGTCCAGGGCCTGGTTCTCAGCTTTCTCTGCTGTCCACTGAAAAAGAAGAGAGAATCTTTATATCCTAACAAGAAGGTTCTCTGGCTGTCCAATTAGTTTTTTTTTTTTTTTTCAAATCAATTTTATTGATACATATTAATAAAGCACACAATTCATCCAAAGTGTACAATAAAGGGTATCTGGTATATTCACATAGTTGTGCATTCATCAAATCAATCAACATTTGAGTATTTTCATTATTTGCATAATAATAATAATTTTTAAAAAGCAAACAAGAAAATTCTTTACTTCTCAATATCCCTATGTTTCCCCTACTGTACAAAGCTGCTATTTCTGTCTATCCTGTCACAATTATTTATCTATTTATTATGCAGTTTTATTGAGATATATTCACATACTTTATGACCTATCTAAAGTGAATAATCAATGGATTTTAGTATAATCATAATGTTGTGCATTCATCATCACTAAAAATGTGTGAATTATTTCATTATTCCAAAAAGAAAAACTCCACACCCCTTAGCATGGCTTCTCTAGTTCTACATAACCACTAATCAAATGTCATCTTTATAAATTGATCTAAATTTGCATTTTACATAAATGGAATCATACAATATGTTACACAAAATATTTAATTCACAGTAACATGATATATACATTATATATCCTTTGTATCTGGCTTGCATCATTCAACATAATGTCCTCCACTTTTTCCATGTTGTCATTTCTTTTTACTACTGCATAATATTCCATCTTGTGAATAAACCACAATTTGTTTATCCATTCATCAGTTGACAGACATCTGGGTTGCTTCCAAGTTTTGGCAATAATGAATAACGCCACTATGAATATACGTGTGTATATGTCTATTCATGTCACTGCTTTTAGTTCTTCTGGGTATACACCCAGTAGTGGTACTGCAGGGTCCCATGACAAATCTATATTCAGGTTCTTTAGGAACGGCCAAACAATCCTCCACAGTGGCTGTACCATTCTGCCTTCCCACCAACAGTGATTAATTGTTCCTATCTCTCCACATCCTATCTAATACTTGTAGTTCTCTGACTTTTTAATAGTGGCCATTCTAATAGGTGTGAAGTGATATCACATTGCAGTTTTGATTTGCATTTCCCTAATCAAGAGTGATGTTGAACACTTTTCCATATGTTTGTTTGTTCGTTTGTTTGTCTGTTTGTTTTTGCCATTTGTATTTCTTCTTTGGACAAATGTCTATTTAAGTCTTTTGTCTATTTTTTAATTAGGTCCTTTGTCTTTTAATTGTTGAGTTGTAACATCTTTTACATATCATGGATATTAAACCCTTATTGACATATGATTTCCAAATATTTTCTCCCATTGAATCAACTGCCTTTTCACCTTTTTGACAAAGTCTTATGAGGTGCAAAAGTGTTTAATTTTGAGAGGGTCTCGTCTGTATATGTTTTCTTTGGTTGCATGTGTTTTGACTTTAAGGTCCAAGAAACCACCACCTACCACAAAGTCTTTAAGATGTTTCCATACATTTTCTTCTAGCAGTTTTATTTCTTGGCTTTTATATTTATGTCTTTGATCCATTTTCAGTTGATTCTTGTATGGATAATGAGATAGGGGTCCTCTTTCTATATTATAGCAATAGATATCCAGTTTTCCCAGCACCATTTGTTGAAAAGAATGCTTTCTCCCATTAACATGGACTTGGTAGATTTGTTGAAATAAAGTTGACTGTAGCAATGAGGGTTTATATCTGGACTCACAATTTATTCCACTGATCAATGTGTCTATCTTTATGCCAGTACCATGTTGTTTTAACCACAGTAGCTTCGTAATATTTTTCAAGGTCAGGTAGTGAAATTCCTCCCTTGTCCCACTTCTTTTTTAGAATGCTTTTGGTTATTCAAGTTCACTTTCCCTTCCAAATAAATTAGGCAATTGCCTTTTATGTTTCTGTAAAGTAGGCTGTTGGAATTTTGATTAGAACTGCATTGAATCTATAAATCAGTTTGGGTAGGATTGACATCTTCATGATATTTAGTCTTCCAATTCATGAACACGGAATGTCTTACCATTTGTTTAGGTCTTCATTGATTTCTTTTAGCACTGTTTTGTTGTTTTCTGCACATAGGTCTTGTACTTCTTTGGTTAAATTGATTTCTAGGTGTTTGAGTCTTTCTTGCTATTGTAAATGGAATTTTTTCCTGATTTCCTCCTTAAATTGTTCAATACTAGTGTACAAAAACATTACTGATTTTTGCATATTGAGCTTGTATCCTGCCACTTTGCCTAGCTCATTTATTAGTTCAAGTAGCATTGATGTAGACATTTCAGAATTTTCTAAATATTGGATCACATCATCTGCAAATAATGAGTTTTACTTCCTCTTTTCCTATTTAGATGCTTAGCAGTTTGATAATATTGATAAATTCCAAAAAGAAATATTGGATTATGTTTGTAAACTGGTCTTTTCCTCTGGGTGTATGAGAGTGTATTGGATTCAGAGGTTTTACTTTTACTTGATTAATTAATGATTAAGGCTTTGATTGGGCCACATCGGTAGGATGTCGAATCCCCGCCTACCATGGCAGAAGAGAAAGTGGAAGTCTTGAGCTGGAGCCCCGGGAAGTAAGCACACAGATGATCTTTGTCATGAGGAAAGAGAGGAGTCCCAGAGAAGAGAAACAAGCTACTAACCTAATGGTCTACAGCTGGCCTTGTGGAAATAACACAGCAGCTGAGCCAGAGAGAAGCAATCCCCGGGAAGAGAGGAACCCAGGAAGCCTGAACCCTTGGAAGATGTTGGCAGCCATGTTGCTCCAACATGTGGCAATAGACTTTAGTGAGGGAAGTAACTTATGATTTATGGCCTGGTAACTGTAAGCTTCTACCTCCCATAAATACCCTCTATAAAATCCAACCGATTTCTGGTATTTTGCATCAGCACAACTCTGGCTGACTAATACAGATGGCTTTAATTTTTTCTCTTATTACTCTAGCTAACTTCTAATGCAATGTTGAATAACAATGGTGACAGTGGGCATCCTTGCCTTCTTCCCAATTTTAAAGGGAAAGCTTTCAACATTTCCCCATTGAGTATGATTTTGGCCAGGGTTTTTTCACATATACCTTTTTTTCATATTGAGGAATTTTCCTTCTATTGCTATCTTTCAAAGTGTTTTTATCAGAAAAGGATGCTGGATTTTGTCGAATGCTTTTTCCACATCTATTGAGATGATTATGTGTTTTTTTCCCTTCAATTTGTTAATGTGGTGTAATACATTGATTGATTTTCTTATGTTGAACCAGCCTTGCATACCAGGAATAAATCCCACTTGGTTGTGATGTAAAAGTCTTTTTTATGCTGTTGTATTCGCTTTGCAAGTATTTGTTGAAAATTTTTGCATCTATGTTCACTAGAGATATTGGTCTGTAATTTTCTTTTCTTCAAATGACTTTATCTGTCTTTGGTATTAGGGTGATGTTAGCTTCATAAACTGTCTTGGGTAATTTTCCCTTCTCTTCAATTTTTTTGGAAGATTTTAAACAGGATTGGTGTTAATTCTTTTTGAAATGCTTGATAGAATTCACCTGTGAAACCATCTGGTCCTGGACTTATCTTTCTTGGGAGATTTTTCATGACACATTGAATCTCTTTAAATGTGATTAGCTTGTTAAGTTCTTGTATTTCTTGTAGCATCATTGTAGGTTGTTTGTGCATTTCTAGGAATTTGTCCATTTCATCTAAGTTGTCTAGTGTATTGGCATACAATTTCTCATAATATCCTGTTATGATCCTTTTGATTTCTGTGGGATAAGTCATATCTTTCCCTTTCATTTCTGATTGTATTTATTTGCATCTTCTCTCTTTTTTTCTTTCTTAGTTTAGCTAGGGTTTGTCAATTTTATTAATTTTCTCAAAGAATCAGCTCTTGGTTTTGTTGATTTTCTCTTTTTTTTTTAATCAATTTCATTTATTTCTGCTCTAATCTTTGTTATTTCTTTCCTTCTGCTACCTTTGGGATTGGTTTGCTGTTCTTTTCCTAGTTTCTTTAGTTGTTTGGTTAAATCTTTGGGTTTAATTCTTTATTCTTTTCTAATATAGGTGTTTAGAACTGTAAATTTCCCTCTTAAGACTGCCTTCACTGTATCCCATAAGCTTTGATAAGTTGTGTTCCTCTTTTCATTTGTCTCAATATATTTGCTGATTTCACTTGCAACTTCTTCTTTGACCCACTGATTATTTAGAAGTGTGTTGTTTAGCCTCCACACATTTGTGAATTTACTTTTTTCCTGTCCATTATTGATTTCCAGTTTTATTACATTTTGATATGAAGGTGCTTTGTATAATTTCAATCTTTTTTATATTGGTTGAGAGCTGCATTGTAACCTAACATGTAGTCTATCCTGGAAAAAGATCCATGGACACTTGAGAAAAATGTATAAACTGCTGAGTTTGGATGCAGCGTTCTGTATATGTCTGTTAGGTCTAACTCATTTATCATATTCTTCAAGTTTTCTATTTCCTTGTTGATCTTCTGTCTAGTTGTTCTAGCTAATGATGTGAGTAGTGTTGAAGCCTCCAAATATTATTGTAGAGATGTCTATTTCTATCTTCAGTTTTCCCAGTTTGTCTCATGAATTTTGGGGCACCTTGGTTAGGTGCATTTATGACTGTTATAACTTCCTGGTGGATTGTCCCATTTATTAATATATTATGGCCTTCTGTATCTCTCATAACTTTTTTGCATTTAAAATCTGTTTTGTACAATATTAGTATAGCTATCTATGATATTTTGTGGTTACTCTTTGGGAAGAGTATCTTTTTTTAATCTTTCACTTTCATCTGGTTTCTATCCCTGGGTCTAAGGTGAGTCTCTTGTAAGCAACCTACGGGTGATTCTTGTTTTTTTATCCCTTCTGTCAGCCCATATCTTATGATTTTGGAGTTTAATCCACTCACATTCAATGAAATACCATAAATGCATTAGTTACTCCCACCATTTTCTTCTTTGGTTTTCATATATCATATCATATTTTCATCTGTTGTTTTATTCCTTTGGTTAGACTTTCTGCTATTCTTTCTTCTATTCTCTCCACCAAGCCTCTCACTCCTGTCTATTTCTTTCAGGCTCTAAGTCTTCCTTTAATATTACCTGCAAAGGTGGATTCTTTTTTATGAACTCTCTTAGATTCTCTTTCTTCATAAATATTTTATACTCACCTTCATATTTGAAAGACAATTTCAGTGGTTAAAAAATTCTCCATGGGCAGTTTTTCTCTTTCAGTATCCTAATTGTATCATGCCACTGTCTTCTCACTTCCATGGTTTCTGATGAGAAATCCGTGCTAGGTCTTACTGAATGTCCCTTGTATGTGATGGTTTGCTTCTTCCTTGCTGCTCTCAGAATTTTCTCTTTATCTTAGACACTTAACATTGTGAGTAATATGTGTCTCAGAGTAGGTTTGTTTGGGTTTCTTCTGATTGGGGTACAGTGCGCTTCTTGGACATGTAAGTTTATTTCTTTTGTGAGAGTTGGGAAATTTTCAGCTATCATTTCCTCAAATATTCTTTCTGCCCCTTTTCTCTTCTATTCCCCTTCTGGAACTCCCATGACAAATATGTTGTTTTATTTCGTGTTGTCATTCAACTCCCTGAGGCCCTGCTAATTTTTTCCATTCTTTTCTCTCTGTGTTCTTTTCTCTCTTTAATTTCAGCTGTTCTGTCTTTGGTATCACTTATTCTCTCTTCTATCATTTTGAGTCTGCTGTTGTATGCCTCTAATTTGTTTTTTATCTCACCTATTATGTCTTTCATTCCCATGACCTCTGTTACTTTTCTATTCAGGATTTCAAATTCTTCTTTGTGGTTGCTAAATGTCTTCTTGGTGTTGTTTATTTCTTTAGCCATATTGTCTTTCAATGCATTAATTTTGCTTAGAAATTTGTGTGCATCTGGTTAATTAGTTTTCTCAAATCTTGTGTCTCTTCTGAGGCTTTGATATTCCTTTTCTTAGGCCACGTCTTCCAGTTTCTTTGTACTTAGTATGGCTTGTAAATTTTTTGCCATGATACCTAGGCTTCTGATTAGGGTGCTAGTTTATTCACATTCTCAATTTCTTTCTCTTTCATAGGGATTTAGTGGCAGGAGGCTGTGTGTTACTGCTGCTCTTTGATTCTTGGTACGACCTGATTCATTTGAATTGTCTTTGTCAGTTGTTTAAAATTGGATTCTGGACTCAGTAATGGGTTGAAGACCCAGTTCCTAGGGGCTTGGGGAGGGAGGCTATAAAGGCCAGAATAAGCCTCTCATTTATTTTTAATTTTCTCACATGCACTTCCTTGGTCTTTCAGCAGATGGCGAGCTTTGGCAGCCATCTCAATTCAATGCCTGAATGGCATGTGTTTGCTGCAACACTGACTGGATCAATGTGATAGAGGTTCCTACCAGGAGGTTAAAAGCCTTGGAATTCAAACTTTCTCAGAGACAGTTCTCCAGCCTTCTCTGGCAGCCCCCTCCCTTTTCCCAAGTAAGAAATAATTCCACTCCCCTCTGTGGCTGCAACTATCAGTCCTGGTTAATAGAGAAGGAGATTGGGAGGGTCATATCTCTTCAGCCCCTTGCTGGCTCCCAATGCAAACAATGGTGTGGCCCTACCCAGCCTTGAAGAGTTGGTGGAACACAGCAGACCAAATTTGTTGGTCAAAAGCTGAGTCATCCTTAGACTGTTCTCTGTCCTTTTCCTTTCCTGGGGACATGCGTCTTCAACAATCAGTTCCAGTTAAAAGAGAGGGAGATTGCAAGGGTTAGATCTCTCCAGTCCCATACCATCTCCCTGAACAAATAGTGACGTGGTCCCACTCAGCCTGGAAGGGCTGGTGGGATACAGTATACCAAATTTGTGGGTCAGAAAGTGAGTCACCATTAGGCTGTGTCCCTCTCTTTCCCCTTTCCTAGGGTTGTAGAACCCTGGGGCCCCCTAGTCTGTAGCCAGCTCAGAGGCTTGAAAATTCTTAAGAGTCTTTAGTGTGGGGGAGGTTGCCAGCAGTAGCAGCCACCGGTTTCAACTTACAGTTTTGCCATCATGATTCCCCTCCTTTGTCCCTCTCTCCTCTGGGCAGTGTCCACATGTTGTCTTAAACACTAGAAGATATTTTTCCAGGCTGTTTCAGCCCATCCTCTAGCTATTTTTCTGGCAGAGAGGAGAGTCCTGTGTCTTTCTAGTCCACCATCTTCCTGGAAGTGGTCAAATAGCTTTTAATTGCTAATTAATCACTGTCAGCTTTTTTTTGTCGCTTTCCAGAAATCAATCAAACTTAGAAATAACACTCAATTTAATTGTCCTTGTAGTATAAAATGGCAATCCACTGGTGAAAGTTTAAACAATTGATGCTACTTCATACCATGTGCTATCTGTCCTCTACAAACCACCAGTGATTGAGTCCTCATTGCAGACTCCAAAATCTCCCAGCAACAGCTTTCTCAGACCTCTGTCATGGGTTGGGTTCCCCAAAAGGTAGATATTTATATGGAAATGAACATATTGCAGATTTGGAAAGCAGTACTCTTAGGATCAACATCTATGGAATAGAAGAAAAGAAATCAGGACCTAAAACTACAATGCATTTGTTCATTAAAATTTTATTGAGAGAGAAGACCCAAGATAAGACAGAGTAGGAAGCTTTAACAATCAGCTCATCCTACAGGGCAACTAATAATCAACCTGGATCTGTTTGGGGCAGTCTAGAGACCAGAAGAACACAGTGCACCATCCAGGGAGGAAAAGGAAGAAGAGACTAACCATTTAGATGAAGATTCATAAGTAGATTCCTCTATATTGCAGAGGCAGTTATCCAACCCCCACTTAAAGGCCAGTTTTTTCTGGACTGTCTCCCAGGCTGGAAGTAGAAACTCTCTTTCCCAAAGCAGAGGAGGGAAAGTGCCCTGGCATGAACTACAGCTGTTGATTGGCAAATTTGCCTACCTGGATTACAATCTTGAGGACAACTGAGGTTTAAACCTGCCCAAGCCACCAAGAAGCCAGAAGCCTATGTCTGGAGTAGATGCAGAGGTAACTAAAAAACACACCAGTCCCCTGAAGTGGTAGGGATTGGATCCAGCATGCCTAGTTTGGAAAGCTAAGCTTAGGCCCCCACACCCAGCAAATAGGCAAATGAACACCAGGCCCCAAATCCTCTTGGAAGGAGAAGAAGTGCGTACTCACTGACAGGCACTGCAGGTAAATTCACTCAGTCCACCTTGAAGGGCTGCTGCACACTAGGCCCCAAAGTGACCCTGGATGGAGAAAAAGTACATACTTTCTTGGCCAGTGAGGGAAGATTCACCCTACCCACCTTGAAGGGCTGCTACACACTCTGCACCCCCAACAGAGAGGAAGTACGCACTCTCCCTGCAGGCAGTGCAAGCAAATTCACCCTACTCACCTTGAACAGCTGCTACACTCTCATCCCCAAGGTGACCCAGGAAGGAGAGGAACCAAGAGCCATCTGATCACTCTCTATCAAGACATTGCAGGCATAGTCATCTTGGCCCACCTGGGGGTGTTGGTGCAGCACAGGGGTGGCGATTGATCAGAGAACTCAGATCTCAGGGGCTGGGATTTGTGCAACAGTTTCATCCAGGGTAGGCTGGCTGGCAAACTCAGCCTCAATGCCCCCACCAGGAGTTAACTCAGCTGAGAATTAAAGGCACAGAATAACCTTTGGGCAGCAGGGAATAATTGGATAAAGAGTGTTACGTGCTGGGTACTTGAGGAGAGCCTAGATTGGGGAGACATCAAAGAAAAGATTCGAGAACCTTAAGGTTTCTTCTCCACAGCACATTGGAATTGATCTACATTCCCCTCATAGGTCCCTTGAGCCTGCTTTGACGGGGAAAACAGAGCTGAGAAGGTTGTCTCCAAGGGGACACTTCTACCAAAATTGGCCCTCCAGAGAAATAGCAATGAGAGAAGACAAAAGGATTATTAAAAATATAGAGGCAAATAAAAAACAAACAGGAGTTCTGGGAAAATGGCATCATTTTAGGTAGGCACTGCTCAGCTCTTTCACAAAAAACAGCAGCGAAAGGGCAAAACCCTAACCAAGTGAACTGTTTGGGGAATCCACAGTGCAGGATGTTGCAAGGCATCATTCTGGATGAAACTGGACAAAGAGATAAAGAGCCCAAGGGAAAACTGAGTTGCTCACCTCTGTGGCTGGATATGGTGGGCAGGTAAGCCCCACCCTCAAGGCAAATAATCTCCGTGAACCCCTGGCTCTCACCAGCCAGCTGAGGTAAAGGGAGAATTTCCGGGCTGGAAGAGAGGTTTGGTGAAGGGTAGAGAGTGGTTTCCTTTACATGGGTTTGGCCACCTGAGCCCTGAATCTCAGGGAGGATACTAGCCAGCACTGAGGTGGCCTGGGGAGAGAGGTGAGGAGAATCTGCTCAGGCAAGCTGTCACACTCAGCCACCCTGGGAGAAAGGAACTTGGTCAGGGAAGAGGCAGAGACAAGTACCTAACCAGCCCAGCCACTGAAAACTGTTAGAAGTCAAACTTGCCTAAGGGAAGCGGAACAGGAAGAGCCTGATAAGCTTTCAAAAACCTAGTTAGTCTCAAGAGCTGCTTTAGTTCAGTGGGGAATTCCTGCCCTCGAGTAGAAGGTTCCTGGTTTGAGTCCGAATTCTCCCCTAATAGAAAGGGTCCAAGGAGACATAAGGCACACAGCTAGTACCTTATGATAGAGAACTTATAAACTGAGTTTCTACTGATGTTTTATGGATTTTTACATTTCTTTTTCCTTCATTTTATTTGCTAAAACGGAATACATCACCTGCAGAGGGCAGGCTGCAAGGTGATTAATTGATGAGCATCAGCAGCTTGAGAAGGTCCCTAAGAGGGAAGGCTGTTTTTCCTGGGTTGTTTCTTTCATGCTGTTTTGTTTCTTATTTGTTGTTTTTCCTTTCTTTGTTTCCTTTTTTTTTTTCTTTCTTTCTTTTCTTTTACTTATTTTTCCAACCTACTTTATTTCTCTTTTTTCCTTCATTATTCTCTCTTCTGACTTCTGGTGCTTTTCTTCCATTCCACCAGTTCTTTTTTGGTCTTCATTATTTCTTTTTCTCTCTCTCTCCTTTTTTTTCTTTCCTTCTGTTTCCTTCTCATCTTTCCAGCCTTTGAATTCATTCTATTTTTTGTATCTATTTTGTTTCTTGTTTTATTTTTTCAACTCATCTGTTTTATTTTTTCTATTCCACCTCCTTTTAATCATATTTCTTTTTATTTTTTATGATGTTTTACTCATATTACTTAGGTTCCTAGCTCTGGCATGGTTCCTCTTCTACGTTTTTTGTATTATTATTACTATTATTGTTTTTCTCTTTTTATCTCTTTCCTTTTCCTTGGACCTAAATTTTTTTCAGGGGAACACAGACAACAGCAAGGATATATAATAAGAGAGACCAAGTATCAAAAATTAACCTTTCCACACACAAAGAAACAACAAAATAAAACCCTAGAGTAGAAAGAAAAGCTAACCAACCAAATAAGCCCATCAAGATAAACAGATGCCTAGACACCAACAAAAAATTACAAGCTATACGAAGAAACTGGAAAACATGGCCCAGTCAAATGAACAAGCTAAAAAGCAGGAGGAGATGCTGAATATGGAACAACTAATCAAGGATGTTCAAACAAATATTATGAATCAATTAATGAAGTGAAGGAAGAGATAAAGGATATTAAAAAGACACTGGGAGAACATACTGTAGAAATTGAAAAGATACTTAAAAAGATAATGGGCCTGGTGGTGATGAATGGCACAATGCAAGAAATCAAAAATTCACTGAAAGCACTTAATAGCAGATTTGAACAGGCAGAGGAAAGAATCAGTGATGCAGAAGACAATACAGGTGAAAGCAGACAGATAGTAGAACAAATAGATAAAAACATAGAAAAAATCCAGCAGGGAATTAGGGATTTGATTAACAACATGAAAGGCACAAACATACACATTATAGGCATCCCAGAGCAAGAAGAGAAGGTTAAGGGGGCAGAATGAGTGTTGGAGGAACAAATAGGTGAAAATTTCCCAACTGTATTGAAGGATATGGATGTATATATCCAGGAAGCACAGTGCACCCTAAAGTGTATAATTCCTAACAGGCCTACTCCAAGGCATATACTTGTCAAATTGTCCAATGCTCAAGACAAACAGAGAATACTGAAAGCAGCAAGAGAAAAGAGATCCATCACAAACAAGGGAGGCTGAATAAGATTAGGTGCTGAGGTGGAGACTGGAGAAATCCATAAATACTTAATTGAAGAAAGAAAAATATTAGATCCAGTTCCTTAAACCTAAATGTGGACATGCATTGTTAAGTAACTGGATATCCAGCAAGATGGCAATCATTTAAATGGATGTGCACCATCTCTCTGACAAAAAAAATGGCTTAAAAAGAGAAAGATCCTGCCTTAGTGAGCTGTTTTGCAAACCCGCAGAGCAGGAGGCTTTAGTGCAACACTCTGGAGGGAACTGGACAAAGAGATCAAAGGGCAAAGAGAAAACCATGCTGCTGTCCTGTTTCTTGTTTGCTGTGCTTCACCCTTCTTTTATTTCCCCTTTTTGGGTATACCAGTTTTCTAGCTTCTGCTTTCTGTTTTTGTTCTTACATTCCAGTTCTCTTTGTTTAGTCTACAATTTTTCTTGTTTTTATTTCCATCTCCTCTATTCTCAGTTTTCTTTCTTTTTTAACTTTTTTGCTAATTTTCTTTTCATTTCTTTTTCCCTCACTTCTTATCATTCTGACCTTCTAATTCATTCTAGATTTTTTTCATTTTTTCATTATATTGTTTTACCCTCTTCTTTATTCTTATTCCTATGCACTTCTTACATGAGTTAATTATTCATTTTCCTAAGTCTTATACAGTTCTTCTTATACAATTTACTATTTTATTACTATTATCCTTTTAATCTTCTTACCTCTTTCTCTTTCCCTTGTCCTAATCTTTTTTTTCCAAGGAAACATAGACAACAGCAAGGAAATAGAAAAAGAGGAACAAAGTGTCAAAGAGAAAACTTACCACACACAAAAATAGCAACTAAATAAAACCCTAGATTAGAGAGAGAAACTAATTAACTGAATAAACACACCAAGATAAACAGATGCCTAAATACCAACCAAAAAAAAACTATAAACCATACTAAGAAACAGGAAGACATGGTCCAGTCCAATGAACAAACTGAAAACCAGAAGGAGATGGAGAACATGGAGCAATTAATCAGAGCTCTCCAAAAAAATATCATGAGCCAACTTAATGAAGTGAAAGAAGAGATTAAGGATATTAAGAAAACACTGGGAAAATATACTGAAGAAATTGTAAACATACATAAAAAGGTAACGGATATGATGGTGATGAGAGGCACAATCCAAGAAATCAAGAATACACTGAAGCACATAACAGATTTGAACATGCAGAGGAAAGAATGAGGGATGTGGAAGACAGTATATCTGAACTCAGATAGTAGAAAGATACAGAAAAAGATAGAAAAAAAAACCAGCAGTGATAGAGGGATCTGAATGACAACACAAAATGCACAAACATACACATTATTGGCATCCCAGATGGCGAAGAGAAGGGAAAGAGGATAGAAGGAGTGTTGGAAGAAATAATAGCTGAAAACCTCTCAACTCTATTGAAGGAGAGGGATGCACATGTCCAGGGAATTCAGCACCCCCAAAACAGTATAAATCCCAACAGCCTACTCCAAGACATATACTTGTGAACTTGTCCAATGCTCAAGGCAAAGAAAGAATACTGAAAGCAGCAAGAGAAAAGACATCTATCACATACTAGGGAATCTCAATAAAATTAAGTACTGATCTCTCATCTAAAACCATGAAGGCAAGAAGGCAGTGGTATGACATAGTCAAGGTGCTAAAAGAAAAAAACTCCCAGCCAAGAATTCTCTATCCAACAAAGCTGTCATTCAAAAATGATGGCTAATTCAAAATATTCACAAAGAAACATAAATTAAGAGAGTAAACCAATAAGAAAGCTGCCCTTCAAAAAATACTAAAGGGAGTGCTGCAGGTTAAAAGGAAAAAACAGGAGAGAGAGTATTGGAAGACTGTGTAAGAAAAATTAAAAAACAAAAACAAAAAGAGAAATAAAAACAACAAATGGCATATATAAACCCAAAGAAAATATGACTAATGTAAGTAATTCCTTGACAGTAATAACACCAAATGTTAATGGATCAAACTCACCATTCAAGAGACACAGATTGGCAGAATGGATAAGGAAATATGACCCATGAATATGCTGTCCACAAGAAACCCACCTTAGACCCAGGGATTCAAAGAGGGTGAAAGAGAATGGCTGGAAAACAATTTTATAAGGAAAAAACCACCATAAAAGGGTGGGGGTAGATATATTAATATCAAACAAAATAGGCTTTAAATGCAAAACTATTTTAAGAGACAAATATGTACAGTATATATTAGACAAAGAGTGGGTCAAGGAGGAAATCTCAAAAGAAATCAGCAACTACTCTGAAACAAATGAAAATGACAACACAACATATCAAAACCTATGGGATTCAGGAAAAGCTGTACTGAAAGAGAAATTCATAGTCATAAATGCATATATCAAAAAAGAAGAAAGAGCTAAAATTGAAGACCTAACTGCACACCTGGAGAAATTGGAAAAACAACAACAAACTAACTGCAAAGGAAGTAGAAAGAAGGAAATAACAAAGATTAAAATAGAACTAAATGAAATCGAAAGTAAGTAATCACTAGAAAAAATAAAACCAAAGGCTGATTTTTCAAGAAGATCATTAAAATTGACAATACTTAGCCATACTAACAAAGAAAAAAAGAAAGAAGATGCAAATACAAAAATAAGAAATGAGGAAGGGGATGTCACCACTGTCCCCACAGAAATAAAGAGTATGATGAAAGGATACTTTGAAAAATTATATGCCAACAAGAATGGTAATTTAGAGGAAATGGACAAATTCCTAGAAACTCACGAGCAGCCTACATTGACAAAAGAAGAAATTGATGCAGTCAACAGTCCAATTAAGTGTAAAGAGATAGACCCAGTCATCAAAAACCTCCCAACTAAGAAGACCCCAGGGCCAGATGGTTTCACAGGTGAATTCCACCAAATATTCCAGAAACGACTAACACCAATTCTGCTTAAGCTCTTCCAAAAAATAGAAGTAGAAGGAACATTGCCTAACTCAAACTATGATGCCAACATTACCCTAATAACAAAGCCAAACAAAGATACCAAAAAAAGGAAAATTACAGACCAATCTCTCTAATGAAACTAGGTCCTAAAATCCTCAACAAAATACTTGCTAATCACATTCAAGAAAATAGCAAATGAGTTTTACACCATAACCAAGTGGGTTTTGTCCCGGGTATGCAAGGATGGTCCAAAAGAAGAAAATCAATCAATGTAATACACCACATACAGATCAAAAGAAAAAAATCACATGTTCATCTCTATAGATGCAGAAAAAGTATTCAACAAAATACAGCACTATTTCCAGATAAAAACACTGCAAAAGATAGGAATAGAAGGAAACTTTCTGAACATGAGAAAGGGTATATATGAAAAACCCATAGCGAACATCATCTTCAATGGTGAAATTCAAAAAGCTTTCCCTCTAAGATAGAGAACAAGACAAGGATGCCCACTCTCACTGCTACTATTTAACATTGTGTTAGAAGTACTTGCTTAAGCACTGAGGCAAGAAAAAGAAATAAAAGGCATCCAAATTGGAAAGGAAGAAGTAAAAATTTGACTATATGCAAATGACATGATCCTATACAAGAAAAGCCTTGAGAAATCTACAACAAAGCATCTAGAACTTATAAATGAGTTCAATAAAGTCACAGGCTATAAGATCAATGCTCAGAAATCAGTACCATTTCTGTACACCAGTAATGAGCAATCTGAGGGGGAAATCCAGAAAAAAATACTATTTACAAAGGTAACTAAAAGAATCAAATACCAAGGAATAAATTTAACTAAAGATGTAAAGGGCTAATACACAGAAAACTATACAACACTGTTAAAAGAAATCAAAGAAGTCTTAAATAAATGGAAGAATATTCCTAGTTCATGGATAGCAAGACTAAACATCATTAAGATATTTATCCTACCCAAACTGATATACAGATTTAATGAAATCCCATTAAAAACAACACACTATTTTTCACTGAATTGGAAAAACTAGCTACAAAATTTATTTGGAAGGGTAAGAGGTTGTGAATAGCCAAAGACATATGAATAGCCAAAGAACAATGAAATTGGAGGAATCACACTACCTGACTTTAAAACATACTACAAAGCTACAGTGCTCAAAACTGCATGGTATTGGCACAACGTTAGACATACTGAGCAGTGGTACTGAATTAAGAGTTCTGATATAGATCCTCACATATACAGTTACCTGATATTCGACAAGTACACCAAGCCCACTCAGTTGGGAGAGAATGGCCTCTTCAACAAATGGAGAACTGGATATCCATATCCAAAAGAATGAGAGAGGAATCCCATCTAACACCTTATACAAAAATCAACTCAAGATGGATCAAAGATTTAAATATAAGACCATAAAGACCTTGGAAGATAATGTTGGAAAGCATCTACAGTACCTTTTAATAGGAAATAGTTTCATGAACTTCACACCCAAAGCACGAGCCGTGAAAGAAAAAATAGATAAATGGGATCTCCTCAAAATTAAAAACTTTTGCACCTCAAAGGGCATTATCAAGAAAGTAAAAATGTAGTCTACACAGTGAGAGAAAGTATTTGGCAACCATTTATCTGATAGGAGCCTTATATACTGCAAATATAAAGAAATCCTACACCTCAAAAATAAAAAGACAAACAACCATTTAAAAAATGGGCAAGCGACTTGAAAAGACACTTCTCCAAGGAAGAAATACAAATGGCTAAAAAGCACATGAAAAGATGCTCAACATCACTAGCTATTAAGGAAATGCAAATCAAAATTACAATGAGATACCACCTTACACCCATTAGACTGGCGGCTATTAAAAAAACAGAGGAATATGTGTTGGAGAGGATGTGGAGGAATTGGAACACTCATCCACTGCTGGTGGGAGTGTAGAATGGTCCAGCCATTGTGGAGGACAGTTTGGCAGTTCCTCATAACTCTAACTATAGAATTGCCATATGATCCAGCGATTCCACTGCTGGGTATATACCCAGAAGAATTGAAAGCACAGATACAAACAGATATATGCACACCAATATTCACAGCGGCATTGTTCACTATTGGAATCAACCCAGGAGCCCATCAACAGATGAATGGATAAACAAATTGTGGTACATACATACAATGGAATATTACTCAGCTCTAAGAAAGAATAAAGTGCTAACACATGGGATAACATGGATCAATCTTGAGGACCTTATGTTGAGTGAAGCAAGCAGGCATTGAAGGATGAACAGTATATGACCTCACTGATATGAATTAAGGAAACTGAGCAGTCTCAGAAAGCTACTGTCTGGAAGATACATTTACAAGAAATAAAAAGAGAAGAGAAGGTTGTGAGCCATCACCCATATGGACGTAATCTATGGTAAGGTGATAGACGGTAGTTGTATATTGAAGGGATAGGACAGGAATGTAGTGAAATTACTGGATAGGGTGGTGAAGGGTTGACAGGTGGGTAGATTGGGAAGGGTGGATTAGAAGGTCCAGTGTTCTGGGGGGAGGGTTGGGAGAGGGACCAGATGAACACTGGGGATTTGTAGGTATGAGGTTGAAAGTACAGAGTTGGGAATGCTCTTATGGCAATATGACAAGAAGGGTTACTGGTTTAGGGTGTTGGTTGTGGGGGGTGGGCATTCGGGACAGGGCACACTTGGAGCAGGCTTCTAGGCAGTGTGTGAATGTTCATTCTGTCATAATGTGTTGTATCTGTGGGTGAAGGCCCACATAATGAGCGGGAAGGAGTGGACTACCATCCTTGGGAGGACTGATTTGTTCAGAAATAGACATGTGAGAATCTCTCGAAAGCAAGGGTGGTTCGTAATGGGGGAGGACAAACCAGTGTGTCAAGACCTCACTCTTGTTGCATGTAACTATGAATCTTGTCATCCAACGAGTCAAGCCAGGGGTTCACCATGGGCCCCAGGGGTATGGGGAGGGAGGAATAGAATAGATTGAACAGGGGGTATTTAGTGGTCAGTGGAAATGTTCTCCATTATCTTACAGTGATGGACACAGGACATGGTAAATATCATCAAAATTTATTAAAATGTAAGGTCTAAAATGTAAACCATAGTGTAAACCATTAACAACGTTTAGTAGCTATGTTTCACTATTTGTATACCAGTTATAACAATGCTACCATTCACATATAAAAAGGTATTAAAATGGGGAGAAGGGAAGGGGGAGGATGTTGGGTATATAAGAGTCTCCTGTATTCTGTGTGTGACTTTGCTGTGACCTAAAACTTCTTTGAAAACAAAATGAAAAATAGTCAGACACTGGGGAATGAGAGGGGGAAGGTCCCATGTTATATACTGATACCAGATATTGTAGTGATGAAAGGCAAAAGGTCAAAAAAAAATTTTTTTTTGTTTTTCATTTTTTTAATAATCCAAACTTTTAAATTTATTTTAGTTTTATTTTTTTTAATTTTTATGTATTTTATCTCTTGCATTTAATCTTATCATTATTTCATTTTCCTATTAATTTTATTTGGCTATTGAAATGGCTTCATCTTAGAAGAAGCTTTGGATCACAGAAGGGTTACAACTGGGGTGGGGGAGGATCGTTGGTATGGGGTGTCAGGGATGGGGGATGCATGGGAGGAAGTTCACCTGAGTATACATATAGGGTATATAAAAATGTTCAAATGTTCATGGGGCATTGTCACAGTGGGTGCAGAATCACTCAGTGAAGAAGAGAATACTGAATTCCCATCCTGGAGAGCTCTGCCACATTCACTAAGGGAGCAGCAACAGTCCCCCAAGGGCAGGGGCATTGACTGGCAAAAGAGGATGATCCACTAATGAGCCCTTGATATTGATGACTAGGCTTATGAGTCTTTGCTCTTGAAATTGAAACTTGGCCTATTGTTATGGAGTGCCTAAGGTTTGCCTCCTGACAGTGTCCTTGTTGCTCAAATGTGGCCTCTCTCTAAGCCAAACTCAGCATATGAATGCATTACCTTCCCCCCAGCATGGGACATGATTCCCGGGGATGAGCCTCCTTGGCACCGAAGGATTGCTACCAAGAACAAACTGGCAATGCAACTGGAAAAAGACCTCAAATGAAAGGAGTAAAAGGTAAAGATAAATGTGTTTATATGACTAAGAGACTTCAAAGTGAGTCGGGAGGTCATCTCAGAGGTAACACTTACACACATCTCAGCAAGATCTCATAGACTGCCAAAGTGGTTACCACCCCAAATAGTAGGGCTCCTGAGGGCTTTGGAGACACCTAGGTCCTATGGTCAGGGCAGATAGCTCTGGAGTTTGGTGCCTTGCCAGTGGGCCCACTTTGGAGTTTGTGCTCCTGAGAGTGACAGAGTTGAACTCAATCATGTCTTCCCTGCACATGGCTCATCTGTCCCTTCTATTCAAACCTATACTTGGTCCTGGAGTTTGTAGGTGTACATTCAGAGACTCGATTTTTTGGGCTGCCCATGTGTCAGCTGGGCCTGGAACCTCGATGGAGCTGCAACTCCTACTCTACAGTTCATAGGACTCA
The DNA here is from genome assembly GCA_026826555.1 of Tolypeutes matacus. Classification (NCBI taxonomy): domain Eukaryota; kingdom Metazoa; phylum Chordata; class Mammalia; order Cingulata; family Chlamyphoridae; genus Tolypeutes; species Tolypeutes matacus. Next base: position 922,478 of record JAKSZT010000142.1, on the reverse strand, counting down.
CCCAGGACAACTGGCAGGGAGATGGTGATGGACAACAGCCGTCCCAGGGAATGGAGAGAGTCTGCAGCTGCAGGCAGGATAGTCCCAACCATCTTCCCCATGGGATAAAAGCCCCTTCTCAATTGGAGGTGGAGTGGACATCACCATCCCAGACTCCTCAGGATTGGGGGAAGAGCTATGTACTAGAGTGGACTTACTTGTATTCTGCTATAGACATATTGTGATTCAAACAATGGAAGAAATTACAACATTGATGTGGAGCCAGTGGACACTGGAGGATCCAGGGGCAGGGAGAGGTAAAAGCTGTTGTAACACAGGGGCTTTTTGGGGACTTGGGAATTGTCCTGAGTGACATTGCAATGACAGACATAGGCCATTTTATAGCATCATATAACATACAGAACTGTGTGCGAAAGAGTGTGGTCTACAATGTGAACTATGGTCCATGTTTAATGGCAAAGCCCCAGGATGTGTTTATCAATTGCAATTAATGTGTCACACTAATGAAGGATGTTTATGTGGGAGGTTGTGGGAGGTTGTGGGAGGTGTGGAAGGTGGAGCATATGGGAATCCCTATGTTTTTTGTGTAACATTTATGTAATCTAAGTATTTTTTTAAAAAGAAAAAAATTTTTTTAAAGAAATAGATCTGCAAATTTATAGAAAAGTGATTATTGACAAGGAAGTCAAGCCCGCTCAGTTGGGCCAGAACAGTGTTTTCAACAAATGGTGCAGGGATAACTGAATATCCATATTTAAAAGAAAAGGGGACCTCTATCTCACACCTTATACAAAAATTAACTCAAAATGGATCACAGACATAACTACAAAAGCTCCAACCATAAAACTCCTGGAAGAAAATGTAGGGAAACATCTTAAAGATCTGGTGGTAGGTGGTAGTTTCTCAAACTTTACACTGAAAGCACAAGTGACAAAAGAAAAACTAGATAAATGGGACCTCCTCAGACTTAAACACTTCTGTACATAAAGAACTTTGTCAAGAAAGTAAAAGGGCAGCCTACTCAATGGGAGAAAATATTTGGAAACCACATCTCTGATAAGGGTTTGATATCCATGTTATATAAAGAGATCATACAACCCAGCAATAAAAAGACAAGCAACCCAAATAAAAATCGGGCCAAAGACTTGAATAGACCTTGCTCCGAAGAGGAAATACAAATGACCAAACAGCACATGAAAATGTTGAGCATCTTTATCTATTAGGGAAATGCAGATCAAAACTACACTGAAATATCATTTCATAACTTATAGAATGGCAATTATTTTTTAAAAAACAGAAAACTATAAGTGTTGGATAGGATGTGGAGAAATAACACTCCTCCACTGATGGTGGGAATGTACAATGGTACAGCCATTGTGGAAGGCAGTTTGGCGGTTTCTCAAGAAACAAAATACAGAACAGCTGTATGATCCAGCAGTCCCATACCTAAGAATGCTTTCAGAAGAACTGAAAGCAAGGACATGAACTGACATTTACACACCAATGTTCATAACAGCATTATTCACAATTGCAAAAAAAATAGAAACAACCCAAGTGTTCATCAACCAATGAACAAAATGTGGTATATACATATAATGTATAGTGGTATATACATATAATGGAACACTATTCAGCTGTAAGAAGAAATGAAATTAGGATGCATATGACAACATGGATGAACCTTGAGGACATTATGTTGGGTGAAATACATCAGACACAAAAGGACAAATATTGTATGGTCTCACTAATATGAACTAAAATGATGAGTAAATTCACGGATGTAATCTCTAAATTTTGGTTACTAGGTAGTTGAATGTGGGTTGAAAATGGGACCTGATGCTCAATGTATGTAGAATTTTTAATAAGATTTATTGCAAATGTGGAGAAATGAATAGAGTTGATGGCAGTACATTATAGCGAGTATAACTAAGATTGCTGATTTATAAATTTGTTTTCTACTGAAAGGATTAGTCTATGGATGTAATATTTCAATTGAAAGGAAGCTAGAGAATAATGTAGGGACTGTAAAACATAGTGATTTTGGTGGTGGATGAAGGCTGTGATTAATAGTATAAGAATGTTCTCCCTTTACAAAGTGTTATTTATATGGTGATAAATGGGAAAATTACAAGTAATTTAACTTATGGATTACAGTTAACAGTAATATTGTAATATTTTTGCAACAATGGCAAAGAAGATATTATATCAATTCTAAGGGACAAGTATAGAGGGGTATAAGGAGGTATGGAAATTTTCCTTTTGGAGTAATGAAAACATTCTAAAATTGACTGAGGTGATATCAGCACAATTCTGTGATGAAAATGAGAGCCAGTGAGTGTTCACTTTTAATGGACTGTACAAAACATGGAACTGTATAACACAATGAATTCTGTGGTGGAAGATGGAGTGGTTAACAGACCAAATATTAGAACATTGTCTCATTATCTATAACAAGTTAATAACACTAATACAAGTATATAATATTAATACAGGGTGAAATTAACAGGGTGGGTTGGGGGTATAATACACCAAATGTAAGATACTGCCTATAGTCATTAGTAATGTTTTGATGTGGCTCTTTCATAGTTATTAACAATTGTTTTGCAACAATGCTAGGTGTTAGTGGTGGGTTATATATGGGAACCTTGTTTGTTGTTATGCATGTTTGTTTTGTAAGTTCATAACTTATACTATACACTTATTGTTTATGGATATTCATGTATGAATGATACACTTCTATAAAATAAGGTTAAGTATTTATTGAATGACAAGCAGTGAATAGGCATCAATGGTGGAGGAATAAAATTCAGCACTGTCTAATAAAGAGTCATGAAAAAGTGTTGTAAGAAGCCTCTTTCTCTTGCTTTCCACCAGGCTGCCTTCGATCATTAGAAACAGGAAATTTTTTAAACTGTCATTTCCAGAAATTAATAATAAGGCATATATATTAAACCTAGCAGCTGCTTATACTGTTTTTTGCATTCAAGTATGTCATTGAAACTCTCTGCAAATTAAAATATAATTTAGAATTCATATTACACAGAGTCAGTATGACTGTTATCAGAAAAATCAAAACTGCTTTGGAGGAAGCTTTATGAAGATGTGGTCTAAATTATAATACATTGCTTGAGAGAACCAGTTAAGATTAAAATATGGAAAACTTCAACATACAATATTTGAATTGAAGACTACAATGATCTTCAGTTGTTATTTAAATAAGAAATGGAGAAAATAGGACTGATTGCCAGGAAAAATATATCTCCTAAATTCAACCTGTTCCAGCAAACTGGTCTCCTTGTTCTTCTCCTTACACTACAAGCATACTCTGATTCCTAGCACTAGTTAGTCCTTCTGAGAAATAATACTCTCTCAATACCTTCATCGATTGTTCCTTCACTTTTTCAAATCTATGCTCAAATGTTATCATATCTGTTAGGCTTTCCTTAAAACTCTATTTAAAACTGCAAAGCCTGCACTCAACTCCAATGCTCCATTCATTCCCATGCTTCATTTTTCTCAAATGAAAAAAATTATAATTTACTTTTCCATTTACTAATTTTTTTACTTTCTCTTGTCCCTCCAATTTAATTGCTTTATGTAAGCAGGAATTTTTTGTTTTTTTTTACCACAATATCCCCAATATCTGTTAAGCACTCAATGTTTGTTAAATAACTGTACACAGTGTAGCTCTTAAAATGCCATTTTTCTAGTGGCTGTCATAAAAGTGCAACTAAAATGTCTCTACACAACAAATTTGAGAATTAATATTTGGACAGAGAATTTCTCTTCAAAATAGAAATGGGAAATCTAATCATAGACCTTATTGTAGCTTTTAAGACAAGCTCTTTTACTCTTCAGTTCCCGAGAAATCTTTTGCAATGCCTGGTTACTAGAAGCTCGAGAGAAGGTAAGAACCTAGTTCTTCAAGTGCACTTTTCCTCAGGGATTGGCAAGAATTGGGATTTCATTATAAATAAATAAAATTCAAGAAAGGATCTCATCTTTTTTTGAACAAATTCTTTTAAAGCTATCAGGAGAGATGGTCCCAAATCTCAAAAGGCAATGATACAGGATATAAATATATACAATACCTTCATCTGAGCTTTCACCTGGACCATAAATATGAGTTTGGACGCTGGGGAGAAAAAATATTTTAAGGTTCACTCTTTGCAAATCATGGTAGTTTATAAACTGGGTCACCCAATTCTTCAGAAGTCCTACACATGCTTCTCACCCTGTGGGGTAGTATATTATTTCTCCTCTGTGACCTTTCTTCTAAACACATATCCAAAGAGTGAGTTAAAATTGCATACTATATTGCAACAAGTGCAGGGTTTTCTGCATAAATGGATTTACTGGGAAGATGCAGATGTTTGATTAGAGTAAAATGCAGGCAGAGAAGCCTAAAAATAATTTTTGTCTCCCTGAGTCTTGGGAAGTATTTTTATCTAGTTTTCGTATCCCTTTAAAATATTATTGAGTAATGTTTACAAAAAGGCCTGATGATTTCATGTGAAATATGTAATTGATAAATTGATGGTAGATTTACTACCAATATTATGATTTTTTTTTTACTTCTTCAATAGAGAGAATATAACAAATCTCTGATTCCACTGATATCATCTCCCCGGGCTCTCAGTTTCACAACTTTAATATATTTTGGTTTTCTTGTGAAACAACTCATCTTTAAATGACAAAATTCATGTATGTGCATTTTGTTTGTTGAATTTATATGATCTTCTTTAGACTGTAACTTTATACAATTATTATCCTGAAGAAACACTTTAATAGGAGAGTCAAACAAGGTGAGTTTGGATGTGAATTTGATATACCAACCTTAGACTCCCATTGTCAGTGAAAAGAACGAATTGTTATAGCTGAGAAAACAGACTTGCAGAACTAGGATACAGGTCATAGTGTAAAGCACAAATTATAAAATGAGTTTTACATATCAGTCAAACAATTTATAAAGAAATTGGATAACCACTAAGACCTGTGTGCCTGGGCGCATTTTTTCTTTGAAAAAGCATTCAGTAGAATAATTTGTGATCATCCCACAGGTAAGGGTATTTTTGAAAGTTAATATCAATTGCTCTTGCATTAGCATTCATATGCTTTCTCTCTTTTCACTTATGAATATTTTGTATTCAGAATCGGTACATCAGTGCAATTTAAATATTCTCAACTTGAAGGCACTATTTTTTCATTTCTAGAATTGTTTGGGAATGACAAATTTCACTAACATAGTTTTCTGTATCCAGACTAGATGACACATTCTCAACTGAGAAAATCAAGAATTGCTCAGGACAAAAATCCTATATATGCTTTATATGAATTGTACTATGCATTCACAACAGATCAAGGTTGATTCCTTGTCTACAGAACAAAAATGAACAAACAAAAACCTCTGATAAATTATAGTATTGAACCTATATTGCCACTGATATGATGTGGTCCATAGGGGCAATGAATAGATTGAACTAACAGGTTGCATGCAGATGTGATAGACACAGTTTACAAGCCCCACAGGCAATGAGAATATATAAGTAGGGGTCCTTCCATTTTAGGAGATAAATGTGACAACCAAGGGCTGGGTTTTAAGGGAATAAGATGTACAAAGGTTAATCTATGATTCAACAATAAAAAACTGGGGAAGAGATACAAGGAATAAGTGAAGCAAATTACGCATGTTTCAAGGTTGTTCCAATAGAAAATGTCTAGGATGGATCTTTTAAAAGTGCCAGATATATGTATAAAAGAAAAACAACCAAGCATAGAAAGCAACTACAAAGATAGCAATATGGAAACATACAAATAAAAAGTTTTTATCTACTTTACAACTTTTTTGCAGCACTATTGGCAAGTCTAGCTACATTCAACAATTGAGTCACTTCATCAGCACCTTTCCTAAGGTCAGGTGACCCCAAATGCATATCTAGATCATACATTCATGTAGGAGTGTATCAAAACTTAAACCAATGCTACCATCCACATACAAAAAGGTTTTAATATGGGGTGAGGAAAGGGGGAGGAGGGTGGGTACATGAGAATCTCTTGTATTCTGTGTGTGACTTTGCTGTGATCTAAAACTTCTTTGAAAATTAAATGAAAAATAGTAAGACACTGGGGAGTGAGAGGGGGAAGGTGCCACGGTACAGACTGGACACCAGATATTGCAGTGATAAAAGGCAAAATGTCAAAAAAAAAAAATTTTTTTTCCCATTTTTTGAATATCCCAATCCTTTAATTTTATTTTATTTTTAGGTCTTTTTTTTTTTTAAGTTTTCATGTATCTCATCTTTTACATTTAAACTTATCATTATTATTTCATTTTCCTATTAATTGTATTTGGCTCTGGTATTGGCTTCATCTTCAAAGAAGCTTGGATCACAGAAGGGTTACAACTGGGGTGGGAGAGGATCGCTGGGGCGGTGGGGGGGGGTCAGGGATGGGGGTTGCATGGAATTAAGTTCACCGGAACATACATAAAAGGTATATAAAATTGTTCAAATGCTCACAGGGCATGTCACTGTGGGTGGAGAATCTCTCAATAAATGAGAGAATACTGAATTCCCATCCTGGAGAGCTCTGCCACATCCTCCAAAGGAGCAGCAACAGTCCCCCAAGTGCAGGGGCAGTGTCTGATAAAGGAGGATGATCCACTGATGGGCTCTTGTTATTGATGACTACCCTTACAAGTCTTTGCTCTTAAAATTGAAAGTTAACCTATTGTTATGGGGTGCCTAAGGGTTGCCTCCTGAGAGCTTCTTTGTTGCTCAAATGTGGCCTCTCTCTAAGCCAAACTCAGCATATGAATGCATTACCTTCCTCCCAGCAAGGGACAAGACTCCTGGGAATGAGCCTCCCTGGCAATGAGGGATTACTACCAAGTACCAACTGGCAATACAACTGGAAAAAAACCTCAAATAAAAGGGGGAAAAGGTAAAGACAAATGAGTTCATATGGCTAAGAGACTTCAAAGTGAGTCGGGAGATCATCCCGGAGGTTACACTTATGCACATCTCAGTAGGACCTCATAGGCTTCCAATGTGGATATCAGCCCAAATAGAGGGGCTCCTGAGGGCTCTGGAGACACCCAGGTCCTATATAAGGGGGGATAGCTCCAGAGTTTGGTGCCTTATCAGTGACCTCTAGTTTGGAATCTATGCTCCTGAGAGTGACAGAGTTGGACTCAAATATGTCTTCCCTGCACACGGTCCATCTGTCCCTTCTATTCAAACCTATATGTGGTGCTAAAGTTTGTAGGTGTATTTCCAGAGACTGGAGTCTTTGGGCTGTCCATGTGCCAGCTGGGCCCGGAATCTCGGTGGAACTGCAACTCCTACTCTACAGCTTAATGGACTCACCCAGGACACCTGGCAGAGAAATGATGATGGACAATGGCCATCCCAGGGAATGCGAGATTCTGCAGCTGCAGGCAGGATAATCCCATCCATCCTATCCATGGGATATAAGCCCCCTCTCACTTGGAGGTAGAGTGGACATCACCATCCCAGACACCTCAATATGGGGGGAAGAGCTATGAACTAGAGTGGACTTACTGGTATTCTGTTATAGACATATTGTGATTCAAGCAATGGAAAAAAATAAAACATTACTGTGGAGCAAGTGCCACTGGACACTTTGGGAGCAGGAAGAGGGAAAAGCAGTTGTAATACAGGGGCTTTTTTGGGACTTGGGAATTATCCTGAGTGACATTGCAATGACAAATATACGCCATTTTATATCAGCATATAACATGCAGAACTGTGTGCGAGAGAGTGTGGTCTACAATGTGAACTATGGTCCATATTTAGTGGCAAAGACCCAGGATGTATATATCCATTGCAAGTGATGTGCCACACTAATGAAAGATGTTTATGTGGGAGGTTATAGGAGGTGTAGGAGGTAGGGCATATGGGAATCCTTATACTTTTTGTGTAACATTTATGTAATATAAATATCTTCTAAAAATTAAAAAAAAATTATTATTATTAAAAAAATAAAAATTAAATTTAAAAAACTTAAACCATGTTAAGCTGAATCCAGCAGACTGAATAGAGAGAAAGCACTTTTTATATACCAAACATGTGCTGAGTATGTTACTATGAAAGGTCATATATCCTGGAACCAGAAAGCCATTTTAATCAACACTTTATAACACCATGTGAACAAAGAGGAACATTCCCTGTGCTCTGCACCACAGTAAGAGGCTTTTGAAATGTGTGATTTCCACTTTCTCTGTTATTTTTACCACTCTGACTAATAGAATAAATTGACTTTACATAATTCCTTAGAAAGAACTTTCATGTATGCTGATTTGATGATAAAATACCCTGTATGGTAAACAGACGAGAATATACACAAATAGAGGTTAAGTGGCAGAAAAATGATATTTACATTCCTTATGTGTAATCCAGTATCCTCAACTTATTTAAAGTCTGCCTCAAATCATATTTCATCTTTTTATTATTTTGTGCATCTTAACTTAAATGAAATAATATTCTTTGGGAGCACGTTGTGAAATCACTTTGTTTTTGCTTTAGCAGAAGCCTCGTTGTTTGCTACTTTATCAAATAAATGGCAAAGAAACTTGGTGTTTCCAGGAAACTACAATATTCTCCAGTAAACTTCAATAATTGTTGTCATTTCCATGACTTTCAGGCTAATGAATGTGTCCAGAAGAGAAACCACCAACTCTGTTAACCAGTTTATCCTCATGGGCTTTCCCTCAAGCCCAGAAACGCAGCTCTTCTTCTTCGGACTCTTCTCAGTCACCTACGCTCTGACTCTGATGGGGAACGCAGCCATAGCCTACGCTGTATGGTGGGACTGGCGCCTTCACACCTCCATGCACATCCTCCTGGGGAATTTCTCTTTCCTGGAAATATGCTTTGTCACAACAACCGTCCCTAACATGTTGGTCAACTTCCTCCCCATAAGCAAGTCCATTTCCTTTGTGGGTTGTTTTACACAGTTCTATTTCTTCTTCTCTTTTGGGTGTGATGAGGGCTTCTATCTTTGCTTCATGGCCTTGGACAGGTACTTTGCCATCTGCCGTCCTCTGCATTATCCACGCATCATGACTAAAGAGCTGTGCACAGGCCTCCTCATCTTCGGATGGTTGTGTGGGTTCATCCTCTTCCTAACCCCAGTTGTTCTCATTTCACAGTTGTCTTAATGTGGCCCAAATATCATCAACCATTTCATTTGTGATCCTGCCCCTTTGATGGCACTGTCCTGTTCTGACGATACCACCACACAGCTTATTTACTCCACTTTCAATGCTATCTTCATGGTTGGCACTTTTCTTTTTATCCTTTGCTCCTATGTTCTGGTGATTCTGACTGTTTTACAGATGCCTTCAATGACTAGTAAACACAAGGCTTGCTCCACTTGTGCATCTCATCTGGCTGTGGTGTTCCTGTGTTTTGGTTCTATTATAGTGATGTATGTCAGTCCTGGATCAGGACATCCAGGGCAAATGCAAAAAATTGTGACATTGTTTTATTCCATAATAACACCTCTCTGTAATCCCCTAATTTATAGCCTCAGGAACAAGGAGATGAAGGCTGCTTTGAGGACCGTCTTCAGGACTGATCATACTGCTCCCAAAATATAAATGAACTCCAAATCCTTCTCAGAGTTATAACTTACCTTAATAAGAAATTAATGATTCTTGTTACTGTTATTATTATTATTATTATTATAACAGGACCCATTATTATCTTAAGCACCACTCACCAAAAGAGGCAGTACCTTACTTAATAAAACATTAATTTTAACATGTGAAATAGACTTTCAATTGAAATTATATCAAAAAACTGACATACAATGTGTCTTAAGAAAAATCAGCCCCTCTATATGTAGTTCATTTTTCTGAAAAAATAAGACAAGACCGCAGAAGTATGCTTTGTATTCCTGAGCTGTATGGCAACTTACACTCATATAATTGAGATCATAGACTGCTTTGGGAAATAACACTCTAAGCCAATATGTCTCCACACAGAAATATTGACTAAAAAAGAATATTCATGTTTGAAAGAATTCTGTTTTACCCGAGTGTTCTTATCCTGCTACCTCCAAGGAAGGACAAGTGGTCTTTAAGGATCTTCAAAGAACAACAAACTAACAGGCTTAAATGGAGAGTAAACAAATTTTCAGAAAGTGCATTAGAATTAGATTTTAAATTAGGAATTTAAAGTGAATTAGTTGTTTAGAACATAGTAAAGATGCAAGCTAAATGTGAAGAGCCAGAATTATTCAGAACATCGTATGCTTTGCTGAAAATCAAGTTTTAACAACAGCTTCTGGTACAATATAGGGCTTAGCGTCAGGACTGTATGACTTATTTAACTACTTCCATAAACATTTTTTAAATTCTTTAATGAAATATTTAATTAACATCAGTATTTCATTGTCACTTTTATGTTGTTCTGTGGCCCCTTTTTTTCAAACATAAATCTCCAAAAAATAATGAATAAGAATAAAAATAAAATGTAATTTACAAGTTTTTAATTTGTAGCCTTTGAGATGTCATTAGCTCCACAATGCGAGGGGCAGTAGCAATTGGAATTCCCTTCAGAAAGAACCTGGGTTGAGAGTATTTTCTGGGATGGAAAGGCAGTATATCTATGAGCCCTGGAAAAGAAGCATTTGTTCCTTATTCTACTTTACACAAGAAATATAGGGAAGCGGCTGTGGCTCAATCAGTAGGGCTCCCATTTACCATATGGGAGGCCCCGGGTTCAGTTCCCGGGGCCTCCTGGTGAAGGCAAGCCCGCCTGCATGGCGTGGTTAGCTGACCCAGCGAGCACAAGCAGCAAGGGGGGCATAAATGAATGAATGAATAAATAAAATCTTTAAAAAAATAAAAAATAATAAAAAAATAAATATAAATTAAATACCTGAACAATTGCCTGAAAATTTATTTTATTATAGTAATAGAATATAAACAAGTTCGAATTTCATCCACAGTGATAGGTTAACAGTGCTGAAAATTTTAACACTAATTTCAAAGAACTGCTAACTTTATCACTGATTTTTTTTTCTGTGGGGCTTAATGAATGTACATGCCAGGTCTATTCACCTGTCTTAATTATATGAGAAAAAGGGAAAAGAATTAGCAGAGCTTGATAAAATATTATGTTGACTGTTATGAAGGTGTACAGTGTCTGTAATAATATTAGTTACTTATTAACCAAGCTTTTCTCACCTTAAATTCTACCTCATCTTAAGGTTATTCTCTCTTGATAGAATGAATTACAAATTATTTGGTAAATGAAGAAGCAGATCCAAAAGACACAAAACTATCTCTATTGTACCAACATCTCTTCCTCAATTCATACCTATGGCTTAATTGTGGGAAGAGAGATTTCACAGAACCAGCTGAAGGAAAAGAACCTTAAACTTGGTTCAAAGATATGTTGTCTGAATGTATTTGTACAAATCAAAAAATGGATGGCTACTACACTACCACCCCTCTAAGTGAAGCTGTAGAGAGTAGCAGTGGAGGAAATCCACATATAAGGAATACCTGGGAAAAATTCCCTTAGTCGTCCAATTTGCACGGTGGGAAAAGTGGCCTTCTACACAAGATAAGACTACACACAGACTATAGAGTATTGCAATGGCTTCATTGATTGGTCTGGGGCACAAAAGGAACCAGATAGGAAAATCAGAGACTAGAAAGTAGAGTATGATACCATGTAGATTCTAGGCTTTGTCCTTCACAATGCATGAATATGTTATACATATTTATTCAGTACCCAAAAAGGGGGCTGTACCCTAATAGGTAAAATACAACAGTCTCAAAACCAAATGGTGGAAATAAGTTGATCTCTTATTCCATAAGTCTAAACGATCCACTTGCAGAATTTGTTCTTGCTGTTTCTGTGACATTAAGGTCTCCTGAATAAATCATAGTTACCAAGATGGGAGGGGAGAAACTGCTATCAGGGAACCTAGAATGGGTTCTATTGAACTTAAAAGTATGGCTACTTCTATTTGGAATTCTTTGCTGGCAAACCAATAAACAGAGAAGTCACTATGATAGTCAGTGTGATCTCGTCTAATTATCTATGGTTGTTGCTACATAATAGGTACAAGAAGGAGATTGTCTGGAACTCAGGGGTCTCAAGCAGGTTTCTTTTGGTGCTTTCATGCCCAGTGATACCAGTGAACAAAAAAATACAGTATACACAACCTGACAAGGGCAACACAACTCAGAGCTCAGAATCTTCAGAGATGATGATCTAGCTGACCCAAGTAGGCAGACACCTTATACCATCTGAAAGGCTGTTAGAAGATGAGATACATCCACAATGAGTGGTGGAGGATGGAGATGATGAATATCTGTGATGGCTTTTTATTAAATCATTTTTATAGATTGCATGCTTCTATTACCTTGAGGACTCAGACATAGAAAGGACATAAAACAGGGAACAAGTGGATCTGCATAATACAAATAGAGGACTATTGCAAAAACTTTTGGTGCCTTACATTACATCCATTCAGCTTATTTCTATGGTTCAGTTGCATCTTCCTGGACAGTAGCAAGCTTGGACTTACTGTGATAGTGTTCAACCTCCAGATTTCCATATGACTTCTCACTTTCTGCCTTGGATCCTTACCCAAAGCCTCTGGAGCCCAAATGACAAGACAAATACAACCAAAATATAAGGGATTAATGTCCTCAGAGACAACCATCAACTAATGATGGATGGAGCCATTAGATAAATGCTCCAGCTTCTCAGATGTCCTGGTAGAATCAAGCCCCAGTTGCCTATTCTAGAGACTTGAATAATACAAACTGTCATGGCTGTCCCTGATTCCAAGTCTCACTCTCCCTATTCTCTATTTTTCCTTCCTAGATAACCCCAAATAAACTATGCACCCAAGTACTCATCTCAGGTTACGATTTGGAGAATCTCAACTAAAGTTTTAACTGTGATCTATGTCAATTATGCTTTACACAATCACAACACATAAACATTGCTCCACATACACACACACACACACACATTTACTTAATTTTAGACTTTCCACCTTGGACAATCTGGCATTCCTCATCCTCTTTATGGTCAACCTCTCCACTATTGCCTCAAAAATATTCGTTCCAATAGTCACTTTCTCTTTCTTCAGAATCTTGAACCTCTTTTACCTCTCCAAAGACTTTCCCCAACTAGGAGAGAAAAGGGACGGATTGGAAAGGGGAGGTTTAGAGGAAAAGAAATATATCTCCCTGGAATGATTACCACATATTTTCACATATTATCACCTTTAGATTATCAAATATTTTCCTCCTTATCTAGATAACATGAAATAATATAGTCAACCTCCACTTCATCTCTCATTCACCCTTCAATCCCTTGCTTTCCAATCCTTACATCCTCTGCTCTGCCAAAACTGCTTTTCTGAGGCCACCAGTGCTCTTCATGTTTCTGTAGTGGAATAACTAATCATACAGAGATTTTCTCTTAGGATAGAAAGTCTAATAACTCAAACAGAAAACTTCCAGGTCTGCCATCTCTCTCATTAGCCATCATTTTTCACAGAATAAGCATGAAAGGATAACTCAACATTCTTATTTATTCCCATTAATGGAGTTTGAAAACCTGTGAAAACCGGGCTTAAGTTTTCTTAGGATCAGTTAAAATCCCTTAAGAGCTAGAGAGAAGGTGAAAGAAATGGAAAAATGTGTGCTCCCCTACAACTGTACCTCAAAATTTAGGTGATTTATGATTTTTCATATTTGACATGGAATGGATAGAAGTCTAGTATTTCTCAAATTTTAATATGCATATTAAAGACTTGCAGATCTTTTTTTAAAATACAGAGTCTTAAGAGTCATGATTATGGAGATTAGGGAAGGTTGACCACAAAATTTCCAGTGTGGTACAGATGATATATGACACTGTTATGGATTGAATCATGTACCCCACAAAGACATGTTCTAGTCCTAACCCCTAGTCCATGGATGTAAATTCATTAATAAATAGGACCTTCAAAGATCCTATTTGGAAAAAAATTTAATTCATTAATTAATTAATTTTAAAAAAGATCCTATTTGGATGAAGCCAAATTAAATCAGCATAAGCTGAATCCAATATGGCTAAAGTCCTTATAATCAAGGGAAATTCGAATGCTGTCAGTTAGAAGAAGCTAGAGGTGACAGAGATCAACATGTTATGGAGGCAGAGATGCATCTGGAAGCCAAGAAACTCCACGAATTGCTGGCAAGGCAGCACCAGAATGCTACAGACCCTGGGAGAAAGCAAGGCCTGGCAATACCTTGATATTGGACTTCTAGCCTCCACAACCTTGAGACAATCGATGCTTGTTGTTTAAGCTGATCAGGTTGTGGTATTGATCAAAGCAGCCTTGGCAAACTAAGACAGATATCATTATATCTTTTAAAAACCAGACACAACAATTCCTTCAATTGCTAAGTTATGTACACAATACAGTAATATTACAATGCACACATATGAAAGGTATCTATTACACACATATTTTTCTCAACAATATATTTTTTAATTAACTTTGTTTGTACATGCAGTTCTTATTTATCTTAACTACTTTATTTTCATCATATACATACATCACAACTTATTTATCCATTTTTCAGTTGTTGAATACTCAGATAATTTCCAGTTGCTTTGGTTGATTTTTATGTGGTTTTTGTTGTTGCTTCTAGCTCTTGGTTTTGTGTTTTTTAAATGCTGCTAAAAAAAATACTGCAATGAACATCGTTGTATTATATTCCCATTTGCACACAAGCTAGATTTTCTTCTGATATATATCAAGAGATGGAATTACTAGGCATGCCATTAATCAAATTTACTAGATATTGCCAAGTTATATGCATTGTGGTTGAACCAATTTACCTCTCAGCCTAATTACATGAATCTCCATTTCTCAATATACTCACAAATATACAATATTTGAGACAAAACAGAAAGAATATTAAATGTCAATGGTAAACTTCATTATTACTTTAATTTATACATTTATTCAACATGAATTAGTTGAGCACCTGTTATGTGCAAGGCTCTGTGCTATGCACTGGAAATACAGTAGTGAGCTAATCTGGATCTAGACTACTCTTTCTTTCATTAGAGAATTTGTGAGTTTATAGAATAATTATGCATAAAATACAGGATTGTCATATACCACCCTATTACTAATACCTTGCACTGGTGTGATATATTTGTTAGAATTGGTGGAAGCACATTTTTATAATTGTACTATTAACTATAGTCAATGGTTTGATTTAGGGATCACATTCATGTAGTGAAAGCAGTATCACAGATTTTTAAAAATTTATTCTATTACCATGTATACAGCTTAATATTTCCCCCTTTAACCACATTCAGATACATATTTCAGTATGGTTAATTACATTCACAATGTTGTGCTACCATCACCACCATTGATTATGAAAACATTTCCATCATTCCAAATAGGTATCCTGTATATATTAAGTCTTAACTTCCCAATCCCTTTCCTCACCTGTCCCATGGTAACCTATATTCTAGATGCAGACTCTGTGAGGTTGCTTATTCTAATTGTTTGTGGGGTTATACAATATTTGTCCTTTTGGGTCTAGCTTATTTCACTCAACATGCTGTCTTCAAGGTTCCTCCATATTGGGACAGGTATCAGAATTTCTTTCCTTTTTATGGTTGAATAATATTCCATTGTATGTATATACCACATTTTGTTTATCCATTCATCTGTTGATGGACATTTGGGTTGCTTCCATCTTTTGTTACTTTGAATAATATACTATGAACTTCAGTGTGCAAATATCTGTTCAAGTCTCTGCTTTCAATTCTTTTGGATATATCCCTAAAAGTGAGATATCTGGTCATATGGTAATTATATACATACCATAACTTTCCAAGGAACTGACAAACTGTTTTCCACAGTAGCTGCATCTTTTTACATTGCCACCAACAATCAATGAGTGTTCCTATTTCACTGCATCCTCTCCAACACTTGCAATTTCCTCTGTTTTTTGTTTGGTTTTTTTTAACAATAGCCATTCTAGTGGGTCTGAAATGGCATCTCACTGTGATTTTGATTTGCATTTCCTGATGGATAATGACTATAAGCCTCTTTGGTTGTGCTTCTTGGCCATTTGAATATCTTCTTTGGAGAGATGTCTATTCAAGTCATTTGCCCATTTTCTGATTATTAAGTTGAAATTTTTTTATATACTCTGAGTATTAAATTTTTAATCTTTAATGAATATGTGGCATCCAAATATTTTTCTATTTGTGTAAGTTGTTTTACTTTCATGATAAAGTACATTTAGGCATGAATGCTTCCAATTTTGATGAGGTCCCAAAATATATATATATTTTCATTTTACTCTGTGCTTTGGGTATAAAGTCTAAGACACCTTTGCTTAACACAATGTCCTGAAAATGCTTCCCTACATTTTCTTCTAGGAGTTTCATAGTTCTGTCTCTTATATTTAGGTCTTTGATCCATTCTGAGTTGATTTTTATATAAGGTATGAGGTAGGGGTCCTCCTTCATTGTTTTGCAAATGGAGATATAGTTCTCCCAGAACCATATTTTGAAGAGACTGTTCTTTCCTGATTGAGTGGTCTTTACCCCCTTATTAAAAATCAGTTGGCCATAAATGGAGGGTTGATTTCTGATCTCACAATTCAATTCCATTTGACTATTTTTCTGTCTTTGTGGCATTACCGTACTGTTTTGATTACTGTTGCTTTGTAATAAGTGTTAAGATTGGGAAGTGAGAGTCCACCAACTTTGTTCTTCTTTTTACAAGACGGCTTTGGCTATACAGCAGCACTTAACCTTCCAAATAAATTTGATGATTGGCTTTTCCATTTCTGCAAAGAAGGTTGTTGGAATTTTGATTGGGATTGAATAGGTAAATTGCTTTGGATAGAATTGACATCTTAACAAATTTTGTCTTCCAATTCAGGAACGTGCAATGTTCTTCCATCAAATCATGATTCCAATCAAATCATAGGACTTCTTTGATTTTAGCAATTTTTTTTACTTTTCTGTGTACAAGTCATTTACATCCTTGGTTAGATTTATTCCTAGATATTGGAATCTCTTAGTTTCTATTATAAAGGGAATATTTTTCTTGATATTTTCCAATTTTTCATTCATTATATATAGAAACATTACTGATTATGGGGTGTTGATCTTGTACCCTGTCACTTTGCTGAATTCATTTATTAGCTTCAGGAGCTTTCTTGAGGATATTTCAGGATTTTCTGAATATAAGATCATGTTATCTGCTAAATGCGAAGTTTTACTTCTTCTTTTCCAATTTGGATGCCTTTTATTTTTCTTGCTTAATTGCTCTGAAAAGAACTTCTAGTACAAAGTTGAATAACAGTAGTGACAGTGGGAATCTTGTCTTATTCCTGATCTTAGAAAGCTTTCAGACTTTCACCATTAAGTAGAATGTCAGCTACATCCTACTTTCATATATGCCCTTTATCATATTGAGGAAGTTTCCTTCCATTCCTAGTTTTCTAAGTGATTTTATCAAGAAGGCTTGCCAGATTTTGTCAAATGCCTTTTCTGTATCAATTGTGATGACCATGTGGTTTTTTTTCCCTTCGTTCTATTAATGTGGTGTTTTACATTAATTGATTTTCTTATGTTGAAGCACTCCCCTTGCATACCAGGGATAAATGCACTTGATCATGCTAGATAATTCTTTTAATGTGCTTTTGGATTTGGTTTGCTAGTATTTTGTTGAAGAGAGTACTTTGTTATTAAAGTGAAAGGAAAGGAATATTTCAAGGAGTGAGCAAAAGGGATGAATTCTGCTGAGAAGAGAAAGTGGTAGTATTTTTAATGTCTATAAATCTTAATAACTTGGACGTCATTGGTTAATTTTGAAATGGTCATTTAATGGTGTGGTAGAGGAGAAAGCCATATCGAAATAGTTGCTATATGAGAAAGAGATGAGGACTCTGCTGTTTCTTAAACATGCCTGATACAATCATGTCTCCTGTCATTTACCAGGAACCCTATATCCCCAGCTAACTATATTTCTTACTCCCTCAATTACTTCAAATCTTGGCCTAAATTTTACCTTTCTAGTAAGATCATCCCACCAAACTAAGAAAAATATAAATTTCACAACCTCCTCTGTGCTTAGAATTTTTTGCACAGAGGATAGCTATGTTGAGAGAGTAAAGAAAGCAAGGGGATACATACATGGTTGATATTAAAGCTTCATGAAAAATTAACAAGCCTATATTTCCATGAGGAAGTACTATTCCTGGAAAGCAAACAAACCTGTCCTATCATTCCAGGTAAATTTTTCAAGTAAAGAAGTTAAAAATCTCTTCAGGGGCTTAAAGATAAAATTTATTAGGAAAATTACATTGACAGCCCAAACGTTATCTCTTTTTAATTAATGGATGTGTTAGTGATATTCAAAATATTTAACAATAATGGCCAAGTACTGTCCAATCAGAGTGGAACCTATTCATAGGGGCGAGTGGGATCCTAGTGCCCCATGTTCCAGGCATTAATCTTTTAGTTGTTGGGTCAGGGGAGGTCCAGGGCCTCCCAAGGGAACATAAGGCATGAAGACAGAATGAGATCTCAGGAGACAGGGGCAACAGCCAGTGTTCATCAATCAACTACCCTGCAGTCTTCTCTCTGCAGGTTTTGAAGCGGGTTTTAGTGAGTAAACTAAGTTTTTTTTTTTTTAATTTTTAATAACCTTTTTTTTTTTAGGAAAAATAAGGGACCCAAGAGAAGCTAATACAAACTAATGTTTATGTTTTCCCTCTCCTAAAGTATCAGCTGGATGTTTGATATCCCGGTGGATCACTACTCTAAGAGGAGCCAGGAGTCAAACTAGAGGCCTCATAGATTCAAGGCAGAAACTCCTCCACTGAGCTAAACTTTCTAGTGGGTCAGTTACCTCTTCAGAAAGCTATCCAGTCACTTTCCCTTGGGCAGATTTGACTCTCCTAAGGCAGCAGGATTCAAAAGGCTGTGTTAGCAGATCGCCCCTCCCCTATCCTGGTCAGGTTGAGTTCCCTTTTGAAATTCAAATGGGACCCTGGTGACTGAATTCAGGGCACAAAATGATTCTCAACCCTCTTCTAGACCACTCCCTCCTCCCAGGGGACCCTAAATAGGCTCTTGGAAACTTATTAAGCACTTCCTACTGCCTGGCTCCCTTAAGGGAGTTGAAATTTTGATAGTTTTCAACACAGAACTAGTCAATTGCTTGACTCTGCCCTCTCACAGGCCAAGTTTCTCTATCCCAGGGCGGTTAGGTAAATCAGGAGTCCTCATTAGATTCGCCTCTGTCCTCTGCCTGGTGCCACTTGGAGCCAGCTGGTATGCTCCCCAAAGCTCAAAGGGGGTCCAGACAACCAAACCCACAGAAAGGAAACACCTCTCCACCCTTTGCCAGAACCCTCCCACTCTTGTAAAATGCTCCCTCTCACTGGGTGGCCAGCTGGAGTTGGGGCTCACCCTGGCCCTTTGCCCTGAGGATGGGGCATAGCAGTCCCTGGTTTCCAGCCTAGGGGCTAAAAACTCAGTTTTATCTTGAGCAATCTATCTCCTCATACAGCTCCTTTCAGATTGATGTCCTAAAGGCTCCTGCTCCGTGGGCTCCCAGAACAGCTCACTCGGGCAGGATCTTGTCCCCACTCAGCCGTCTTTTGCAAGAGACATGGTGAGCACCCACTTAAATCGATGCCATCTTGCCGCCTCTCCTCATAATATCCTGTTATGATTCTTTTAATTTCTGTGGGCTCAGTCATAACTTTCCCCTTTCATTTTTGATTGTATTTATTTGCACCTTCTCTCTTTTTTTCTTTGTTAGTTTAGCTAGAGTTTGTGTATTTTATTAATCTTCTCAAAGAACCAGCTTTTGGTTTTTTTAATTTTCTCAATATTTTTTGTTCTCAATTTCATTTATTTCTGCTCTAATCTATATTATTTCTTTCCTTCTTCTTGCTTTGGATTGGTTTGCTGTTCTTTTCCTAGTTTCTTTAGTTGTTTGGTTAAATCTTTGAGTTTAGTTCTTTCTTCTTTTTAATGTAGGTTTTTAGGGCTATAAATTTCCTGCTTAAGACTGCCTTGGCTGTATCCCATAAGCTTTGATAAGTTGTATTCCTGTTTTCATTTGTGTCAATATATTTACTGATTTCCCTTGCCACTTCTTTGACCCTGATTATTTAGGAGTATGTTGTTTAGCCTCCACACATTTACAAATTTACCTTTTTCCTGTCCATTATTGATTTCCAGTTTTATTACATTTTGATATGAAAAGGTGTTTTGCATAATTTCAATCTTGTTTATATTGGTTGAGAGCTGCACTGTAACCTAACATGTGGTCTATCCTAGGGAAATATCCATGGCACTTGAGAAGAATGTATAACCTGCTGAGTTTGGATGCACCATTCTGTATATGTCTGTTTGGTCTAACTCATTTACCATATTGTTCAAGCTCTCTATTTTCTTGTTGATCTTCTGTCTAGTTTTTCTAATGATGTGAGTAGAGTATTGAAGCCTCCAACTATTATTGTAGAGATGTCTATTTCTCTCTTCAGTTTGCCCAGAGTTTGTCTCATGAATTTTGGGGCAACTTGGTTAGGGGCATAATAATTATGACTGTTATATCTTCCTGGTGGATTGTCCCATTTATTAATATATAATGACCTTTTGTATCTCTTATAAATTTTTTGCATTTAAGGTCTGTTTTGTCAGATACTAGTATACCTATCCTTGCTCTTTTTTGTTTACTCTTTGCATAGAATATCTTTTTCCAATCTTCCACTTTCAACTGGTTTGTATCCCTGGGACTAAGTTGAGTCTCTTGTAAGCAGCATATGAGTGGTTCATGTTTTTTGTCCATTCTGTCAGCCTATACTTTTGATTGTGGAGTTTAATCCATTCAAATTCAATGATATTACTGTAACTGCATTTTCTTCCTTGATTTTCATATGTCATATCATATTTTCATCTCTCTTTTTACTCTTTTGGTTATCCTTTCTGATATTCTTTCTTCTATTCTCTCCTCCGAACTTCTCTCTCCTGTCTTTTTCTTTCAGGCTCTAAGTCTTCCTTTAATATTACCTGCAAAGGTGGATTCTTTTTTGCAAACTCTCTTAGTTTCTCTTTCTTTGTGACTATTTTATACTCACCTTCATATATGAAGGACAACTTCACTGTTTAAAAAATTCTCAGTGGGCAGTTTTTCTCTTTCAGTATCCTAATTGTATCATACCACTGTCTTCTCCCTTCCATGGTTTCTGATGAGAAATCCGTGCTAGGTCTTACTGAGTGTCCCTTGCATGTTATGGTTTGCTTCTTCCTTGCTGCTCTCAGAATTTTCTCTTTATCTTTGGCATATAACATTCTGAGTAATATGTGTCTTGGAGTAGGTTTATTTGGGTTTATTCTGATTGGGATACAGTGAGCTTCCTGCACATGTAAGTTTATTTCTTTTGTGAGAGTTGGGAAATTTTCAGCTATCATTTCCTCAAATACTCCTTCTTTTCCCATCTCTTCTCCTTCTGGAACTTCCAAGACAAATATGTTGTTTTGCTTCATGTTGTCATTCAACTACCTGAGCCCCTGTTAATTTTTTCCATTCTTTTCTCTCTGTGTTCTTTTCTTTCTTCAATTTCAGCTCCTCTGTCTTTAGTAGCACTTATTCTTTCTTCTATCATTTCAAGTCTGCTGTTGTATGCCTCTAATGTGTTTTTTATCTCAACTATTTTGTCTTTCATTCCTATGGCCTCTTTTACTTTTCTATTCAGGATTTCAAATTCTTCTTTGTGCTCACTCAATGTCTTCTTGGTGTTGTTTATTTCTTTAACCATATTGTCTTTAAATGCATTAGTTTGATTTTAGAAATTTGTATGCATCTCATTAATTAGTTCTCTCAAATCCTGTGTCTCTTCTGGGGTTTTGATATTCCTTTTCTTGGGCCATGTCTTCCAGCTTCTTAGTAAGGCTTGTAATATCTTGCCATGATGTCTAGGCATCTGATTAGGGTAGTATTTATTCAGATGCTCAATTTCTTTCTCTTTCATAGTGATTTAGTGGCAGGAGGCTGTGTGTTACTGCTGCTTTTTTATTCTTGGTTAGGCATGCATCATTAGAATTTTCTCTATCAGTTGCTTAAAACTGAACTCAGGACCCAGTAATGGGTTGCAGATGCAGTTCCTAGGGGTTGGGGAGGGAGACTATAAAGGCCAGAATAAGCCCCTTTTATTTACTTTTAATTTTCTCACAAGTACTTCCTTGGTCTGCCAGCAGATGGTGGTCTTTGGCAGCCCTCTCAATTCAATGCCTGGATGGCATATGTTTCCTGCAACACTGAACTGATCAATATGATAGAGGTTCCTGCCTGGAGGCTAAGAGTCTTGTAATTCAGACTTTCTCAGAGACTGTTCCCCAGCCTTCTCTGGCAGCTCTCGCCCTTTTCCCAGGTAAGAAATAATTCCACTCCCTTGTGCAGCCTCAACAATAAGTCCTGGTTAGTAGAGAAGGAGATTGGGAGGGTTGTATCTCTTTACCCCTTGCTGACTCCCAAGGCAAACAATGGTGTGGCCCCACCCAGCCTGGAAGAGCTGTTAGAACACAGAAGATGAAATTTGCCCGTCAAATGCTGAGTCAACCTTAGGCTTTGTCTCTCTCTTTCTCCCCTTTCCTGAGGAGGTGCATCTTCAACAATCAGTCCCAGCTAGAAGAGAGGGAGATTGCGAGGGTTAGATCTCTCCAGTCCTATGCCATCTTCCAGAAAAAATAACACTGTGGTCCCACCCAGCCTGGAAGCACTGGTGGGACACAGTAGACCAAATTTGTGGGTCAGAAACTGAGTCAGTATTAGACTGTGTCCCTCTCTCTCCCCTTTCCTGGGGTTCTGGATCCCTGGGGCCCCCTATGCCTGTAGCCAGCTCAGAGGCTTCAGAATTCTAAAGTGTCATTAGTGTGGGGGAGGTTGCCAACAGTCGCAGCCACTGCTTTCAACTTACAATTTTGCCATCGTGATTCCCCTCCTTTGTCCCTCTCTTCTCTGGGTTGTGTCCACCTGTTGTCCTAAATACTAGAATATCTTTTTCCAGGCTGTTTCAGCCTGTCCTCTAGCTATTTTTCTGTCAGAGATGAGAGTCCCATGTCTTTCTAGTCCAACATCTTCCTAGAAATGGTCAAATTAGCTTTTAATTGCTAATTAATCACTGTCAGCTTTATTTTTGTCTCTTTCCAGAAATCAATCAAACTTAGAAATAACACTCAATTTGATTGTCCTTGTAGTATAAAATGACAATCTGCTGGTGAGAGTTTTAACAATTGATGCTACCTCAAACCATGTATTATTTGTTCCCTGCAAACCACCAGTGATTGAGTCCTCTTTGCCAGCTCCAAAATCTCCCAGTAACAGCTTTCTCAGACCTCTGGCATGGGTTGGGGTCCCCAGCAGGCAGACTTTTAGATGGAGATGAACATATTGTAGGTTTAGAAAGCAGTGCTCTTAGGATCAACACCCAGGGAACAGAAGAAAAGAAATCAGGACCTGGAACTACAATGCATTTGTACATTACAAATTTATTGAGAGGGAAGACCCAAGATACGACAGAGTAGGAAGCTTTAACAATCAGCTCACCCTACAGGGCAACTAATAATCAACCAGCATCTGTCCAGATCAACGGTTCGGAGGACTCTGGAGACCAGAAGAACACAGTGCACCATCCAGGGAAGAACAGGAAGAGGAGACTGACCATATTAGGTAAAGATTCAAAGGTAGATTCCTCCACATTACAGAGGCAGTTATCTAACCCCTACTGTCAAGGCTGGTTGCCTCTGGACTGTCTCCCAGGCTGGAAGCAGAAACTCTCTTTCACAAAGCAGGGGAGGGGAAGTGCCCTGGCATGAACTACAGCTGTTGATTGGCAAATTTGGCTAAATGTAATCCAAAATTGAGCACAACTGAGGTTTAAACCTGCCCAAGCCACCAAGAAGCCAGCACATATATGCAGGAGTGGAAGCAGGGGTGACTAAAAAACACACCAGTCCCCTGAGGTGGTAGGGATTTAATCTAACATGCCCAGTTTGGAAAGTCACTGCTTAGGCCCCCACACCCAGTAGAGCAGGCAAATTAACACTGGGCCCCAACGCCTCCTGGAAGGAGAGGAAGTGCACACTCACTGGCAGGCACTGCAGGTAAATTCACTCAGTCCACGTTGAAGGACTGCTGGACATTTGGTGTCCCTGGACAGAGATGAGGAGATTCACCCTGCCCACCTTGATGGGCTGCTACACACTGGGCCCCAAGGTGACTCTGTATTGAGAAAAAGTGCATACTCTCTCGGGAAGTGAGGGCAGATTCACCCCACCCACCTTGAAGGGCTGCTACACAGTCTGCACCCCAGGACAAAGAAGACACATGATCTCTCCCTGCTGGCAGTGCAAGCAAATTCACCCTACTCACCCTGAACAGCTGCTATGCTCTCATCCACAAGGTGACCCAGGAAAGAGAGGAACCAAGAGCCATTTCATCACTCTATCAAGACACTGCACGCAGAGTCACCTTGGCCCACCTGGGAGAGGTGGTGCAGCACAGGGGTGGCAGTTGATCAGAGAACTCAGATCTCAGAGGCTGGGATGTGTGCAACAGTTTCATCCAGGGTAAACTGGCTGGCAACCTCACCCTTAACCACGCCCCCACCAGGAGTTAACTCAGCTGAGAATTAAAGGCACAGAATAACTTTAGGGCAGCAGGGAACAATTGGATAAAGAGTGTTACCTGCTGGGTACTTGAGGAGAGGCTAGATTGGGGAGGCATCAAAGAAAAGATTGGAGGACCTTAGGGTTTCTTCTCCATAGCATATTGGAATTGATCTACATTCCCTTCATAGGTCCCCTGAGTCTGCTTTGACTGGGAAAACAGAGCTGGGAAGGCTGTCTCCAAGGGCACACTTCTACCAAAATTAGCCCTCCAGAGAAATAGCAGTGAGAGAAGACAAAAGGATTATTAAAAATATAGAGGCAAATAAAAAACAAACAGGAGTTCTGGGAAAATAGTATCACTGTAGGTAGGCACTGCTCAGCTCTTTCACAAAAAACAGCAGAGAAAGGGCAAAAGACTACCCAAGTGAGCTGTTTTGGGAATCCACAGTGCAGGAGGCTGCAGGGCATCATTCTGGAGAGAACTGGACAAAGAGATATAGATCCCAAGGGAAAACTGTGAGTTCCTCGCCCCTGTGACTGGAAATGGCAGGCTGTAGGCCTTACCCTCAAGGCAATTAGCCTCAGTGAACCCCTGGCTCTCACCAGCCAGCTGAGTGGGAGGGAGAATTTCCTGGCTGGAAGAGGGGTCTGGCAAAGGGTGGAGAGTAGTTTCCTTCCCATGGGTTTGGCCACCTCGGCCCCCTTTGTATCTCAGGGAATATACCAGCCACCACTGAAGTGGCCTCAGGGAGAGATGTGAGGGGAACCTGCTCAGGAAGACTGTCACTCGCAGCCATTTTGGGAGATAACTTGGTCATAGAGGGGGCAGAGACATGTACCTAACTAGCCCAGCCCCTGAAAACTTTAGAAGTCAAATTTTTCTAAGAGAAATGGCACATGAAGTGCCTGATAAGCTTTCAAAAGCCTATTTAGTCTCCAGAGCTGCTGTAGTAGAGTGGAGAAATTCCTGCCTTGCATGTAGGAAGTTGTTGTTTTGAGTTCTGATTACTCTGAAAAGAGAAGGGATCCAAGGAGAGATAAAGCACACAGCTAGTACCTTATGATAGGGAATTTATAAACTGAGTTTCCACTAACATTTTATGGATTTTTTGGATTTTTTCCTTTCTTTTTCTTTCATTTTATTCGCTAAAGCTGAATATATCACCTGCGGAGGACAGGCTGCAGGGTGATTAATTGATGGACATCAGCAGCCTGAGATGGTCCCTAGGAGGGAAGGATGTTTTTCCTGGGCTGTTTCTTTGTTGCTGTTTTGTTTCTTATTTGTTGTTTTCCCTTTCTTTCCTTTTTTAAAAATTGTGCTTATTTTTTCAACCTACTTTATTTCTCTTCTTTCCTTCATTATCCTGTCTTCTGACTTCTGATGCTTTTCTTCCATTCTACCAGTTCTTGTTTGGTCTTCATTTTTTCTTTTTCTCTCTCTCTCTCTTTTTTTTTTTCCTTCCTTCTATTCCCTTCTCATCTTTCCACCCTTTGAAATAATTCTATTTTTGTATCTATTTTGTTTCTTGTTTTATTTTATCTACTCATATGTCCAACCTTTTAGTTCATCCATTTTTTCTCTCTATTTTGTTTTGTGTTTCATTTTTTTCAATTCCACCTCTTTTTAATCATATTCCTTTGTATGTTTTATGATTTTTTACACATTTTACCTAGGTTTCTACAACAAGACATATACTTGTCAAATTGTCCAATGCTCAAGACAGAGAGAATACTGAAAGCAGTGAGAGAAAAAAACCACCATCACAAACAAGGAAAGCTCAATAAGACTAAATGCTGATCTCTCATCTGAAACCATGGAAGTTAGAAGGCAGTGGTATGACATAGTCAAGGTGTTAAAAGAAAACTCCCAGCCAAGAATTCTCTATCCAGCAAAGTTGTCATTCAAAAATGATGGAGAATTCAAAATATTCACAGAGAAACAGAAATTAAGAGAGTAAACCAATAAGAAACCTGCCCTTCAAGAAATACTAAAGGGAGTGCTGCACGTTGAAAGGAAAAAACAGGAGAGAGAGTATTGGAGGAGAGTGTAAGAAAATTTTTAAAAAAAGAGAGAGAGAGAAATAAAAACATTTGGTATACTTAAACCCATAGAAAATATGGCTAATATAAGTAATTCCTTGATAGTAATAACACTGAATGTTAATGGATTAAACTCACCAGTTAAGAGACACATATTGGCAGAATGGATAAGGAAATATGACCCATCTATATGCTATCTACAAGAAACCTTCCTTAGACCCAGGGATTCAAGGTGGCTGAAAGTGAATGGCTGGAAAACAATTTTACAAGCAAACAACAACCAAAAAGGAGGAGTCGTTATACTAATATAGGATAAAATAGACTTTAAATGCAAAACAATTTTAAGAGACAAAGACACTATATATTAGTGAAAGAGGTAATATTTCAAGAAGAAAGAACAATCATAAACATTTATGCACCTAGCCAGGGCACTTCAAAATACATGAGGCAAACACTGGAAAAACTAAGTGGAGAAATAGATGTCTCTACAATTTTACTGGGGGACTTTAATACACCATTATCACTATTAGACAGAACTTCTTTATAGAGAATCAATAAAGAAACAAAGACTTTGAATACTACTTTAGAGAATCTGGACCTAATAGGCATATGCAGGACACTATACCCAAATACAGCAGGATATGCTTTCTTCACAAGTGCACAGTGATCACTCACCAAGATAGACCATATACTAGGCCACAGAACAACTCTGAATGAATTTTAAAAGATTGAACTTATACAGAGTAATTTCTCTGACCACAATGGAATTAAGCTGGAAATCAGTAAGGGCCAGAGAACCAAAATAGGCACAAAGATACAGAAGTTAACAACACACTCGAACACAAACAGTGGGTCAAGGAAGAAATTACAAAAGAAATCAGTAACTACCTTGAAACAAATGAAAATGACAACACAACATACCAAAACCTATGGGATGCAGCAAAAGTTATACTGAGACGGAAATTCATAACCATAAAGACATATATCATGGGAAACAGATGTGGCTCAAGAGGTTCGGCGTCTGTCTACCATATGGAGAGACCGGGGTTCGATCCCCGGTACCTCCCGGTAAAAAAAAAAAAAAAAAAAAAGACATATATCAAAAAAGAAGAAACAGCTAAAATTGAAGACCTAACTGCACACTGAGAAGAATTAGAAAAAGAACAACAAACTAACACCAAAGGAAGTAGAATGAAGGAAACAACAAAGATTAAAGCAAAGCTGAATGAAATTGAAAATAAGAAAGCACTAAGAAAAATAAACAAAACCAAAAGCTGGTTCTTTGAGAAGATCAATAAAATTGACAAACCCTTAGCTAGACTAACAAAGGAAAAAAAGAGAAGATACAAATCATAACAGGATATTTTGAAAAACTATATGCCAATAAGAAGAATAATTTAGAGGAAATGGACAAATTCGTAGAAACACACAAGCAGCTTACATTGACAAAAGAAGAAACTGATGAACTCAACAGACAAATTACAAGTAACGAGATTGAATTAGTCATCAAAAACCTCCCAACTGGGGGAGAAGCCAAGATGGCTGAAGAGTAAGGAGCTCCTGGAGTCAGCTCGTGCTACAGGGCAATTAGTAATCACCCAGAGCTACCTAAAGCACATTTTTGGGGGTCCCAGAAGACCAGAAGAGTATCCTGCAACATCCTTGAAAGTATGGAAGGAGACTGCCTAACTGCAGAGAGCATTCATGAGTACAGCACTCCATGCCGTGGAGGCTAGTGCCTGTTGCACAGTCCTCCTCAGAAGCTATTCCCTGGCTGGAGTTGGAAGCTCCATTTCCCAAAAAATAGGGTAAGAAAACATAGTGTGGCACCGACTTCAGCTACTGATTAGTACGTTTGGCAGGCTAAGGTATAATCCTAGGAACAACTCAACTTTTAGCTTATAGGGGTCAGAAGGAGACCTGCGGCCACTATTTTTACTCCGCCCTTGGCCTGAGGGGAAACGGGGCTGATTGAAGACCACAGTGCTGTGAAGAACAGGCTTCTTTTCATCCAAGTCAGATTGCATGTCTAACCTACATCCAGCAGGGAGGAAACTGGGAGGACCTGCACCACCTCTCTGGGAAACTACAAGCCATGCTGCATAAGCCAGTGCCCACCCTACTCTAGCAGCACAAGCCACCTCAGGAGCTATTCCATGGCTGGAGTTAGAAGCTGCATTTCCCATAAAGGGTGGTGGAAGAGACAGTTGTCCACCGACCTCAGCTACTGATTAGTGGACTTGGCTGGCTAAAGTATAATCCTAGAAACAGCTAGGGTTTGAGCCTGTCCAAGTTGGAAAGAGTCCAGTAGCTGCCATTTTAACTCCGCCCCCCCCCCACACACACACACACATGAAGGGAAGCCTGACTGACTGAAAATCCAATGAAGTTAAGTACTGGCTTCTTTCCACCAAAATTGGGATATAGCCCTAGCCTAGGCTCCAACCCCACACCCAGCAGAGAGGAAGCTGCCATGACCTGCACCAGGCTCTCCAGGCAACTGCAAGTGCTCTCCACTGGTACAGACTGAATAGTCAGTCACCTGGGGCTGCATGCCCACACTCCAATGAGATAGGAGAGTTACTGGGTATCCTTGGCCTCTCCAGGCAACAGCAGGAGTTTTCAGCCCACACAAACTGGTTTGTTGAGTGCCTTTGAGTCCATCTCCAACTCTGTCCCTCCATAGGATAGGAGGGGGCTGGTGCTCCTTCAGACTTTCAGGACAACTTCAGGCACTTTTGGCCTGCACAAACCTGACTATTGGACATCTGTGATTCCACCCCCATCCCCAATAGGATAAGAGATGGACTGTTTTTGCCCAGCCTCTGTGGGTAACTGCAGGTGCTTTTGGCCCACAGCCTGGACTGGTGGCTACTTGTTGATACACCCTCATGCCCCAAAAGGAAAGGGGGGGCTGGTGTTTCCTCAGCCTTTCTGGGCAATGACAGATACTTTCAACCTGCATGGACTGGACTGTTGGAAACCTATGGATCCACCCCCACCCCCAATACGATAGGAGGGATCTGGTGTCACCACAGCTTCTCTGGACAATGGCGGTTACTTTCAGCCTACAGGGACTGAACTGTTGGGTGCCTGTGGATCCAACTCTATGCCATAATAGGATAGGAGGGGTTTGGTGTTTCCTCAGCCTCTACAGTCAATGGAAGGTATTCTCAGCATAAAGGGACTGAACTGTTGGGCACCTGTAGAACCACCCCACTATCCAATAGGATAGGAGGGGAATGGTGCTTCCTCAGCCACTTTGGGCAATGGTGGGTACTTTCAGCCTACAGGGACTGAACTGTTGGGCATTGGTGGTTTCATTTCCACCCCTAAAGGGCAGAAGGTACCATAATCCCTCAGCTTCTTAGGGCAACTGCAGGTGTATTTGGCCCACACAGATTATATTGTTCAGCATTCCAGAGGGTCCATTCCCAACCCCAGCAGGGAGGGGATCTGTTGCTACATCAGTTTACCTGAGCAACTGTGGTCATTTTGGACCCACACAACATAGATTGCTGCCCACAACTATAGCTCCATCCCTGCCCAAGGTAGGGAACAAAGGTGTGTGAAGCTTTATCAGTCTCTCTGGACAACTACAGACAGTCTTGTCTTGCCCAACTTGGATTATTATACATGACTGCAGCTCTCTCCCTACCCCTGACAGAGGAGAAAGGTGGGAGAAGCTTCATCAATTCCTGGGGCAATGTGGGCAGCTTCAGCCTCCATAGCTAACAGCACCAACTACATCCTTGGCTCCTACTATACAACCAGCTAGAGAGAAAAGACAAGAAAGCCCTAAACTAAAGGGAGAAACTGCACCCAAAAATAAATACATCTAGCAAGCCAGATGGGAGAGCACCACCAAAACTTACAATCCATACCAAGAAACAGGAAGATATGGCCCACTTAAAGGAACAAGATAAGCCTGCAGATGACATAAAGGGGTTGAGACAACTCATCATAGATGTTCAAACAAATTTCCTTAATAAATTCATTGAGATGGCTAAAGAGATTAAGGATATTAAGAAGACGTTGGATGAGCACAAAGAGGAATTTGAAAGCATACATAGAAAAATAGGAGACCTGATGGGAATGAAAGGTGCAATAAATGAAATTAAAAATACACTAGAGGCATATAACAGCAGATGTGAGGAAGCAAAAGAAAGGATTGGTGAGCTCAAAGACATGGCTTCCAAAAGTGAACATACAAAAGAACAGAATGGAAAAATTAAACAGAATTTCAGGGAACTAAATGACAGAAAGAGACATGCAAACATATGTGTCATGGGTGTTCCAAAAGGAGAAGAGAAAGGGAAAGGGGCAGAAGGACTATTTGAAGAAATAATGGTGGAAAATTTCCCAACCCTATTGAAGAACATAGATATCTGTGTCCAAGGAGCACAATATACTCCCATCTGAATAAATCCAAATAGACCAACTTCAAGACACTTACTAATCAAAATGTCAAATGCTAAAGACAAAGAGATAATTCTGAGAGCAGCAAAAGAAAAGCAATGCATAACATATAATGGATACCCAAAAAGATTAAGTGCCAATTTCTCATCAGAAACCATGGAAGCAAGAAGGCAGTGGTATGATATATTTAAGATACTGCAAGAGAAAAACTGCCAGACAAGAATTTTATATCCAGCAAGATTAACTTTCAAAAATGAGGACGAGATTAGAATATTCACAGATAAACAGAAACTGTGAGAGTTTATAACAAAAAAGACCAGCTTGGGAGGAAATACTAAAGGGAGTATTACAGCCTGAAAATAAAAGACAGGAGAGAGAGGCTTGAAAGAGAGTCTAGAAATGATGACGGTATCAGTAACAGTAACTAAGTGTCAAAAATAAAATAATAGATAAAATGCAAAGATCAAAATGGATGAAATAAGAACTGCCTTTACAGTAATAACATTGAACGTTAATGGATTAAACTCCCCAATCAAAAGACAC
This sequence comes from Tolypeutes matacus, assembly GCA_026826555.1. NCBI lineage: Eukaryota > Metazoa > Chordata > Mammalia > Cingulata > Chlamyphoridae > Tolypeutes > Tolypeutes matacus. Next base: position 890,760 of record JAKSZT010000142.1, on the reverse strand, counting down.
AGACTGGCGGAATGGATAAGAAAATATAAACCATCTATATGCTGCCTGCAAGAGATTCACCTTAGACCCAAGGATTCTAATAGACTGAAAGTGAAAAGTTGGAAAAAGATATTCTACACATGCAGTACCCAAAAAAAAAAAAGGCTGGGGTAGGTATACTTAGATGATATAGACTTTAAAAACAAAACTGTTATTAGAGACAAGGAAGGACATTATATATTAATAAAAGGGATGATTCACCAGAAATAAATAACAATCATAAATGTACATACACATAGCCAGGATGCCCCAAAATACATGAGGCAAACACTGGCAAAACTGAAGGGAGAAATAGACATCTCTACAATAACATTTGGAGACTTCAATACACACAACTCTCAGCATTGGATAGAACATCTGGGAAGAGGATCAATACAGAAACAGAGAGCTTGAATAATGTGATAAATGGACTAAACCTAATAGACATATACAGAACATTGCACCCCAAAACAGTGAAATATACATTCTTTTCAAGTGCTCATGGATCTTTCTCCAGGATAGACCATATGTTGGGTCACAAACAGATCTCAATAAATTCAACAAAATTTAAATTGTACAAAGCACTTTTTCTGATCATAATGGAATAAAGTTGGAAATCAACAATTGGCAGAAAAAGAGGAAATTCACATATATATGGAAATTAAAGAACACACTCTTAAATAATCAGTGGATCAAAGAAGAAATTTCAAGAGATATCAATATATATCTCAAGATAAATGACAATGAGAATACAACATATCAGAACGTCTGGGATGCAGTGAAGGCAGTGTTGAGAGGAAAATTTATAGCTCTCAATGCTTACATTAAAAAAGAAGAAAGAGCTAAAATCAATGTCCTAACTACACAGCTGGAGGAACTACAAAAAGAACAGCAAACTAATCCCAAAGCAAGTAGAAGGAATAATATAAAAAAGATCAGAGCAGAAATAAATGAAATTAGAACAAAAAAAACAATAAGGAGAATTAATAAAACCAAAAGTTGGTTCTTCGAGGAGATTAACAAAATTGACAAATCCTTAGCTAGATTGACTAAGGAAAAAAAGAGAGAAGATGCAAATAAATGAAATAAAAAATGAAAATGGGAACATCACTACTGACTCCATGGAGATCAAAGAGAGATCAAAGAGGATACTATGAACAACTTTATGCCAAAAAAAAAACCTAGACAATATAGATGAAATGGAAAAATTCCTAGGAATGTACAACCTACAATAACCCTAGAAGAAATAGAAGACCTCAACAAACCAATCACAAGTAAAGAGATTGAAACAATCATCAAACAGCTCCCCAAAATGAAAAGCCCAGGACCAGATGGTTTCACAGGTGAGTTCTCCCAAGCATTCAAAGAAGATTTAATACCAATTTTACTCAAGCTCTTCCAAAAAATTGAACTAGATGGAACGCTATCAAACTCTTTCTACAAAGCCACTATCACCCTAATACCAAAGCCAGATAAAGATATTATGAAAAAAGAAAATCACAGACCCATTTCTCTAATGAATACAGATGGAAAAATCCTCAATAAAATACTTGCCAATCAAATCCAACAACACATTAAAAGAATTATTCACCATGATCAAGTTGGTTTTATACCAGGCATGCAAGGCTGGTTCAACACAAGAAAATCAATCAGAACAATACACAACATTAATAAATCAAAGAAGAAAATCACATGATATTATCGATTGATGCAGAAAAGGCATTTGACAAAATATAGCATCCTTTCTTGATAAAAATACTACCCAAAAAAAGGAATTGAAGGAAACTTTCTCAACATGATAAAGGCTATATATGAAAAACTCACAACTAACATTGTACTCAATGGTGAAAGACTGAAAGCTTTCCCATTCAGATCAGGGACAAGAGAAGGAAGCCCATTGTCACCACTGTTGTTCAATATAGTGCTAGAGGTTCTACCTAGAACAATAAGGCAAGAAAAAATAAAATAAAAGGCATCCAAATTGGAAAGGAAGAATTAAAACTTTCACTTTTCACGGAAGATATGATTGTATATCTAGAAAGTCCCAAAAAATCTTCAACAAAGCTGCTAGAGCTAATAATTATTTTATCAGGATACAAGATTAATACACAAAATCAGTTGTGTTTCTATACACTAGTAATGTGCAATATGAGGATGAAGTCAAGGGAAAAATTCCATTTACAATAGCAACTAAAAGAATCAAATATTTAGGAATAAACTTAACCAAGGATGAAAAGCTCTTGTATTCAAAACACTATAATGCACTGCTAAAAGAAATTTTAAAAGACCTAAAAAATTGGAAGAACATTCTATGCTCATGGATTGGAAGACTAAATATCATTAAGATGTCAATTCTACCCAAAATGATATACAGATTCAATGTAATCCCAATAAAAATTCCACGAGCATTTTTTAAACAAACAGAAAGCACAATTATCAAATTTATCTGGAAAGAGAAGAGGCCCCGAATAGCAAGAAACATCTTAAAAAGGAAAAGTGAAGTTGGAGGATTCTCACTTCCAAATTTTAAATCATATTACTTAGCAACAGTGATAAAAACAGCATGATATTGGCATAAAGATGGACACATACACCAATGGAACTGAACTGATGGTTCAGAAGCAAACCCTCACATCTATGGCCAAGTGATTTTTGACAAGCCCATCAAACCCACCCAGCTGGGACAGAACAGTTTATTCAACAAAGGGTGCTGAGAGAACTGGATATCCATAGCTGAAAGAAAGAAAGAAGACCCTTATATCACACCTTATACAAAAATTAACTCAAAATGGATCAAAGATCTAAATATAAAAGCAAGTACAAAAAAAGCTCCTAGAAAAAAATTTAGGGAAACATCTTCAAGACCTGGTGGTAGGGGGTGGAGTCTTAAACCTTCCACCAAAAGCACGAGCAATGAAAGAAAACATGGATAAATGGGTCCTCCTCAAACTTAAACACTTCTGAGATTCAAAGGACTTCATCAAGAAGGTGAAAAGGCAGCCCATTCAATGGTAGAAAATACTTGGAAACCACACATCTGATAAGGGTTTGATTTCCATTCTATATAAAGAGATCATACAACTCAACAATAAAAAAAACAAGCTATCCAATTTAAAAATGGTCAAAATATTTAAATAGACATTTCTCCAAAGAGGAAATACAAATGGCCAAAAAGCACATGAAAAAAAATGTTCTATATCACTAGCTATTATGGAAATGCAAATTAAAACAACAATGAGATATCTAACACTGCATAGAATGGCCATTATTTAAAAAAAAAAAAAAAAAAACATACAACAGTAAGTGCTGGAGAGAATGTGGAGAAATAGGAACACTCTCAGTGTTGGTGGGAGTGTAAAATGGTGCAGCCTCTGTGGAAGACAGTTTTGTGGTTCCTCAGGAAGCTAAATATAGAACTGCTATATGATCTAGCAATTCCTCTTCTAAGAATATATCCAGAAGAACTAAAAACTATGACACAAACAGACATCTGCACACTGATGTTCACAGTGGTGTTATTCACAATTGCCAAAAGATGGAAACAACCCAAGTGTCCATCATCCAATGAATGAATAAACAAAATGTGGTATATATATATATATATATATACGATGGAATACTATGATGCAGTAAGAAGAAATGAAATTGGGATACATGTGATAACATGGATGAGTCTTGAAGACATTATACTAAGTGAAGTAAGCCAGACACAAAAGGACAAATATTGCATGGTATCATTAATATGAACTACAAACAAAGAATAAACACATGGAGTTAAAGCCTAGAGTATAAGATATTAGGAGATAAGATAAGGGTTGAGAAGAACTGCTGATGCTTAATGTATGTAGAAATTTTAATTAACTTGACTGTAAAAATGTGGAAATGGATAGAGTTGATGGTAACACTATAGTGAGTAGCAACTGGTTTATAAATGGGATTGTGGCTGAAAAGGGTAGTCCGAGGAAGTAAATGTCAACTGAAAGAAAGCTAAAGAATAATCTAGGGACTGAATAACACAGGGAACCCAGAGGTGGATGAGAATTGTGGTTGAGGGTACAAATGCAAGAGTGTCCTGCAGTGAACTATTGCAGGTTGGTGGGAATGTGGAGAAGCATGGGAAAACTACAATTGGTGTGACCTATAGACTGTGGTTAACAGCAATACTATAATATTCTTGCATCAATGCCAAAGATGTATTGTGTTGATAATGGAGGTGTATGGAAAAAGTGTGCCAAATGTACACTATGGACCACAGTTGGTGGTAAAATTCTGATGGCATTATCTCATAATCTGATATAAATGTTCCATCACGGTGTGGTGTGTTGATGATGGGGTTTTGTATGGGAATTTTACACATGTGTATGAATGTTTTGCAAGTTCACAACCTCTGTAATAAAAATATATTGTTAAAAAATAGGGTGGGTTGGGGGAAAAATACACCAAATGTAAGATAGGGATTATAGTTAGTAGTAATATTTTAACAATGCTTTTGCATAGTTTGTAACAAATGTTTCACACAATGTAAAGTGTTGGTGGAGGGGTGATGTATGAAACCCCTGTGTGTTATGTATGTTTATTTTGTAAGTTCACAATCTTTACTATACACTTGTTGTTTATGCATGTTCATGGATAAATGAAATACTTCAATTAAAAATATATTTTTAAAAAGGCATGAACATAAACCATGTTTTTCATGTTCTGCTGTATGAAAATGTGATTTTATTTTTCAAATAAATTCTAGATTTCAATTACAAAAAAAAAAAAACCTCCCAACTAAGAAGAGCCCAGAACCAGATGGCTTCACACTTGAATTCGACCAAAAATTTCAGAAAGAAATAACACCAATCCTGCTTAAACACTTCCAAAATATAGAAGTAGAAGGAACATTGCCTAACTCATTCTATGAGGCCAACATTAACATAATACCAAAGCCAAACAAAGTTGCCACAAGAAAGGAAAATTACAGACCAAGCCCTCTAATAACCTAGATACTAAAATCCTCAACAAAATACTTGACAATCATATTCAACAACACATAAAATGAATTATACACCATGACCGAGCAGGTTTCATCCCTGGTATGCAAGAATGGTTCAATATAAGAGAATCAATCATTGTAATCCACCACATAAACAGATCAAAAGAAAAAAATTACATGATCTTCTCTATAGATGCAGAAAAAACATTCGACAAAATACAATACCCTTTCCTGATAAAAACACTTCAAAGGATAGTAATAGAAGGAAACTTCCTCAATATGATAAAGGGTATATATGAAACACCCACAGTGAACATCACATACAAACTATGTGATATTTAGGGCGAAACCCTAAATAGCTTTCCTTCTAAGATTGGGAACTAGACAAGGAAGCCCGCTAGCACTGCTCCTATATAACATTGTGTTAGATGTACTTGCTCGAGTACTTAGGTAAGAAAAAGATACAGGGAAGCGGCTGTGGCTCAATCAGTAGGGCTCCCGTTTACCATACGGGAGGCTCCGGGTTCGGTTCCCGGGGCCTCCTGGTGAAGGCAAGCCCGCCCGCACAGCGTGGTTAGCTGACCCAGCGAGCACAAGCAGCAAGGGGGGGATAAATGAATAAATAAATAAAAATCTTTAAAAAAGAAAAAGATACAAAAAGGCTTCCAAATTGGAAAGGAAGAAGTCAAAATTTCACTATTTCCAGATGACATGATCCTATACATAGAGAGTCCTGAGAAATCTACAACAAAGCTTCAAGAGCTTATAAATGAGTTCAGTAAAGTCACAGGTTATAAGATCAATGCACAAAAATCAGTAACATTTCTGTACACCAATAATGAACAATTTGAGAAGGAAATCAAGAAAAAACCCCATTTACAATAGCAACTAAAATATCAAATGCCTAGGAATAAATTTAACTAAAGATGTAAATGACTTATACACAGAAAACTATACAGTACTGTTAAAGGAAATCGAGGAAGACTTAAATAAATGGAAAAAAAATCCCTGTTCACAGATGGGAAGACTAAACATCATTAAGATGTCTTTCCTACCCAAACTGAACTACAGTTTTAATGCAACTACAATAAAAATCAACACAGCATTTTTTACCAAATTGGAAAATCTAACCATGAAATTTATTTGGAAGGGCAAGAGGCCCCAAATAGACAAAGACATATTGAAGAAGAAAAATGAAATTGGAGGAATCACACCACCTGACTCCAGAGTTTGGTGCCTTGTCAGTGGGCCCTGCTTTGGAGTCTGTGCTCCTGAGAGTAACAGAGTTGGACTCAATTATGCCTTCCCAACACATAACTCATCTGTCCCTTCTATTTAACCTATACTTGGAGCTAGAGTTTGTAGATGTATGTCCAAGAGGACAGTCTTTGGACTGTCCATGTGCCAGCTGGGCCCAGAACCTCAGCAGAGTTGCAACACCTACTCTATGGCACATTAGACTCACCCAGAACAACTAACAAGGTGATGATGATAGACAACAACCATCCCAAGGAACAAAGAGTGTCTGCAACTGCAAGCAAGATAGCCTTATCCATCTTCCCCATGGGATATAAGCCCTCTCTCAATTAGAGCAGAAGAGTACATCACCATCCTAGAATCATCAGGATTGGGGAAGGAAGTATGGACTAGAGTGGAATTACTGGTTTTCTACTATAGACATACTGTGATTCTAGCAATGGAAGAAATTATAACATTGATGTGGAGCCAGTGGCCACTGGAGGCTCTGGGGGCAGGGAAAGGGAAAAACAGTTGTAATTTGGGGAATTTGGGGGACTTAAGAATCGTCCTGAATGACGCTGCAATGATAGATATAGGTCAATTTATATCATCACATAACATGCAGAACTGTGTGGGAGAGAGTGTAGACTACAATGTGAACTATGGTTCATGCTTAATGGCAAAGCCCCAGGATGCGTTTATCAATTGCAATGATTGTGCCACACTAATGAAGGATGTTTATATGGGAGGGTGTGGGAGGTGTGGGGAGTGGAGCATATGGAAATCCCTATATTTTGTGTGTAATATTTATGACATATGATAACAAAAGAATAAAATGTTGAAAGTAAATAGTGCTTTTACAGAAATATCATTGAATGTGAATGGATTAAACTCCCCATTCAAAAGATATAGGCTGACCAAATGGATTTTTTTTAAATGAGCCACCCAAATGCTGACTACAGGAGACTTACCTTAGACCCAGGGATACAAACCAGCTGAAAGTGAAAGTTTGGAAAAAAAATACTCCACACAAGCAGTCAACAAAAAAGAACAGGGTAGCTATACTAATATTGAAGAAAACAGACTTTAAATGCAAAAAAAAAGTTATAAGAGATACAGATGTCATTATATATTAATAAAGGGGATTAATAAAGGGACAATCCACTAGGAAGAAATAACAGTCATAAATGTCTATGTACCTAACCAGGGTACCCCAAAACACACGAAGCAAATGCTGTCAAAAATGAAGGGAAAAATAGACAGCTCTATAATAATCATTAGAGAATTCAATACACCACTCAAATCATGAGCTAGAACAACTAGACAGATCAGCAAGGAAGCAGAGAACTTGAACAATGCAATAAATGAGCTAGACCTAACAGGCATACACAGAATGTTACATACCAAATCAGTGTTTTCTCATCTGTTCATGGATCCTTCTCCAGAATAGACTACATGTTAGGCCACAAAGCAAGTCTCAATAAATATAAAAAGATTGAAATTATTCAAAACAACTTCTCAGGTCATAATGAAATGAAACTGGAAATCGATAATAGAAAGGGGAAATTTTGCAAATGTGTGGAGGCTGAACAACACATTCTTAAACAATCACTGAGTCAAAGAAGAAATTGTAAGTGAAATAAGTAAATATATTGAGATGAATGAAAATTAGAACACAACTCATTAAAACTTATGGGATACAGTGAAGGAAGTTCTGGGAAGAAAATTTATAGACTACACTCTATATTAAAAAAGAACAAAGAGCTAAAATCAAAGATTTAACTGAACTGTTAACTAGGCTAAAAAAGAGAAGATGCAAATGAATAAAATCAGAAATAAAGAGGGAAGTTATGACTGACCCCCCAGAAATAAAAAAGATCATAAGAAGATATTATGAGAAACTGTATGCCAACAAACTAGACAACCTAGAAGAAATGGACAAATTCCTAGAAACACACAAATAACCTACTTTGACTACACAAGAAATACAAGAACATAAACTAATCACATTTAAAGAGAGTGAATCAGTCATCAAATATCTCTGAGCAAAGAAAAGTCCAGGACGAGATGGCTTCACAGGTGAATTCTACCAAACATTTTGAGAAGAATTAACACCAGGCCTGTTTAAACTCTTCCAAAACAATTGAAGAGGAGTGAGAATTACCCAACATATTTTATGAGGCCAACATCACACTAACCAAAACCAGAAAAAGATACCACACGAAAATTAAATTACCAATCTCTCTAAAGAACATAGATGCAAAAAATTCTCAACATAATAATTGCAAATAGAATCCAACAGCATATCAAAAGAATTACACACCACAACCAAGTGTGATTTATATCTGGTATGCAAGGGTAGTCAATATAAGAAAAGCAATTAACATAATATACCGCGTTGACAAATTGAAGGAAAAAACTACATGATCATTTTGATCGATGCAGAAAAGGCATTTGACAAAATCCAGCATTGTTTTTTATAAAAACAATTCCAAATATAGGAATAGAAGGAAAATTCTTCAATAAAGATAAAGGGCATATATGAAAATCCCACAGCCAACATTGTACTCAAGGGGGAAAGGTTCAAAACTTTCCCTGTAAGATAAGGAAAAGGACAAGGATCCCCTTTGTCACCACTATTATTCAATATTGTGCTAGAAGTTCTAGCTAGAGCAATTAGATTAGGGGGAAAAAGTTAAAGGCATCCAAATAAGAAAAGAGAAAGTAAAACTATCACTATTTGTGGATGACATGATCCAATATTTAGAAAATTCCGAAATGTCTATGACAAAGCTACTTGAGCTAATAAATGAGTTCACCAAAGTGGCAGGATGCAAGATCAACATGCAAAAATCAATACTGTTTCTGTACACTAGTATTGTAAAATCTGAATAGGAAATTAGGGGAAAAAATTCCATTTACAGTAGCAACAAAAAGACTCAAATACCTAAGAACCAATTTAACCAAAGAAGTACAGGACCAATATGCAGAAAACTACAAAACCGTGCTAAAAGAATTCAAAGAACACATAAACAAATGGTAACATGTTTCATGTTGGAAGATTAAAAGTCATGAAGATGTCAATCCTACCCAAACTGATTTATAAATTCAAGGCAATTCCAATCAAAGTTCCAGCAGCCTACTTTACAGAAATAGAAAATTTGTTTGGAAAGAAAAGTGCACCTGAATAGGCAACAGCATCCTAAAAAAGAAGAGTAACATTGGAGGAATATCACAGCCTGACCTTGAAACATACTCCAAAGCTACAGTGATCAAAACAGCATGGTATTGCCATAAAGGTAGACACATTGATCAGTGGAATAGAATCAGGAGTCCAGAAATGAGCCTTAACTTCTTCCACCAATTGGTTTTTGACAAACCTACCAAGTCCATTGTTAATGGGACAAAACAATCTCTTCAACAAATGGTGCTGAGGAGAACTGGATATCTATAACCAAAAGAATGAAAGAGGACCCCTATATTAATCCCTATGCAAGAATCAACTCAAAATGGATCAAAGACCTAAATATAAAAGCCAGGACCATAAAATTACTAGAGAAAAATGTGGGAAAACATCTTAAAAATCTTGTGGTAGGTTGTCATTTCTTGGATCTTACACCCAAAGCATGAAGAGCAAAAGAAAAAATAGATAAATGGGACCTCCTCAAAATTAAACACTTTTGCACCTCAAAGGACTTTGTCAAAAGGATGCAAAGGCAGCTGACTCAATGGGAGAAAATAATTGGAAATCACATATATGATTCCTGCAACAGGGATAGGGGAGGGAGATCTCCCCAGGCATGCTGCCACACTCAGCAGGCTAGGTAAAGAAAGGAATTACATCAGAGAGGAGGCTGGGATCTCCTCAGGCAGGCTGCCATGCCTAGCAGCCTAGGTAAAGAGAGAATTTACATCAAAGAGGAAGAGATAACAGGGAAGAAATAGGGTCTGATAGGTTTCTGAAAAGTTCTGCTGAGTCAAGGAGACATGTTAGCTCGGTGGGAGAGTTCTTACCTAGAATATGCAAGGTTACTGGTTTGATTCCCTGCTCTTTTATGAGAAGGGATATAAGCTTATCAAGCATCCAGTGAAACTTTATCACTGGGAACATATTGTCATCCTCTTTGTATTAGCTTTTATTAGATCTCTTGTTTAAAAAAAAAAAAAAAAAAAAAAAAAGGTTCCTTTTTTTACTTTCCTTATATTACTCACTAAAACCTGGCTTAAAACCTGCAGAGGACAGGGTGATTGATTGTTGAATAGCAACAGCCTGAGAAGATCACCAGGGATCCAAGAGAAAAGTCTCTTTTTCCATGTTTATCTTGGCTTTTTGATCCTTTTCCTGCCTTCTTCCTCTTTTTCTTTTTTTTTTTTAAACAAGGAGCTGTTGTCTTGATTTCTTGTTGCTGTATTCCCCCTTCCTTTGCTTCTCTGTCAGTTTTTCTCTCTTTCGTTTCCCAATTTTCTCTATTTACACTATATCTTTTCCCTCCTTCATCCTTATATTTTGTTTTCTGTTGTTGTTCATTCATATGACCTCTTTGGGCTTGGTCTTCAATTTTTCTTATACTCATTTCTCTCCCACTGCTACTTTATCTGTGTTTTATTTTCTCTTTTTAATTTTTTTTTCTTTCCATCTCTCTTCTACTTTTTCTTTTCCCCTCTTCTCACCATTCTGGACTTTTAATTCATTCTTTATTTTTCTCTATTCTGTTTCATGTTTCATTGTTTCTATTCCACTTTTCTAATCTTATTCTTCTGTACTTCTTACTCGGGTTAATTGTTCAATTGCCTATGTTTTATACAATCCCTCTCCTACCTTTTCCTATTTTCACTACTATTGCTCATTCTCTCTTCCTGTCTTTTATTATTTCTCTGGTACTAACACTTTTTTCAAGGGAACATAGACAACAGCGATGAAGTAGAATAAGAGGAACGAACTGTCAAAGTGAAACCTTACCACAAGCGAAAACAACAAAATAAAACCATAGAGCAGAGAGAGAATCCAATCAACTGAATAAACACACCAAGATAAACTGATGACTAGATACCAAAAAAAAAAAGCAAGCCACACTAAGAAACAGGAAGACATGGCCCAGGTCAATGAACAAACAAAAAACCAAGAGGATATACAGAACATGGAAGAACTAATCAGAGCTGTCCAAAAAAAATATCAGGAATCAACTTAATGAAGTGAATGAAGAGATTAAGGATATTAAGAAGACACTGGAGAACATACTGAAGAAACTGTAAACATACATAAAAGATAACACATATGATGATGATGAATGGTACAATCCAAGAAATCAAAAATACAATGGAAGCACACAACAGCAGATTTGAACAGGCAGAGGAAAGAATTAGTGATGTGGAAAACAGTACATCTGAAATCAAACAGATAATAGAACAGATAGATAAAAAGATAGAAAATGTCCAGCAGGGACTCAGACACTTGAATGACAGCACAAAACGCACAAACATATGCATTATAGGCATCCCAGAGGGAGAAGAGAAGGGAAAAGGGACAGCAAGAGTGTTGGAGGAAATAATGGCTGAAAAGTTCCCAACTGAGGGAGATGGATGTGCATATCCAAGAAGCACGGTACACCCCAAACAGTATAAATCCTAACAGGCTTACTCCAAGACATATACTTGTCAAACTGTCCAATGCTCAAGACAAAGAGAGGATACTCAAAGCAGCAAGAGAAAAGAGAACCATCATATACAAGGGAAGCTCAGTAAGATTAAGTGTTAATCTCATCCAAAACAATGGAGATAAGAAGGCAGTGGTATGACATAGTTGAGGAGCTAAAGGAAAAAACTTCCACCCAAGAATTTTCTAACCAGCAAAACTAGCGTTCAAAAATGAAGGAGAGTTCAAAATATTCACAGACAAACAGAATCTAAGAGAGTATGTTAATTAAAAACCTGCAGTTCAAGAAATAGTAAAGGAGGATTGTGGGAACATGGCCAATGGGTTAGGCATATAAGTCTTAGCTCCCACTAAACCAACAAAGAAAAAGACAGAGGCTGACATGGGGACATGCTTTGGAGCACAGCAAACCAGGACACTATTACCAACACCCAGAATAATGAGGGTCAGAGACACGAAGAAGCCAAAACAAGTAATCGTGAGTTATTAAACCTCCTGGCTGTTAGGAAGGGCTGCCCTCCCCCTCCCCCCTCCCCCCTGATATATTAAGCAAGGGTAAACTCTTGTTTTGAATTGTATCTAACTGAGAGTAGAGCAGATGTCTACCTTCATGGGAAGGTGCTCTGAGTCATCTAGGAGGGTACTGGACAGATAGGGAAGCCAGGAATAATCGTGGGTTTCTTACCTCAGTGGCTATAAGGGGCACACATACCCGGCCCTCAGGCTGGACAGACTAGGTGGAGACACTAGCCCCCTTCTCCCAACAGGTGTATGATGGCAGATTCCCTGCAAGGAAGAGGGGTCTGGGAAAGTGGATAGTGATTTTTCTGCTGCGAGTTTAGCGAGCTGGGCCCCCCTTGAATATCGGAAGGGACCGTGATTTGACAGGGAGAGGGCAGAGAGATCACCTCAGGCTGGCGGTCACACCTAGCCACTTAGGTAATGAGAGGAATTATATCAGTGAGGAGGCAGACAGGTGGCAATAAGCACCACTCTAGCTGACTTCAGGGAACCTAAACTGCCCAAGGGGAAAGGGGCTGATAGCCTTCTGAAAGGCTAATTAACCCAAGGGCTCAGAATAGCTCAGTGGAAGAATTCCTACTTAGTAAATATGAAGGAGTGAAAAGAAATAGCATAGACAGAATAGATTAGTAACCAAAAGAAAAAAAAAAAAGAAAAAGAAACAAGCAGAGAAAGATGGGGAGGGGATACTAAACAAGCAAGAAACAAGACAGCAGCAACTAATTTTTTAAGAAAAGGGGACAGAAGAAAAAAAATATAATAAACACAGAAGAACAGCCTTCTCTCTTAACCCCTAAGGATCTTCTCAGGCTGCTTGTGTTCCTCAATCTCTCACCCTGTAGCCTGCCCTCTGCAGGTTTTGAACAGAGTTTTAGTAAGTAAAGTAAGGGAAATAAAAGAAAAGGAACCTTTTTTTTTTTTTTTTTGGAAAAAATAAGAGATCCAAGAAAAGCTAATACAAAGAAAATGTCTATATTTTCCGTGTCATAAAGTTTCAGCTGGATGCATGATACCCTGGTCAGCCAGGAATCAAACGAGGGAGGATACTGTGAATAACTGTATGCCAACAAATTAGACAACATAGAGGAAATGGACAAATTCCTAGAAACACACCAAAAACCTACATTGTGCCTAGAAGACATAGAAGATAGCAACAGAACAATTACAGGTAAAGAGATTAAATCAGTCATCAAAAACCTCCCAACAAAGAAAAACCCAAGACCAGATAACTTCACAGGTGAATTCTACCAAATATTCCAAGAAAAATTAACACCAATCGTGTTCAAACTCTTCCAAAAAATTGGAGAAGAGCAAACACTATCTAGTTCATTCTACAAGGTCAACATCACCCCAATACAAAAGCAAGATAAAGATACTACAAGAAAAATATTATAGACCGATATCTCTTATGAACGTATATGCAAAAACCCTCAACAAAATACTAGCAAACCGAATCCAAGACACATTAAAATAATTATATACCAAGATCAAGTGGAATTTATCCCAGTTATACTAGGATGGTTCAATATAAGAAAACCAATTAATGTAATACACCATATTAACAGAATGATGGGGTAAAAACACATGTTCATTTCAATTGATGCAATAAAGGCATTTTTAAAAATCCAGCATCCTTTCTTGATTAAAAAAACACTTTAAAAAGTAGTATTACAAGGACTTTCCTCACATGAAAAACCCGTTGCTAGCATCATACTCAATGGTGAAAGACTGAAAGTTTTCCATCTATGAACTGGAATCTAGACAAGGATGTCCACTGTCACCACTGTTATTCAACATTGTGCTGGAAGTTCCAGTCAGAACAATTAGGCAAGAAAAAAGAAATAAAAGACATTCAAATTGGAAAGGAAGAAGTAAAACTTTCACTATATGCAGGTGACATGAATATATGTAGAAAGTCCCCAAAAATCTACAACAAAGCTACTAGAATTAATAAACAAATTCAGCAAAAGAGGTGGGGTACAAGATCAACACAAAAAAATCAGTGATGTTTCTATACACTAGTAATGAACAATCTTAGGAAGAAATCAAGAAAAAATTCCGTTTACAATTGCAACTAAAAGAATAAAATATCTAGGAATAAATTTAACCAAAGATGTAAAGGATTTATACATGAAAAACCAAAACTTTGCTAAAAGAAATCAAAGGAGATCTAAATAAATGAAAGGACATCCCATGCTCGTGGCTTGGTAGATGTTTAATTTCACCCAGAATGATTTACAAATTCAACACAATCCCAAACAAAACTCCAACAGCCTTCTTTGAAGAAATTTAAGCCAATCATCAATTTTATTTCAAAGGGTAAAGGGCCCTGAATATCCAAAAACATCTTGAAAAAGAACAAACTTGGAGGACTCACACTTCCCAAACTTAAAACTTATTACTAAATAGTAGTGCAGTGATGTGATTGGGTTCGGTGGTGCTGGTCTGTGAGGGAAGTAGGGTGGGGGAGTTAGGTTGGACTACCCATGGAACTAAGGGAATAGTCAGGGGAAGGAGCAGGTGAATTCTGGGAATTTGCAGGTCTGTGGTTAAAATTACAATGTTGGGAATGTTCTTTTGGCAAATATGGCAGGAGAGGGTTACTGGTGTAGGGTGTTGGATGTGGGGAAGGGGTATATGGGACAGGGTGCACCTGCAGCAGGCTTCTATGGAATATGTAAGTGTTCATCTTGTCACAGAGTGTTATATAAGTGGGTGGAGACCCACACAATAAATAAGAAAATATCAAACTCCCATCCTGGGGAGTCCTGCTATGTTCTCAATTAGAAGGGCAAGAATCCCCTAAGAACAATAGGCAGTACCTAATAAAAGAAAACAGACCAATATGTCAAGCCTTCAGTATTAATACAAGTAACTATGAATCTTATTCTTCAAAAATTAAAACTTACTGGTTACCATATGTTCCATGGGGAGAGGGAGGGAAAAATAGAATAGATAGAACATAGGGCATTTTCAGAGCATTAGAATTGTTCAGCAAGGTCTGGCAATAATGGATACATGCCACTTCAAATTTCTTCAAAACCTATAAAAGTGTATGATCCAAAATGTAAACTATAATGTAAACCATTGACCATGGTTAATAGCAATGCTTCAATATTTGTACAGCAATTGTAACAAATGTATCATCCACATGTAAAATGGTATTAATAGGGGAGAGGGGGAAAAGGGGAGGCCTTTGGGTATACGGGAATCCCCTATATTCCCTATGTGACTTTTCTGTATCCTAAAGCATCTTTGAAGATAAAATGAAAAGAATAAGACACTGGAGGAATATATGGGAGAAAATATCAGTCTACATACAAGACAACAGATCTTACAGTGAGAAAGACACAATGTCTAAAAAATTTTAATATTTCAAATTTTTTTAAAAAATTGTACTTTATTGGCTATTTTTAAAATTATTATTTCATTTTCTTATTAATTTTATTAGGTTATTTTGTTGGATTCATTTTTGGAGAGGTTTTGGATCACAGAAGGGTCACAACAGTGACAGGGGAGGATCAGTGTTGCGGGATGTCATTGATGGGGAGATGAATGGGAAAGGGTTCACCTGGGGCATGCCTTTAAGGCATATGGATATGTTCAAGTGTTCATGGGGCATTGTCTCGGTGGGTGGAGATCCACACAACAACCGAAAGAATATTGAATTCCCATCCTGGGAAGTTCTGCTACATTCTCTAATAGGACAACAAGAATCCGCAAGTGCAAAGGCAGTGCCTAGTGAAGGAAGACAGACCATTATGTCAGGCCCTTAATATTGATGATTGTTCTTATTAACCATTTTTTGTGAAATTGAAACATAGCCTAGTATCATATACTGCTTAAGAGTTACCTCCTGAGAGTATCCTTGTTGCTTAAATGTGGCCTTTGTCTAAGCCAAACCCAGCATATAAATGCACTACATTCCTCCCCGGCATGGGGCATGTCTCCCAGGAATGAGTCTCCCTGGCACTGAGGGATTATTACCAAGTTCCAAATAGCAATGCATCTTGAAAAAGACCTTGATCAAAAGGGCTAAAAGATGAATAAAATGAGTTTTTTGGCTAAGAGATTTCAAGGTGAGTCAGGAGGTCATTCCAGACATTACACTTATGCACATCTCAGCAGGATCTCATTGACCGCCACAGTAAGCAGAGCCACAAATAGCGGGATTCCTGAGGGCTCTAAAGATATCCAGAAACTACAAGTAGGGCAAACAGCTTAGGAATTTGGCATCCTGTCAGTAGGCCTTACTTTGGAATTTATGCTCCTCAGTATAACAGAGTTAGACTCATTTATAGGTTCTCTACACATGGCTCTTCTGCCTCTTTTATTTGAACCTGTAATTAGCACTATACTTGATAAATATATGTCCCAGAGACTTAAATCTTTGGTCCATCCAGGTGCCAGCTGAGCCCTGAATTTCAGCAGAGCTGCAACACCTACTCTCCAGTTCATTGGTCTCACCTAGGTCAACTAACAAGGAGATGATGACGGACAACACCCATCTCAGGGCACAGAGAGTGTCTGCAACTGCAAGCATGATAGTGTCCTCCATCTGCCCCACAGGATCTAAGCTCCCTCTCAGTTAGAAGCAGAGTGGGCATCACCATCCCAAAATCCTCAAGATTGGGGAATGAAGGATGGACTAAAGTAAACATATTATTATTCTACTATAGAAATTATTATTCCAACAATGGAAGAACTCTTATCAATGATATAAAGTCAGTGGCCACCAGAGGTTCTGAGGGATGGGAGAGGGAAGAATAGGTGTAATAAGAGGACATTTTCAGGACTTTAGAGCTGTCCTGCATGACATTTCAGTGACAGACACAGGCCATTGTATATTTTGTCACAACCCAACAAAATTGTGTGGGACAGAGTGTAAACTATAATATAAACTGTAGTCCATGGTTAGTAGCAATGCTTCCATATGTGTTCATCAATTGTAACAAATGTACCACACTAATGAAGGATGCTGTTAATGTGGGAAAGTGTGGGAGGGGGAAGGGAGGTATATGGTAAACCCTTATATTTTTTATGTAACATTCATGTAATCTAAAGCTCCTTTAAATTTTTTTTAAAATTTAAAAAGCAGGTTTTATGATGACTTAAAATAAAATTCAATTTAATTATTCAATAAAAACCTTATTACTAGCTACAGTGGTCAAAACAGCATGGTGCTGGCACAAGAACAAATATATAGACAAGTAGAATTGAGTGAAGAGTTCAGAAATAGACCTTCACATCTATGCTCAATTGATTTTTGACCAAGGCCAACTCCACTCATTGGGAAAGAATAGTCTATTCAAGAAATGGTACTAGAGAATTAGGCAAGATGGTATTGATTTAAATGGTCACTTACCAGCTCTCTCACAAAAAAAAATGGCTGAGAAGGGGCAAAATCCTGCCTGAGTGAGCTGTTCTGGGAACCCACAGAGCAGGAGCCTTCAGGGAATCAATCTCAAGGGAACTGGACAAAGAGACCAAAAGCCCAAAGGAAAACCATGAGTTTCTCACCCCAGTGGCTGGAAACAGCAGATGGCTAAGTTCCACCCTCAAAGCAAAAGCTGCTGTGAAGCCCCTGACTCCCACCAGCCACTGAGTGAGAGGGAGCATTTTCCAGGAGTAAGACGATTCTTGTGAAGGGTGGAGAGCGGTTTCCTTTCTGTGGTTTGGTTACCTGGACTCCCTTTGAACTTTAGGGAGAATACCAGCTGGCAAGAGGTGGCTCTGGTAACAGGGGTGAGGCGAATCTGCTAAGGAAGCGTGATTTATCTAGTGGACATGGGAGAGACAAACTTGGGCTGGGAAATAGTGGGGTCAGGCAGTTGACTACTCCAGTGCTGAAAACTATCAAAATTCCAACCCTTTTAAGTGAGGCAAGCAGTAGGAAATGCTTAATAGCTTTCCAAGGGCCTATTTAGGGTCCCCTGGGAGGAGCAAGAGGTCTGGAAAAGGGTTGAGAGTCATTTCTCTCTGGTGAGTTCAGATATCAGGGTCCTATCTGAATTTCAGAAGGGAACTCAACCTGAACAGGAGAGGTGAGGGGGGATCCAATCACATAGGCTATCTCATCCTGCTGCCCCAGGAGAGAAAGCAATAAGGATAGAAAGAGGGCAGAGACAGACAGGCTCCTAATCAGCAGGAACTAACCCAACTGCAAAGAATCAAACCTGCCCTAGAGAAAGAGACTGGATAGCTCTCTAGCTAACTGATCCAATGAGAAAGTTTAGCTCAGTGCAGTCCCACTTTAAATATACGAGGTCCCTGGTTCGATCCCTAGCTCTCCTTGGAGTAGTGATCCACCGGGTTTTCAAATACCCAGCTGATACTTTAGGACAGGGAACACATAGATATTATTTTTGTATTAACTTCTCTTGGGTCTCTTATTTTTCTTAAAAATGTTCCATTTTTTTTTCCATTTAACTTTATTTAATCGCTAAAACTCAATTCAAAATCTGAAGAGGGAAGGCTGCAGGGTAACTGATTGATGAACACTGGCAGCCTGAGAAGCTCCTCAGGGGTCTAAGAGGGAAGGCTGTTCATAAAAAAATAACAGATATGATAGTAATGAAAGGCACAATCCAAGAAATCAAAAATACAGTGGAAATACATAACAGCAGATTTGAACAGGCAGAGGAAAGAATTTAGTGATGTGAAAGACAGTACATCTGAAATCAAACAGATAATAGAACAGATAGATAACAAGATAGAAAAAGTCCAGCTGGGAATTAGGGATCTGAACAACAAGACAAAATGCACAAACATCTGCATTATAGGCATCCCAGAGGGAGAAGAGAAGGGAAAGGGGGACAGAAGGAGTGTTGGAGATATAAAAGGCTGAAAATTTCCCAACCCTATTGAGGGATATGGATGTACATGTCCAGGAAGCTCAACACACCCCAAAGAGTGTAACATAAAGTTGTCAAATTGTCCAATGTTCAAAACAAAGAGAGAATATTGAAAGCAGCAAGAGAAAAGAGAACCATCACATACAAGGGAAGCTCAATAAGATTAAGTGCTGATCTCTAATCTGAAACCATGGAGGCAAGAAAGCAGCGGTATGAAATAGTCAAGGTGCTAAAAGAAAAAATTCCAGGCAAGATTCTCTATCCAGAAAAGCTGGCATTCAAAACTGATGGAGAACTCAAAATATTCACAAATAAACAGAAATTAAAAAAGAATGCCAATATGAAACCTGCCCTTCAAGAAATACTAAAGGGAGTGCTGCAGGTTGAAAGGAAAAAACAGGAGAAAGAGAGTTGGAGGAGAGTATAAGGAAAAATTAAAAAACAATAACAAAAAGAGAAATAAAAACAACATATGACATACATAAACCCAAAGAAAATATGGCTAATACAAGTAATTCCTTAACAGTAATAACACTGAATGTTAATGGATTAAACTCACCAGTCAAGAGAAACAGATTGGCAGAATGGATAAGAAACTATGACCCATCTATATGTTGTCCACAATAAACCCATGTTAGACCCAGGGATACAAAGAGACTGAAAGTGAATGGCTAGAAAATAAGTTTCCAAGGAAACAACAACCAAAAAAGGGCAGGAGTAGATATACTAATGTCAGACAAAATAGACTTTAAATGGAAAACTATTTTAAGAGACAAAGATGAACACTATATATTAATAAAAAGAGTAATCTTTCAAAAAGAAAGAACAATTGTAAACCTTTATGCACCTAACCGGGGCACCTCAAAATATATGAGGCAAACACTGGAAAGGTTAAGTGGAGAAATAAACGCCTCTACAATTCTAGTGGGGGACTTCAATACACCGTTGTCACCATTAGACAGAACATCTCTACAGAGAATCAATAAAGAAACAAAGATTTTGAATACTACATTAGAGGATCTGCACCTAATAGACATATACAGAACACTACATCCAAATACAGTGGGAATATGCTTTCTTCTCAAGTGCATATGGATCATTCTCCAAGACAGACCACATGCTAGGCCACAGAACATCACTCAATGAATTCAGAAAGATTGAAATTATACAAAGTAATTCCTCTGACCACAATGGAAAGGAGCTGGAAATAAGTAAGGGCCAGAGAACCAGATTAGGCACAAAAATATGGAAGTTAAACAACACACTCTTAGAAAAACAGTGGGTCAAGGAGAAAATTACGAAAGAAATCAGTAACTACCTTGAAACGAATGAGAATGACAACACAGCATACCAAAACCTATGGGACACAGCAAAAGCTGTATTGAGAGGGAAATTCATAGCCATAAACACATATATATAAAAAAAGAAGAAAGAGCTAAAATTGAAGACCTAACTGCACACCTAGAGGAATTAGAAAAAAAACAACAAACTAACCCCAAAGGAAGTAGAAAGAAGGAAATAATAAAGATGAGAGCAGAACTAAATGAACTTGAAAATAAAAAAGCCCTGGAAAAAATAAACAAAACCAAAACCTGGTTCTTTGAGAAGATCAATAAAATTGACAAACCCTTAGCTAGACTAACAAAGAAAAAAGAGAGAAAATATACAAATACACAAAATATGAAACAGGAAGGAAATATTGCCACTGACCCCACAGATATAAAGGGCTATAAGAGGGTACTTTGAAAAATTATATGCCAACAAGAATGATAATTTAGAGGAAAGGGACAAATTCCTACAGTACTAACACATGGGATAACATAGATGAATCTTAAGGACTTTATGTTGAATGAAGCAAGACAGACATTGAAGGACAAATATTACATGACCTCTCTGATATGAATTAAGCAAATCAAGCAGACTCAGAGAGCTACAGTCTGGAAGACAGGTTTACAGGAAATAGAAAGGGAGAAGAAGATTATGAGCCAACACCCATATGGGTGAAAGCTATGATAAGGTGGAAGCGTATAGTTGTGCAGTGAAGGGATATGCAGGGGTGTAGTGATACTATTGGGTTGGACATTCCAAGTTTTACAGGGGAGGGTGGGCTGGACGGTCCATGAAACTGGGGGAAGGATTGGGGGAGGGAGAAGATGAACCCTGGGGATTGGTGGGTATGTGGTTGAAACTACAATGTTGGGAAAGCACTTTTGGCAATATGACAAGGAAGGGTTACTGGATTAGGGTATTGTTTGGGGGAGCATTCAGACAGGGTTCACCTGGGGCAATCTTCTAGAGAATGTGTGAGTGATCATATTGCAATAGTGTGTTGTATCAGTGGGTGTAGACCCATAAAATGAGAGGGAAAGAGTTGGACTCTCATCCTGGGGAGACCTGATATATTCTCAAACAGAGAGGTGGGTCTCTCTTGAGAGCATGGGTGGTTTCTAATAGGGGAGAACAGACCAGAGTGTCTAGCCCTCAATGTTGTTGCAAGTAACTATGAATCTTCTCTTTCAAGAAGTGAAGGCTGGTGGTCTCCTTGGGCCTTGAGGGGTTGGGGAGGGAGGAATAAAATAGATGGAAGAGGACGTATTTATGTGGCAATGGAAGTGTTTTGCATGATCTTGTAATTTTGGATACAGGTCATGCTAAATTTCAGCAAAAATTTATAAAAATGTATGGTCTAAAATGCAAACCATAATGTAAACCATTGACCATGGCTAGTAGCTATGTTTGATATTTTTGTACATCAGTTGTAACAAATGTACCATCCACGCATAAAAAAGTATTAATATGGGAAGGGGGAAGAGGGGGAGGATGTTGGGTATATGGGAGTCCCTTATATTCTGTATGTGGCTTTACTATGACCTAAACTTCTCTGAAGACAAAACAAAAAAAAGTAAGACACTGGGGAAGAAATGGAACGGAATGTCACCATACATACAGGACAACAGATATACAGTGATGAAGGGCAAAACATAAAAAAAAATTTATAATATTTTTTCATTATATTTTAATATTCCAATTTTTTAATTTTAATTTAGTTTTAGTTTTTCTAAATTACTATGTATTTTATTTCTTGTGTTTAAACCTGTCATTGTTGTTTCATTTTCCTATTAATTGCATTTGGCAATATTCTTGGCTTCATTTTTGAGGAAGTTTTGGACCACAGAGAGGTTGCAGCTGTGGCAAGGGAGGATCATTGGTGTGGGGTGACAGTGATGGGATATATGAGAGGACGTTCACCTGGGCATACATATAAGGTATATAAATGTGTCAAATGTTCATGGGGCATTGTCACAGTGGGTAGAGATTTACACAATAAATGAAAGAATATTGAATTCCCATCCTGGGGAGTTCTGCCACATTCTCTAATGGAACAGCAACAATCCCCTGAGTACAGTGGCAATGACTAGTGAAGAACAATGGTCCATTGATGGGCCCTTGATAGTGATGACTATGCTTATGAGCCTTTGCTCTTGAAATCGCAACTTAACCTAGTGCTGTAGGGTGCCTAAGAGTTACCTCTTGAGAGCCTCCATTTTGCTCAAATGTGGCCTTTCTCTAAGACAAACTCAGCATATAAATGCATTACCTTCCCTTCAGTGTGGTACATGACTCCTGGGAATGACCCTCCTTGGCACCAAGGGATTACTACCAAGCACCAACTAGCAATAAAACTGGAAAAAGACCTTGAATAAAAGAGGAAAAGAGTAAAGACAAATGAGTTTATATGGCCAAGAGACTTCAAAGTGAGTCGAGAGGTCAAGGTAACACTTAGACCCATCTCAGCACAATATCATAGACTGCCAAAGTAAGATACTACCCCAAATACCGGGGCTCCTGAGGGCTCTGGAGAAACCCAGGCCCTACAGTCATGGCAGATAGCTCCAGAGTTTGGTGCCTTGCCAGTAGGCCGTACTTTGGAGTTTTTTCTCCCGAGTGTGACAGTTGGACTCAGTTGTGAATTCTCTACACATGTCTCTTCTGTCCCTTCTATTTGAAGCTATAGTTTGGTGCTGGAGTTGGTAGGTGAATGCCTAAGAGACTTGAGTGTTTGGACTGTCCATGTGCCAACTGGGCCCTGAGCCTCAGTGGAGTTGCAACACCTACTCTCCAGTTCATTGGACTGACCCAAGACAACTAACAAGGAGGTAAGGATGGACAGCCAACATACTAAGGAACCAAGAGAGTCTACAACAGCAAGCAAGAGAATCCCATCCATCAGCCATATGAGATCGAATCCCCCTCTCAATTAGAGGTGGAGTAGGCAACACCATCCCAGAATCCTCAGGATTGGAAAATGGAATATGGACTAGAGTAGCCTTACTGGTATTCTACTATAGACTTATTGTGATTCTAGCAATGGAAGAAATTATATCATTCACATGGAGATAGTGGCCACTAGAGATTCTGAGGTCAGGGAGAGGGAAAAAGATGTAATATAAGGGCAGTTTCGGGACTTGGAGTTTTGTCCTGAATGACCTTGCAATGACAGATACAGGCCTTTGTATATCTGCCATAACCTACGGAGTTGAGTGTGAGAGAGTGTGGACTGCAATGTAAACTGTAATCCATCTTTAGTGGCAATGCTCCAAAATGTGTTCATCAATTGCAATGAATGTACCACACTAATGAAAGAAGTTGTTAATGTGGGGAAATGTGGGAGATGTGGGGAGTGGGGCATATGGGAATCCCTTATATTTTTTTATGTAACATTTTATGTAACCTAAGTATCCCATTGCTAGAATCACAATAAGTCTATAGCAGAATAACAGTAAGTCCACTCTAGTCCATATTTTATTCCCAATCCTGAGGATTCTAGGATGGTGATGCCCACTCCACCTTTAAAAAAAAAAAAAAAAAAAAAAAGATAAATGGGACTTCTTAAAATTTTTAAACTTCTGTGCAGCACAGGATTTTATCATGAAGGTAAAAAGACACCCTAGTCAATGAGAGAAAATATTGCAAACCACATATCAGATAAGGGTTTAATATCCAGAATATATAAGGAAATCCTACAACTCAACAATAAAGACATACAACCTAATTTTTTTAATTGGGAGAATACTTAATCAGACATTTCACCAAAGAGGAAATACAAAAAGCTAAAAAGTACATGAAAAGATGCTCAACATCACTAGCTATTAGGGAAATGCAAATCAAAACTACAATGAAATACCAATTCACACCCATTAGAATGGCTACCATTAAAATAGGAAAGAAAGAAAGAAAAAAAGAAAACTATAACAGCCCCATGTGAGGACTTAGCTAAACTTGGACCTAGGCAGCCATTTTCTTGCAAGTCTGAATTGGAAACACAGTTATCCAGGAAAGTCTTGTGGAAAGTCTTACTGTCTGATGACTTGGACCCCTGTGAACTGCATATAAAACTGACAAGCTTTCTGTGAGATCTGTGTGAACAAAACCACTGTCAGCCTAAACTAAAAGGTACAGAAAATGTAGAGAATGAAGGAAAAATGGTTTCAAGAGGATAACCATGGAAGCTAAGGTCTGGACTTGGCACATCTTCTTGGGCCACCCACATGTGCAAAAAGGGTGATTTTTCCCCAGAATTTGAAGAGTTTGGCTGCTCCAAGCTACAAAGAGGGTGGAGTGCAGTCCCTGAAGATTAGAGAGAGTTAGGTTGCCACCCCACTGTTCTGAGAAAGTTGGACCTGTATGCCAGAGATTAAAGAGAATGTTGCTGACACCCCACTGTTCTAAAGGAGTTGTGACTGTCCCCCAGAGATTGGGGAAACTGTGGCCATCATCACAATATTCTTGGAGGGTGAGCTCTAAAGCTTGGTTGCCACCCAGATGCTATATGATGTCAGAACCAAAGATGGCCTTTGAGCAAGCCCTTTGAAGGGGTGGGCCCACAAGAGCCTCTGAGGAAAAGACATCGTTCTAGAGATGACTCTCATACTTTGAAATCTAATGGAATATGCCCTACAGGTTTACAGAACTGTTTGGGACCCATGATACCTGTTTTCCTTACAATTTCTCTTTATGGTAATACAAATGTTTATCCTGTGACTGTCCCTCCTTTGTATATTAAAAGCAGATAGCTTATTTTCTAAGTTTCACAGATCTACAGCCTGAAGGGAGATATTGCTACCAAGACAAGCTGCATGCTTATAATTTATTTTTCTGAGATTTTGTACTTAGCATTGCTATGGAAATGATTTAAGGCTTTTGGAACATTGTGATATAATGAATGTATTTTGCATATGGAAAGAACATATCTTTTTGGGATTCAGAGGGTGGAGTGTGAGAGTTTGAATTTGGTGGATCCCCCCCAAAAAAATATTATATTTTTTATCTAATCTATTCCTGTGGGTATGGTACCCATTGATTGCATTAGATTCACTTTAGATCACTTGATTAGATTGATTTTGATTGGATTATGTCAGGGAGTCATGATTCAGGTGGAGTTTCCACCTTCTTGCTTAGTCTGATATAAATGGAGACACAAAGAGAGAGGCAAGGAGAAGTAAGCACTGCCATTTTTGATCCTGCCATGTGAGAGAGGACTCAAGGAACACTAGCAGCCAAAGCTTAAGCATGAAGCCCCCAAATGGTGAGGCTCATGGGGTAGCTCAACGGTGAAGAGATGAGCTCCAAGAGGGGGCTATGAGAGATGGTAAGCCCTAAGAAGGCAGAGACCTCAGCAGAGAACACCTGCCATCTTGCTTCACCACATGACAGCACACCAGGATCAACAGAAGCTGACTTTGTTAAGAAAGCATCTCTGATGGTGCCTTGATTTGGATATATCATGGCCTCAGAACTGTAAGCTTTTATTCTAATAAATTTTCCATTATAAAAGCCAATCCAAGAAGTTCCAGATAGATGGTGTATGAATAGGCACATAGGGCTCAACTCTCATGAAAACAACAAAGAAAGAGCCAAAGGCTGTCCAAGGGACCTGCTTTGGTGGTCAGCAGATAAGGACAATGCTACACAAATCCCAGGAGTTTGAGAGATAGAGAGACAAACAACCCAAAACAACAAGCATGAGTTACCAAACCCCTGCAGCAGCTGGGAAGGGCACCCCTACCCAACCCCAAAATATTAACCTGGGGTAAAACTCCTGGCTCACTGCAGGCAACAGAGAGGGGAACAGATGTCTGCCTCCCTCTCAGTTGTTACAAGGGACAGGGAGAGCATTTAGGGAGCTTCTTTTGAGAATTCAGTCAGCAGAGCCTGATTTGAATCTCAGCTCTCGCTAGACCAAAACAAAGGAAAACCAAGAGAGAAATAAAGCCATGGAAAGGTGTGCTGATGAGTGCTATGTATTGGCTGATCTGGAAATTGCATGGATAAAATATTCTTATGGGGTTCTCTGTACCTTAACTCCTGGGAGAAAATCTGCACCCATCTGTACTCTAACTCCTGGGAGAAAATCTGCACCCCATGAGTCCCTGGCCTGATTTTGATATCTTAAGCTGGGCAATTTTCAAGACTTAGAAAGAGTTGAACCAATTATCAAAGAGCTGTGGGGGACAAAAAGGGAAGAGAGAGAAATTGACCATGAAAATAAATTCACCAACATATTCAGATGCCAAGACATTAACAAAAAATTACAAGCCATACTATGAAACAGGAAGAGATGGCCCAGTGAAAGGGACAAACCAAATATCCTGAAGAGAGACAGGCTTTAGGACAATTAAGCAATGATAATAACACAACTACCCTAAATCAATTCAAAGAATTGAAGGAAAATATGACTAAAGGTATAAAGGATATTAAGAAAACCTGGGTGAGCATAAAGAGCGATTTGAAAGCCTGCAAAGAAAAGTAACATACCTTATAGGGATGAAAGACACAATGGATGAGATTAAAAATACATTAGAGGCACATAAAACAAGATTTGAATTGCTTGAAGACAGAATTAGTGACTTTGAACACAGAACATCTGAACTGGAAAAGACAAGAGAACAGAAAGAGAAAAGAATAGAAAAAATGGAATAAGGTCTCAGGGAATTGAATGACAATGCAAAACATAAGCATACACACTATCAGTGTCTGAGAAGAAGAGACTAGAAAGGGGGCAGAAAGAATATTTGAGGAAATCATCACTGAAAACTTCCCAACCCTTATGAAAGACATAAATATCAATATCCAAGAAGGACAACAACCCCAAACAGAATAAATCCGATTAGCCCTACCCTGGGACACCTACTATTCAGAATGACATTTATCAGAGACAAAGAGAGGTTTCTGAAAGCAGCAAGAGAAAAGTATAGAATCACATACAAGGGAACCTCGATATGATTAAGTGCTGACCTTCATCAGAAACAGTGGAGGCAAGAAGAAAGTGACATTATGTATTTAAAGTGCTGAAAGAGAAACCCTGCCAGCCAAGAAGTCTGTATCCAGCCAGAACCGCCCTTCAAAAATGAAGGTGAGTTCAAATTCTTCACAAACAAAAACTGATAGACTTTGAACCAAAGACCAGAATTACAAGAGATACTAAAGGAAGTGCTGCAACCTGGAAGGAAAAATCAAGGGCAAGAGACTTGGAGAAGAGTGTAGAAATGAAGATTATTAGAGGGAAACGGTTGTGGCTCAATCAGTAGGGCTACCGTTTACCATATGGGAAGCCCCAGGTTCGGTTCCCGGGGCCTCCTGGTGAAGGCAAGCCCGCCCGCACGGCGTGGTTATCTGACCCAGCGAGCACAAGCAGCAAGTGGGGGATAAATGAATTAAAAAAAAAAAAAAAAAGATTATTAGAAACGGTAAGTTAAAGGGTAAAACAACAAACAATAGTAAGATATGACAACAGTAATACAAAGGACAAAATGGATGAAGTAAGTAATGCATTTACAGTAATAACACTGAATGTTAATGACCTGAACTCCCCAATCAAGAGATATAGACTGATAAAATGGATTTAAAAATGTGAGCCATCTATATATTATCTATAAGAGACTCACCTCAGATATAAAGAGACCACCAGGTTAAAAATGAAAGGTTGTCACACAAGGCAGAGCTCACTATCTCTATCTAGAGGAGCCGTCACCAAATCTTGATGTGTATTTCAATTTTTCTCTCCCATTTCTCAACAAGCTCTGTTCTTTCCCTCATTTCCCAATAAATTTTTTCTACTGGCCTAACTAAAAAATGGAAAAGGTTGAAAAAAAAAATAGTAACCAAAAAAAAAGAGGTGAAGTAGTGATATTAATATCCAACAAAATAGATTATAAATGTAAAGCTGTTATAGGGATAAAGAAGGTCATTATCTATTAATAAAAGGGGAAATTAACATTGAAGAAATAACTTTGATAAATATTTATGCACCTAACCTGGATGTCACAAGATATATGAGGCACACACTGGCAAAACTGAAAGAATAAATAGATGTACCTATAATAGTTGGAGACTTCAATACACCACTCTGAGTATGTGATAGAATATCTGGACAGAGGATATAATAAACAGAGAGCTTGAATAATATGATGAATGAACTAGATATAACAGACATCTATACAGCATTGCATCCCAAAACAGCAGGTAATACAATCTTTTCAAGTGCTCATGGATCCTTCTCCAAGATAGACCATATGTTAGGTCATGAGACAACTCTCAATAAATTTAAAAAGATTGAAATTATACAAAATACTTCACTCTGTTCATAACAGAGTGAAGCAGGAAATTAATAATGGATGGAAAAGGGAAAATTCAAAAATATATGGAGATTAAACAACACACTCTTAAATAATCAGTGGGTCAAAGAAGAAATTAGAAGAGAATTCAGAAAATATCTTGAGATGAGTGAAAATGAGAACACAACATATCAAAACCTATGGGACACCACAAAAACGGTGCTGAAAGGGAAATTTATAGCCCTCAGTGTTAACATTAAAAAAGAAGAAGGAGCTAAAATTGAAGATCTAACTGCACACCTGGAGGAACTAAAAAAAGAACAGCAAACTAATACCAAACCAAACCGAAAGAAAGAAATAGTAAAGATCAGAGCAGAAATAAATGAAATCAAGAACAAAAAACAATAGAGAGAATAAGAAAAACCAAAAGTTACTTCTTTGAGAAGATCAACAAAACTGACAAACACTTAGCAGACAAAAAGGAAAAGAAAAGAAAAGATGCAAACAAATAAAATCAGAAATGAGACAGGGGACATTACCACTGGCCCAGCAAAAATAATAGAGATCATAAGAGAATAATATGAACAACTGTATGGAAAAAAAGTAGACAATGTAGAGGAGATGGACAAATTCCTAGAAACACACCTACACTGACCCTAGAAGAAATAGAAGACGTTAACAAAAAACTGACAAGTGAAGAGATTAAAACAGCCATCAAAAACCTCCCAAAGATGAAAAGCCCAGCACCAGATGGCTTCACAGGTGAAATCTACCAATCATTCAAAGAAGATCTAATACCAGTCTTGCTCAAATTCTTCCAAAAAACTGAACAGGATAGAACGCTACCAAACTCATTCTATGAAGCTAACACCACCCTAATACCAAAACCAGACAAAGATACTATGAAAAAAGAAAATTACAGATCAATATTTCTAATGAATATATATTCTAAAATCATCAACAAAATACTTGCAAACAATTCCAAAAGCATATTAAAGGAATTAAACACTATGATTAAGTGAGTTTTATCCCAAGTATGCAAAAGTAGTTGAACACAAGAAAATAAATTAATGCTATAAGCTAGATTGAAAAATTGAAGAAGAGAAATCACATGATCCTCTCAATTGATGCAGGAAAGGCATTTGACAAAATACAGTATCCTTTCTTGAAAAAACACTCCAAAAGATAGAAATAGAAGGAAGCTTTCTCAATAAGGTAAAGTCCATGTATGAAAAATGTACAGCTAGCATTGTACTCAATAGTGAAAAACTGAAAGTTTTCCCTCTGAGCTCAAGAACAAGACAAAGATGCCCACTGTCACCATTGTTATTCAATCTTGTGCTACAAGTTCTAGCTAGAGCAATTAGGCTGGATAAAGAAATAAAATCACTCTAATAGAAAGGAAGAAGTAAAACTTCCACTATTTGCTGATGATATAATCCTTTATCTAGAATATCCTGAAAAATGCACAACAGAGCTACTAGAACTATAGACAAGTTCTGCAAAGTGGCAGGATACAAGATGAATATACAAAAATCACTAACATTTCTATTTACTACTGATACGCAATCTGAGGAGGAAATCAGAAAAACGTTCCATTTATAACAGCAACTTAAAAAAATCAAATATTTAAGAATAAACTTAACCAAGGACATAAAGAACCTGTATTCAAAAACCACAAAACATTGCTAAAAGAAGCCAAAGAAGTATAAATAAATGGAAGGACACTTATTGTTCATAGATTAGAAGACTAAATATCATTAAGATATCAATTATATCCAAACTGATTTACAGATTCAACACAATCCCAATAAATATCCAAACAGCCTCTTTTGCAGAAATTGAAAAGCCAATTATCAAATTTATTTGAAAGGGTAAGGGGCCACGAATAGCCAAAAATATAATTTAAAAAAACAAAGTTGGAGGACTCTCACTTCCTGACTTAAAGCATATTACTTAGCTACAGAGGTAAAAACAGCATAGTACTGGTGTAAAGACAATCAGATTGACCATTGGAACCAAATTGAGATGTCAGAAAAAGACCCTCACATCTAGAGTCAAGAGATTTTTCACAAGGCGGTCAAGTCCTTTCAGATGGGCCAGAAAAGTCTATTCAACAAATAGTTCTGGGATAACTGGATAGCCATATCTAAAAGAAAGAAAGAGGACTCCTATCTCACACCTTATACCAAAATTGACTCAAAATGGACCAAGAACCTAAATATAAAAGTGACAAACATAAAACTCCTAGAAGAAAATGTAGGAAAACATCTTCAAGATCTTGTTGTTAGGGGGTAGTTTCTTAAACCGTACACTCAAAGCACAAGCAAAAAAAAAAAAATAGATAAATGGAACCTCCTCAAAATTAAACACTTTTACACCTCACAGGACTTTGTCAAAAGGGTAAAAAAGCAGCTGACTCAATGGGAGAAAATATTTGGCAATTACATATCTGATAAGGGTTTAATATCCATGATATATAAAGAGCTCATACAACTCAACAATATAGGATAAAACTACCTTATCAAAAAAATGGGCAAAAGACTTGAAATGATAATTGCCCAAGAAGAAATACAAATGGCAAAAGAAGCAAATGGAAAAATGTTCATCACTAGCAATTAGGGAAATGCAAAACAAAACTACAATGAGATATCATTTCACACCTATTAGACTGGCTGCTAATAAAAAGTCAGAAAACTGTAAATGTTGGAGAGGTTGTAAAAAGATAAGAATGCCTAGTCACTGTTGGTGGGAATGTAGAATGGTACAGCCACTATGGAGGACTGTTTGGTAGTTCCTAAGGAAGTTGAATCTGTGACCCAGCAATACCATTACTAGGTATCTCAGGAGAACTGAGAGCAGTGACACAAATAGACATCTGCACACGGATGTTCATAGCAACGTAACTCATGATTGCCAAGCGATGGAAACAACCCAGGTATCCATCAGCTGATGAATGTATAAACAAATGTGGTATATACACACAATGGAATATTATACAGCAGTAAGAAATGAAGTTGTGAAGCATATAACAACATGGATGAACCTGGAGGACATTATGTTGAGTGAATCAAGCCAAATGCAAAAGGACAAATATTGTATGATTGCACTATTATGAACGAAATATATTATGTAAACTTATGCAATTAATAATTAGAATGCAGGTCACAAGAAAATAGAATGAGAGTAGAGAAAGGAAAGCTGAGGGTTAATCTTTTCAAAAGTGGTTAAAAGGTTTTTTGCAAATCTTTGAAACTGAATGGAAATGTTGAGAGCACATCATGGTGTTTGTGACTAACAGAGCTATATATGGGCATGATAGTGGTCAAAAGGGAAAGACTATGGACATGTATATTACTAGAAGGAAAGCTAAAAAATGTAACAAAGAACTGAATAACATAGTGAAACTTCATATAAAATATGGATCTGGGTGATATTGCATGTATAAGGCTGTTTTTCAAAATATAAATACAAATATATTAAAGAGAAAGAAACAGAATAGCAGCTAAACGGAAGGGGAAGCATAGAGAGATTGAGAGGTGATGAGTTTTGTTTCTTTGTTTGGTTGGTTGGTTTTTGTTTTTTAATATTATTGTTACTACCAGAATAATGAAAATGCTCTAAAAATGTTTGAAATGATGAATGCACAACTATGTGATTATAATGAATACCACTGATTATATACTTTGGATGTATTTATGCTTTATTAATATGTATCAATATAATTTATTTTTTTTTTTTTTAAAGCCAACCCATTTCTGGAACTTTGCATCAGCAGCCATGTGCCAAACTAAGATATGAATGAAATAAAATTATTCATAAAAATTAGTCATCTCAGTTCCTGGCACTTATAATAAAAATTAACTATTACAATTTATAAAGGTACCTTAGGTACCTTTAGCAAAGACAAAGGTACCTAAGGGCATGAATAGACTTTTGGATCAATATAAAGAATTTAAAAATGAGGACACAAAATAGGAGTTCCATTAGAAAAAGAGACTCAGATTTGCATGCCAAATGGACAGTGTGTCAACAGAGTGGAATCCTGGCTCAAGTGAAAAAAGGAGTACTAGATGTTTAAAATGAACTCATCAAAGTATGGGTGAATGATTCTCAGCAAAGGTTCTTTAGGGAAGCTGGCTCTGTCCTGGAGATAATTTCACCAGGGACAAGACTTATCAATGCTGGGGGCGAAAAAATAAATAAATAAATAAAAGCCACATCTGTTGTGCAAAAATAAATGAATAAATAAAAAAAAAAAAAAAAAAAAAGAATGTCATTTCACCAAATGCACTGTGATGGTTAGGCTAATATGTCAACTCGGCCAAGTAGTTGTGTCCAGGTGTTTGTTCCAGCAAGCACTGGGCTAATTGTAATACAAGAGCATTTATGGACTTCAATCACCAGTGAGTTTACTGCGTGGATGGCTGATTACATCTGCATCAATCAGGGAGATTACATCATCAATGGGTGGTGCTTTTACCCAATCAGTTGAATGACTTAAAAGTGGAAGTGATTTCAACATTCAGAGAGAATTTCCCAGCTCGTCGTTGGACAGGCAACTTCTCCCAGAGACTCATCAACAACTTTTCATCGGAGCCCCTGGTTTGCAGCTTGCCTGAGGAACCTGGACTTGCGCGTCCCCACGGTCGCGTGAGAGACTCTTTTAGAGTTCCATTTTTATTCACAGATATCTCCTGCTGATTCTGTTTCCCGAGAGAACCCTGACTAATACAGCTGGTACCTGGAGTGGTTCTTGAGGAACAGAGTCTTAAACATGGGATGTCTGAGGTGGCTCTCCACTCTAATTGGACTCACGGGTACTAATGACTCCCTTTCCAATAATGAGGTTGCTAACAGTCCATGGCGTGAGCTGGCAATAGAGATACGCAAAATAGCATCATTGGATTCCCCTCCTTCCACGCTTATAAGAAGCAAGGATCTGGGTGAGAGTGTTTTCAACACTTTAACAGAAGTTTGTGGAGTAAAAAAATATAATGATGTTGGCTGGCTCCTCCTAGATACTCTGGATACAGTTACAAAAGAAAGGGATGAGCTAAAGTCTTCAATCTTGAAACTTAAATGCCGCATGAATGATATGAAAGTTTCTACGTGTGCCTTGAAAGAAAATCTTGTCTCCTGTAGCCACAGACTTGAGATATCTGAGAATCAAACCCAGTCTCTCATTGTACGAGTAGCAGAATTACAGAGGAAACTAAAATCTCAACCTCGCAGGGTATCTGCAATTAAAGTGAAGGCATTGATTGGAAAGGAGTGGAACCCCGAGGATTGGGATGGAGACATGTGATGATGATAATATTGGTGGGAACATTGGAACCCTAAATTCTGCTGAGACTTTACCAGATAAACCTGTGATGGCCTGCTCTGTGGAGACCACACCTTGTCAACCTTGTATCATCCAGCCTCCAGCCTGCCCCAGGGAGTCTGGACTTCCTTCCAGCCCTGAGGTGGGTACAAGCCAAATGGAAGTCTGCACTGCCCAGCCTCTGGCCTGCCCCAGGGAGTCTGGACCTCCTCCCAGCCCTGAAGCAGGTACCAGCCTAACTCCAGCATGCACTGCCCAGTCTCCACCTTGCCCCAGAGAGTCTGTACCACCTCCCAGCCACGAGGCAAATACCAACCAATCTCCAGCATGCATGGTCCAACCTCCAGTCTGCCCTGAGGAATCTGTCTTCCAACCCCTGCCTGAAGAGAATAATCCTGTCTCACCAGAAGAAAATGCAAAGGAATGCCCTCAGGTCAGTAGCCTGCAAGACATCTCTAATCCTTCTCCTTACCCAGACCCCCCACCCCTCTTGTCTTCTAGACCCATTACTAGATTAAAATCACAACAAGCCCCCAAAGGTGAAATACAAAGTGTGACCCATGAGGAAGTACGCTATACTCTGAAAGAACTGCATGAGTTTTCCAACTTATATAGACAGAAATCAGGGGAATACGTATGGGAATGGATACTAAGGGTATGGGATAATGGTGGAAGGAATATAAAGTTTGATCAGGCTGAATTTATTGATATGGGCCCACTAAGCAGAAATTCTGGATTCAACGCTGTAGCCCGAGGGGTTAGAAAGGGCTCTAACAGTTTGTTTGGGTGGCTGACTAAAGCATGGACCAAACGATGGCCTAGCTTGTCTGATGTTGAGATGCCTGATTTGCCGTGGTATGCAGTAGATGAGGGGATTCAAAGGCTTAGAGAGATTGGAATGCTAGAATGGATTTACCACTTGAGACCTGCCCACCCACCCCAGGAATGTCCAGAGGACACACCTTTAACCAGGGCTGTGTGGAATAAATTTGTAAGACTAACTCCATCTTCTCTGAAGAGCTCTGTGGTTGCTCTTCTTTGCAGTCCAGATATTACTGTAGGGGGTCTGTAATGGAATTGGAATCCTTAAATATTATGGGGATGATCGGATCAAGGCCCGGTAAAAGTCAAGTATCGGCAGGGCAGTTAATCGCCAAAGCCAAGGTAGGCGTGGCTACCGCAATGAAAGACAGATTCAAAATAGCACACAGAATAGTCTGAGTTGCATGGAGTTATGGCGTTGGTTAATAGATCACGGGGTACCCAGAAGTGAAATACAAGGGCAGTCTACTAGATTTCTTCTGGATCTGTATAAGCAAAAGAGTTCTAGGTCAAGTGAACAAAATCCTAACTCTAATTACAGACGCAGAGAATCACGGCCCCTTAATCAGTTCCCAGACTTGAGACAGTTTACAGACCCAGAGCCCCTTGAATGAGGGGAAGGCCGGGTCCCCTTGGGGAAGGATCCTGTTAAACTGCCAAAAATTTATACAGTTAATCTTCCTCCCACCGTTCCCCAGGGAGACCTACGGCCTTTTGCCAGAGTAACAGTGCATTGGGGAAAAGGAAATGATCAGACATTTCGGGGATTATTAGACACTGGCTCAGAAGTCACATTAATTCCAGGAGACCCAAAACGTCACTGTGGTCCACCAGTCAGAGAAGGGGCTTATGGAGGTCAGGTGATTGATGGAGTTTTAGCTCAGGTCCGTCTCACAGTGGGTCCAGTGGGTCCCCGGACCCATTCTGTGGTTATTTCTCCAGTTCCAGAATGCATAATTGGAATAGACATACTCAGTAACTGGCAGAATCCCCACATTGGATCCCTGACTCATGGAGTGAAGGCTATTATGGTTGGAAAGGCCAAGTGGAAGCCTCTAGAACTGCCCCTGCCTAGCAAAATAGTAAATCAAAGGCAATACCGGATTCCTGGAGGTATTGAAGAGATTAGTGCCACCCTCAAGGATTTGAAGTATGCAGGGGTGGTGATTCCCACCACATCCCCATTCAACTCTCCTATTTGGCCTGTGCAGAAAACAGATGGATCTTGGAGGATGACAGTAGATTATCGTAAAATTAACCAGGTGGGACTCCAATTGCAGCTGCTGTCCCAGATGTGGTATCATTGCTTGAGCAAATCAACACTTCCCCTGGTACCTGGTATGCAGCTGTTGATCTGGCAAATGCTTTTTTCTCAATTGCCATTAGTAAGGACCACCAGAAACAGTTTGCTTTCAGCTGGCAAGGCCAGCAGTATCCTTTCACTGTCCTGCCTCAGGGGTATATCAACTCTCCAGCTCTATGTCATAATATTGTCCGCAGGGACCTTGATCGTCTCTCCCTCCCATGAGACCTCACACTGGTCCATTATATTGATGATATCATGTTGATAGGACCTACTGAGCAAGAAGTAGCAAAGACTCTAGATTTATTGGTAAGGCATTTGCGTGAGAAAGGATGGGAGATAAATCCAACAAAAATACAGGGTCCTTCCACCTCAGTGAAATTTCTAGGTGTCCAGTGGTGTGGGGCCTGTCGAGATATCCCTTCTAAAGTAAAGGATAAGCTGTTGCACCTGGCCCCTCCTGCGACCAAAAAGGAGGCACAACGCTTAGTTGGCCTCTTTGGATTTTGGAGACAACGCATTCCTCATTTGGGTGTGTTACTGCAGCGCATTTACCAAGTGACCAGAAAAGCTGCTAGTTTTGATTGGGGACTGGAACAAGAGGAAGCCCTGTGACAGGTCCAGGCTGCTGTGCAAGCTGCACTGCCACTTGGACCATATGATCCAGCAGATCCAATGGTGCTGGAAGTTTCAGTGGCAAATAGAGATGCTGTCTGGAGCCTTTGGCAGGCCCCTATAGGGGAATCACAACGTAGACCCTTAGGATTTTGGAGCAAAGCCTTGCCATCCTCTGCAGATAACTACTCCCCTTTTGAGAAGCAGCTTTTGGCTTGCTACTGGGCCATAGTAGAGACTGAACGCTTAACCTTGGGCCATCAAGTTACCATGAGACCTGAGTTACCTATCATGAGCGGGGTATTGTCTGACCCACCAAACCATAAAGTTGGGCATGCACAGCAGCACTCCATAATAAAGTGGAAGTGGTATATACGAGATAGGGCTCGAGCAGGTCCTGAAGGCACAAGTAAGTTACATGAGGAAGTGGCCCAAATGCCCATGGTCACCACCCTTCCTGTGTTACCTTCTCTTACCCAGCCCACAGCTTTGACCTCTTGGGGACTCCCTTACAATCAGATGACTGAGGATGAGAAAACTCGGACCTGGTTTACAGATGGTTCTGCACGATATGCAGGTACCACCCAAAAGTGGATGGCTGCGGCACTGCAGCCCTTTTCTGGGACATCCTTGAAGGATAGCGGTGAGAGAAAATCCTCCCAGTGGGCAGAGCTTCGAGCAGTGCATCTAGTTGTTCATTTTGCTTGGAGGAAGAAATGGCCAGAGGTGCGTTTGTACACTGATTCATGGGCTGTTGCCAATGGTTTGGCTGGATGGTCAGGGACCTGGAAGGAACATGATTGGAAAATTGGTGACAAGGAGGTCTGGGGAAGAGCTATGTGGATAGATCTTTCTGAGTGGGCAAAAAACATGAACATATTTGTGTCCCACGTGAATGCTCACCAGAGGGTGACTTCAGCAGAGGAAGAGTTTAATAATCAAGTGGATAAGATGACCCGCTCTGTGGCTAATGTTCAGCCTCTTTCCCCAGCCACTCCTGACATTGCCCAATGGGCTCATGAACAAAGTCGCCATGGAGGTAAGGATGGAGGTTATGCATGGGCTCAGCAACATGGACTTCCCCTCACCAAGGCTGACCTGGCTACAGCCACTGCTGAATGCCCAATCTGCCAGCAGCAGAGACCCACACTCAGCCCCAGATATGGCAACATTCCTCGAGGTGACCAGCCTGCTACCTGGTGGCAGGTGGACTACATTGGGCCACTTCCATCATGGAAGGGGCAGCGATTTGTTTTAACTGAAATAGGCACATACTCTGGCTATGGGTTTGCATTTCCAGCACACAATGCTTCTTCCAAAACTACCATCCGTGGACTTACCGAATGTCTTATTTACCGCCATGGCATTCCACACAACATTGCTTCTGATCAAGGAACCCATTTCATAGCAAACGATGTGCGGGAATGGGTACATGCCCATGGAATTCACTGGTCTTACCGTGTTCCCAATCACCCTGAAGCAGCTGGACTAATAGAACGGTGGAATTGCCTTTTGAAGACTCAATTACGGCGCCAACTAGGTGGCAATACCTTGCAGGGCTGGGGCAATGTTCTCCAGGACACTGTGTATGCTCTGAATCAGCGTCCTCTCTATGGTGCTGTTTCTCCCATAGCCAGGATTCATGGGTCCAGGAATCAAGGGGTGGAAATGGGAG
Source organism: Tolypeutes matacus (assembly GCA_026826555.1). Taxonomy (NCBI): domain Eukaryota; kingdom Metazoa; phylum Chordata; class Mammalia; order Cingulata; family Chlamyphoridae; genus Tolypeutes; species Tolypeutes matacus. The sequence goes on along the minus strand of JAKSZT010000142.1, from coordinate 852,141 downwards.
TGGCACCACTCACTATTACCCCTAGTGACCCACTAGGAAAATTTTTGCTTCCTGTCCCTGAAACCTTAAGCTCTGCTGCTCTACAGGTTTTAGTCCCAAGAGGAGGAGTACTGCCACCTGGCCACTTTGGGTTCCTCTTACCTGTGAATCAACAGGCAAAGAAGGGAATTACTGTACTGGCTGGGGTGATTGATCCTGACTATCAAGGGGGAATAGGACTACATCTACATAATGGCAGTAAAGAAGAGTTTGCCTGGAATGCAGGGGATCTTTTAGGGCGTCTCCTAGTCCTGCCATGCCCTGTGATTAAAGTCAATGGAAAATTGCAACAAACCAATTCAAGCAGGACTAACAATGGCCCAGAATCTTCGGGAATGAAAGTTTGGGTCACTCCACCAGGCAAAGAACCACGGCCAGCTGAAGTGCTTGCTGAAGGTAACGGAAACATGGAATGGGTAGTGGTAGAAGGTAGTGATAAATATGAACTTCGACCACGTGACCAGTTACAGAAACGAGGACTGTAATGGTCATGAACCCTTCTTCCATGTTTCGTTATGAGTATGATTGTATATGTACACAAAATGAATTTCTTTGTTTTCTTCCCCCATCTTTTCCCCTATCATGAAAAGTTGTATTAATCCCACATCATAATATTTAAGGATGTCGAGTTTAAGAGTGACTATCATCCAAGGACTTTCACCCTGTTCTGTAGGGAATTAATGCGTTTCCGGTTGTACGCAGGGGAGTTGAACATTGTTAGGCAGAAATTTATATGTATGCTTGTCTGTTATTGTTTTTACTTAGAGACTAAGTATGGTTTAGAGTAATGTGTGTGATTGCCGAGTTGACAAGGGGTGGACTGTGATGGTTAGGCTAATGTGTCAACTCGGCCAAGTAGTTGTGTCCAGGTGTTTGTTCCAGCAAGCACTGGGCTAATTGTAATACAAGAGCATTTATGGACTTCAATCACCAGTGAGTTTACTGCGTGGATGGCTGATTACATCTGCATCAATCAGGGAGATTACATCATCAATGGGTGGTGCTTTTACCCAATCAGTTGAATGACTTAAAAGTGGAAGTGATTTCAACATTCAGAGAGAATTTCCCAGCTCGTCGTTGGACAGGCAACTTCTCCCAGAGACTCATCAACAACTTTTCATCGGAGTTTGCAGCTTGCCTGAGGAACCTGGACTTGTGCGTCCCCACGGTCGCGTGAGAGACTCTTTTAGAGTTCCATATTATTCACAGATATCTCCTGCTGATTCTGTTTCCCGAGAGAACCCTGACTAATACATGCACTCAAAGTGAAAGCACCAGGGACAGAATTCTGGGATCCAGGGGACATGAAGAGCAGCGGAAAATCGTATCTGCCATCACTGCTCACTTTCCCCAGTCGTACAGCAATCAACTACTTCAGCAAAAGACAAATACCCATATTTCATAAATGCGGGACAGAGGAAAATATGTATTAAATACACCCTTCAGGATGCCCTTCGAAAAAGTACCTGTCTATCTTAACAGTCTCTAGCTCAAAAAAAGACTTTTAGTTTCAAATTGTGTCAGTTTGAAAGGCAAAAGAAAAATTACAAGATACATATTTATACTGCTTTAATTTAATCATTTTTACTATTGCCACAATTTTTATAAACTTTATTCTTTTTTTTTAAGAGTAAATTTTTCATTTTTCATTCATTTTTCAATTTTTAAACTTCATTTCTCCCCCCAGCCCTAGATTTCTTAAATGATGTAGGCCACCAAAAAGTAAAATACAGCCTTCAAGATACCTCTGGGAATTGTCCCTTTTATAGCAACCCTGGAGCAGAGACTGATTTCTTTGACTTTAAATCCAAGTAGCAGATGAAATCCTACAAGGTAAGTAGAGCAGGGCAAAAATAGGGTGCCTCCTACCACCCTGGAATATTCTTACTGAAAGAAGTCCAAGAACAGCAAAGGTTACAAAGAGTGTTTAGGAAGGGTAGAAAACCCAGAATAATGGATATCTTTAAAAACATTATTTTACAATGATTATTTTTTAAGATTATAAAAGTAATATATATTGCTTATAGAAATTTTGAGAAACATAGACTTATAAAGAAGAAAATTATATAACCCATAATCTGACCAAGATGTATTAATTTCCTGTTTTATTTCTAAGGGTTTTTCTTTTCTATTGTATTTTCTTTTTCTACAAAAATGTATATAAAGAATTATTTAAGTTTTGTTAATGAAAAGAAGTCTATAGAGTGTAAAGAAATGTATAAATCTTCGCTACTTAAGGAATCAACATTATCTGGTTGCTTATTAAAAATTTAAAATCTCAGACCCCATTCCATTCCTTTTGCATCAGAATCTGCATTTTCTCATGAACCCCAGGAAATTCTTATGCACTGCTCTGATGTACAACCTTATTATTATTTTTCCCACTATAATTTTTATTTAAAGGATGTAAATATTTTAAAGGGTCTGAATATTTCTAAATTGCCTGCCAGAAAAAAAATACATTTACAAGTTTTTCTGAGTGACTATGCATTGCACCTTCAACACTGTTATTGCAATTTCTCATCTTTGTAAATTTGAATAGCAAAAAAAAATTAAATCTTTCATATTTAAATTAGCAACCTTCATCTAGAAATGTAGAGGTTATAGATTTAACTTTCACATGTATAGAAAATTTCACATTCACTCCAAAAAATCCCTCTTATTCCTAATTTTAAGGCATTTCATCCTGCAGGCATATTTATATTTTCTAAAACATCTATTTCATTGAAAAGTATGCAAGAATACAGTAGGCCTCAGTAAACGCTTATGGAATTTTTTAAATCATTTAGGCCCGTGATCAGATATAAAACACAATGAAGTTTAAAAAGGAAGCCTGAAAAAATTGTACCTAGCACAACTGTTCAATAAATGTAACTGTTACTAAGTAACAGTTAATAAAAAGTGATCTAAAGTTCATGATAGACAGTAATAAAAAAATGCTGTTTTACAAATAATTTAATAGAAATGTTATAAAATGTTTCTCTTTAATTATATAACTACTGAAACTATACAAGATGAGTAGTTTTCTAGCCAGTTCTTCTTCAGGGCTGAAATCCCAAGTCACCTTGTCCACTTAGAAGTAACTTTACTGGAAAATATATATATATGTGGAGAGAGAGAGTATGAGGGAGGGAGAGTGAAAGATTGGGTAGTGGAATAAATAAAGTATTATAAAAATAAATAAATAAATAAATAAATAAATAAATAAATAAATAATAAAAAAGAATAAGTTTCTCTAAGGAATTAGATTGTTTTTTACAGGACTAAGACCTAAATGTGGAGGCAGAGTTTCAAACTTCAGCTGACAGCATTGTGATAACATGGTCTACTTGCTTGCAAGGTTTATGAGATGACTCCAGGACAAACGAAAAACACTGGCCATCTTCCCCTCTCTGAAGAGAGAGGAACTTTGTACCCATCGATCTACATTAGGATATGGGGAACTCCAAAATGATCTATATTCCAAAGAAGGGAAAACAAATTTGTAAAAGAAAATTGATGTGACAATGAAGTAAAACAGCACCCAGCCATTTTAAGTAAGCTTAAGTTCCTATATTTAGGTAAATTATATAAAGTCCAAAGAATCTTTAAAGAACTCGGGAGAATGAAAAGGGAAATTTATACAAACAGAATGGAGCAAGTTTTTTAATGGGTCAATGGTATAGTCCAAAAATAACTTCCAATTTTTTTTATAAAACCATGTGTTGAAGAATATACTCTACAATGTTTTCCAGAGATGCAACAACATATTCACCACATTTATGCATCTTTAGCTTATCAACCTATCTACAGTTGTTGATAATAATAGATGTTAACCTAGGAGCAGGTTTAAGTGACTGACAAAGCATTTTGTCATGTTCTACTTAATATTTTTATCAGACTTAGATGGAACACACAAGAAATATTTATAAAATTTGTAGTCAATGAAAACAGAAAAGACAGCTAATATTTTGAAGGTTAATCCAAAGCCTCAAAGATCTTAATGGACTGAAATGCTTGGTAAAATTCAATAATTAGCTTCCTGCCCTTCAAGAATCAGACGGGTGAAATCTGTTTTAAGTTTGCTCTCACGAACAAACTCTAGGGCTTTGATAAAACACAAATTCAATAAAAGCAAAAAATGTAAAATTACTGTCCAAAAAAGCTAGTGATAACTTTAGTCCACATGAGTTTCTAGAGGAAAAGCGGTTATAGTATCACTGCCCTCTGTGTCAGTCACAAATTATCAGAGGTATTGCATAAGTATCATATTTTCAGAACAACATGAACAATTAAAGGAAGTCAACAAGGACGGCGAGCACCTGGAAATTATGTCATTCAGTGGAATGACATAAACCAAGAATGCTCAGTCTAAATAGAGAAGTTCAAGGAGGACATGACATTTTCCTCAAATATTTTTATAGGCTGCTGTGTAGACTTATTCTGGCCATCAGAATGCTGTAGGAGAAAGAACACAAATCTCACATAGCAGGGCCACTTATATTTGTGAGTCTATACTGTTTACTTAGCCTCAATGACCACTCCTATAATTATCGGAGGATTAAGAAGGTAATTCCGTTTCAAAATCATAAAAGATTATCTGCACCTGATAGCCACATGATTAGTATTAACTTCTCTTCCCCGAGACAGGAAAAAAGTAAGATCAAGACAGTAAATTAAGATGGGAAACTGACTCAGAAACCAGAAGACAACAAGGAATTTATTACAACTTCTAAAATTAAGCTGTTCTGAAGGTGATGCCCTGCCTTCCTTTTTGATGACCTCTTTGGCATTGATATTCCAGCAGAAGCTATATAACTACCTAGTTAGTTGGTAGAAGAGAGGGCTCTTAATGCTAGTGGAAGGACAGCTGAGACAACTTTAAAGAATCCTCCAGATCCAAGATTCAGTAAGTTCAGATCACAAAGAAAATGGGATTTTCAAAGTCCTATTCAAATCATGGTTTCTCTGAGGCCAGTGAATGTGAGCAATACACTACTGGTGGAGGGAATAGGAGGCCAGACAACAGTTCATTCATCTTCTCCAGAATACAGGAGAAAGACGTGAAGAAGGGACAGAATTCAAGTATTCTCTTAAGTAGGTCCCTACAACATAGTTCAGCGTCCTTCGTGCTACAAAAAGAAGTTGAGAATAGGAACTCAGGGATGTAGTGGGAGGAAGGGGGTAACATATCTAACTGGTCAAAAAAAAACTAAAATAATAAAAGTAATGATAAATCAAAGGCTCCAACAAATAGAACTACAAATCCAAAAACGAAAACAAAACAGTTTCCTGGAAACCCCTTACATGTCATGTCAGAGTCTGTCATGTTGCTTCCTGTTATCTTTTCTTTTCTTTTCAAGAATGTTCTTTGGTGATCATTTTTCTTGGTTTTGCATGAATGGATGAGGGGTACTTGCCTCAGGTTATGCATGATTGCAGAAGAGCTGAATACCACATATTGCCAAAGTCAGCTAAAAGTAAAATACCCCTACAAATAACTGCCAGCTCTGCCCTCCTCAATTCAGTTAATTTGAGAGAAATCGCCTTTTTTTTATTAGGGAAGTTAAGGTTTTACAGAAAAGATTGTGCATAAAATATAGGATTCCCATACACAATCCTATATTAACACCTTGCATTGTTGTGGTACATTTGTTAAAACTGATGAAAGCATATTTTTAAAATCGTACTATTAACTATAGTCCATCGTTTAACTTAGGGCTCACAGTTTGTGTTGCACAGTTCCATGTTGTGTTTATTTTTATTCTAGGAACCAACATTAAGAACTATTGCCATGAAATAACATCTGCAGCCAATCTCATTTCAATGGCCAGTAGCCACATTTGCAGACTGATTAAGACTAGCTCTTGAAGCTGAACTAAGTTGGGTAATGTTTGCATGTTTTTAACTCCTCTTATTAAGAAAAGACAGCCATGTTAAAAATGAAACATAAAGGGGGAAAACTGTAATTCCTCACATGTGGTGTGATTTGAGGGGTACTTGGAAGATATCTTTTCCTCTTCAGCTGGTTGGCAATGTCTACAGTATAGATTCATTTCATTAGTTCAATGCAGTTTTTCCCTGAGAGACACATTTTCACAAAAGGTCCTCTAATGCAGTGAGAAAACAGTAAACCAGGAACCAAAACTGTACGGACTTTTGTCCTGACTCTGTCACTTACTGGTTTGGGGTCTCAGACATTTAACCTCTTTGAGCTCTGAGCTTCTGAGATGAGAAATTAGAAGGAAAAAAAAAAAAAAAAAAGCTAGGTGAAAAGGCATGATAGACCCATAATCCAAACTTCTTCTATGACAACCTTTAGTCTATTAAAGGCCTAAAATTCAAATTCAGATGAGTTCTCTCTATTCCTTGTACTCAAAAGAATAGCCAGGATCTCTTCAGGGCTGTATAAACCACAAAATCAGAGGACACCAGAGAGAAAAAGAAGCCAGCATCAGAAACCTGATTTCCACAAGGCTGCATGTTTTGAAATAGTGTTTGTTGGTGCTGCTCTATCCTGATTTCCACAGGAAGTCCCACAGGGGAGTAGGGTGAGGAAGGGGCAGTGTGGAAAGGGATCACCCAGAAAGCTCTGCAGATCCAAAAGTGGGTGGCCTTAAAACAAACCACGTTGTAGCCATCAGGAGAATGGTCCTATTGTGTAAGACTGTAATAGCATCCCTGCCCGGGAAGACTGTAAGGGAAAAAATGGGAGTGCTGTTGCATTTGGTGGGCTAAAACAATCTTAAAGAGATTCTTATTAGTGAGTTGCATCTTTGGTTTGGTCTTAAGGGGTCAGGGAACCCATCCAAAAAGTACTATCCCCCCTACTCATATATATATACATACATATACATGCACACATGTATACACATATAGTTAGCCTGTCACGTGGCTAAATTTCCTCAGGCCAAAAAAAAAAATCTTTTGCATTTGAAATCAGTTTACTTTATAAGCTTAACAAGGAAGTAAGGCATCTAGCATAATAATCCTTGAACAATTTTAATAGCTTATCTTTCTATAGCATTTTATAACTTCTCAACTGCTTTTGCACATATGATTTTATGTAATTGTCATGTCGGCCTTCCCATGTGAACATTATGACTCATATTTTATGGAGAAAGTAATGTAGTGTCTGAGGTTGGGTCCTTTCTCTAGGAAATCCGGCTCAGGAAGTGGCAGAGCCCAGATTCAAGCCCAAATCTAGAATGTCTGCAAAGCCCGAGCTCTGCCACACCAGTGGATCCCAAACCCAGGCTGGGGCCCAGAAATCCACATCTTTCAAAGGCTTCCCCACATGATTCTTATAATATCAAAGTCTGTAGCTCACATAGTATACCATTCTACCTTTATAAATAGATAATAGATACTGCTATGTAGTAGATTATTGTTTTGTTCAGTAAATCTGTCCTTGTTATTTTTTTATATATTTGAATTAACAATGTCAAAGTTTACATCTCAGTCTAGCTTTTGCCAACTACCTATCCATATAGTCTATACCAGTATTCTCCAAAGAGGGGTACACCAGGCAATATATTGAGTGATACAGAAAGGAAATATTCAAATTTCTATTTTTATTTTATTTCAAAGAGAACTTTCAAAAAGCTTTACCCATATTTACTGTACAGATTGACAGTTGTTAATATATATATTTATTTTTAATATTCTATATATAAAGGAACAACTGTATTGTTGAATATTCAATCAAATAAATGGAGACCACTGGTCTAGATTCCCTCTCCCATCATTAGGAAAATGTGCTCACTCTCCTGGAGAAGAAATGAGAGACAAAATTCTCTCTGTTGTATGTATGCCCTGCTGCAGTCCTTGGAAGATAGAAGGAAATGACCTCAGAGGCCAGAAATATCTCCCACACTGTGAGTGAGTTCATACTCTTGGGATTCCCTTGCCACTGGGAAATACAGATCTTCCTCTTTTCCAAATTCTTTGTGATTTACATCCTGACCCTCCTTGGAAACATAGCCGTCATGTGTGCAGTGCCCTGGAATCGCCAGCTCCACACCACCATGTACATTCTGCTGGCCAACTTCTCCTTCCTGGAGATCTGCTATGTCAATTCTGATATGCCCAACATGCTAGCCAACTTTCTCTCCAAGACTAAAACCATCTCCGTCACCATATGCCTCCTCCAGTTGTACTTTTTCTTTTCACTGGGAACTCCCGAATGCTTGGTTCTCTCAATTATGGCCTATGACCTATTCCTGGCAATCTGTTGTCCTCTGCATTATTCTACCATCATGACTATTAACTTCTGCAGCAGACTCATCATGTTTTGCTGGGTGTATGGTTTTCTCTGGTTTCTGATCCCAGTGATACTTGTTACATGGCTGCCATTTTGTGGTCCAAATGTGATTGATGATTTTCTGTGTGACCTGGGTCCCCTGCTAGCCCTGGCTTCAGCTTGTGTCCCAATCCCAGGGACGGTTCTCATATGTGACACCATGAGCTCCCTCCTCATCTTTGCCACCTTTTTCTACATTATTGGCTCTAACCTTGGTGTTGAGGGCTGTGATACAGGTGCCATCAGCTGTTGGCCAGAAGAAAGCCTTCTCCACCTGCTCTTCACACTTGGCTGTGGTGTGTCTATTCGATGGCTCTGTCATGTTAACATATGTGAGTCCTGGGTCAGGACAAAGAGAGGGCATGCAAAAATTCACTACTTTGTTCTACTCGTTTTTGACTCCTTTTTTCAACCCCATGATCTACAGCCTCCGGAATAAAGAGATGAAGGATGTCTTGAACTAATTTCTAGGAATTTCTAAAAATGGTCTGTGATGTTAATGGGTTCCAGATAAGTTTACACTCTGGGCCTCCTCTCATTGAAGGGTTGAGAAACTGGCAAGTAGATATGAACCTACAGAAGGAGGCAGACTGTAAAAAACAAATAAAAATTTTAAAGACCCTTTAAATCCCTTTGACCTTTTCTCACACATTCTGTGATTTGTAAGCAACAAAGAGTATATGGGAGAAAAAATTTATATATATATACGGGATTTATCAAGATCTTAATAAGTGATCTTCCTAATGCTTAGCTACATAATTCCTTTACTTCTTTTACCTTAACTCCTTTGCATTTGACAAACTTATATATTCTTCTCTAATACCTGGAATATGCGCCTTCAATCTTGCCTCTTAATAATCCATCATTCTTGCCAATGAATTATCCAACATAGATAATACCAATTCCCCTTCCTCCTTTGTCTTGTCCTATGTAATAGACCATTTCCTTTTTTTCAGTGCAAATGTTTCCATATAAACTCCTCATTCTTTCTATCTATTCTAGGAATGGAAAGTGGGGTGGAACAGGACAAGTTAAAACACAACAAGCTCACTTTTCTTACTGAGATTCAGCCATTTTATTGAATAAATATTCCATGGATTGCTGCAAACATTTGGTTAATTTACAAAGTACTGAAAAAATTTATTTTGATTATTTTCTCCAGTGTTTCTGTTGCTTGTATGGAGGAGTAGATTTTTGGAGGTCTGTAGATTGCCATTCTGGAAGCCCCACCCGAAACTTTTTACCTCTTGCAATGCAATTACATGAGTTCTAAATAACTTGAGTGCTATGGTGGAATTGTGTGGACAATGTTATACCATCAGAGTCATAGCTAATTTGTACTTGAAATATGAGGTATAGAAAGTAGTAATACAAAGGAAGTGGCATTTCAGTTAGAACTTGAAAGATAAATAGAAGATGTGCTGACACAGAAATGAGGAAAGCAGCCCATAAAAAGTCATGAAAAATAAAAACAACCCCAAGTAATACTATCAGAAAATACATTTAGAGCAGTTGCGATTAAGAGGGAAAACAGAAAGGTTGAGCAACTAAAACTGAGTAAAAATAAATGTTGCCACATGTATCCAGGATGTTCCAGTAAAAGAAGTCATTCAGATTAGTTCCTTGGTTCACAGAACAGTAAGTAGGATAAGTGGCCAGAGCTATTCTAACACTGCATCTTTATCTTCAGTTCCAGCCACTTTTACTCTGTAAAGAATATCAGGAACCAAGGAAGGAGATAAGCATTTATGAAAGAATAATGCTGGAGACATAAACCTTGCATTCTCCAGGGTCCAGCCGTGCCACCTCGTTAAAATTACCAGTTTGGTCAAAACATTGCACACTCTGCAGCCCCCCTCCGTGCTGAGTGGCAGCCTGCCTGCAGACAGGAAACTCAAGCCATTTCTTAGAGTATGTTACTTGTTAGGTCCAAAGAAGTAGACGTTTCAAAACTTCATTCTGGAAGTTCAGAGAATGATGTTACAAAAATCATCAAACCAAGACAAGAGAATGGGCAGACACTGCCAACAGAAAGAACATTAGAAAAGTTTACAAACCATTGGGTAAGCAGAAATCAGAAGAAGAATTCAAGGATACGAACCAGTTCTTAGAATCTTCAACAAGCAGTTGCACCTGAAGGTGGAAGTGCTGCAGAAGTTTCAGAACAATGGTTTCCCACATTTGGCAATTTCGAGAGCAAGGGCACAAGCCATTTTAGGCAACAAAACCCTGGCATCACAACAAGAAGCCACTGCAGATCACACAGACTCTATATTGCTGTTGGAAACTTTGCAAGATGAGCTGAAGCTTTTTAATGAAACAGCCCAAAAGCAGATGGAGGAGTTTCAGGCCTTAAAAGTCAAGTTTAAGGAGAAAGATGTAGAAAGGATCTGGTTACTAGAACAGCAAACCATATTTAACAGTTTACTTACAGTCAAGTAAATGATTTTATAACAGCCATTGAGGAAATGGAGCAGCTATTAGAAATGCAATAAAAAAGGATTGGCCAGATGGCTTCCTCTTGGGGATAAACTCTCAGTGGAAGCGCATTTGGTTTTTATCACTTATTTGGTTAATGTGGTGAATTACATTGAGCTTCAATATGTTAAACCACCTTTCATAACTGGAATAAGCCCCATTTGATCATAATGTATTATCTTTTTTAAGTAACATTGGATTAATTTTTTTTAATTAAAAAAAAAAAAGAACAATGCTAGAGTTAGAGGTAGAAGCATCCCCACGAGTCCTCTGAAGGGCCAGAAGGTAACCTAGGCCTTATACAGTACCATTCTCTAGCAAAAGTGAGGTATGGCAAGCTGCTATTTAGCATGTAGTTACTTTCCTTCTCACTGAACTTCTCCTCTAAATGTCTATATCATGGTGTCATCCAACCCTCCTTACTTTCTTCCCAAGCTATTTTTGTAGGTCTGTGTTTTGAAAGCTTGGCTAATCCTAAAAGGTACATGAAGTATTACTGAAAATACAGATACTGAATGCCAGCCCATACTTCCTGAAACACAATCTCAGAGAAAGGCATAGGAATCTATATTCATTCCTGAAACTTTTGCCTTATAATTCACAAAACCTTGAACAATTATTTCACCTCTCAAGCATCAGTTTTTCATCTGTAAAACTGAGTTAATACCTCTGGCATAGTATGGTTGTGTAGATTGAATGAGATAATGTATGTAAACCACATGGTAAGTAATCAAAAAATTGTAGATGTTTCACTACTATTAATCTCAACCCAATTGAGACATCAGTTGGACATCATGACTATTGGGCATAAGGCTGGTGTTTTGGAGATTCATACTTCCCCAGAGACTCTTAATTCACTCAATGGGGGGGGGACTTTTATCTCTAAAAAGTCACACCCTATTAACAGAGTCAACTGGTGTTTTGCATTATTATTTCTAGTAGCTCATGGTTAACCTAACAGGTCATACTCCACTGAGAGAACTACTCACAAGAAACATGTTGTAAGCTTCAGTGCCACAATATCACAGTCTGAGCAGAATGTCTACTAGAAACAGTGATCAAAGATAGATAGATAAATAAATATTTAAATAAATTAAATAAATAAACAAACAAACAAACAAGATACAGTGACCAAAGGATTATGGGCTTATTCCTTTTCTTGAGGGATCTTTTTAATTTGGAGCAAGAGTATAATTGGCCCCACCCTACCATCATTACATTTACAGTTTACATCATACCATTACTGAGGATAGGGTCTATGCTTTATTTTCACTCTTGCTTCATACGACACAAAACTATGGATTCTCAGAATAATTTAAAATTTTTCTATTACATTCTTTATCTCTACCAGGAATTATTTGAGATACTGGTAAAACAAAAGCAAATAAGTCAAAGTCCTTGTCCTCAAGGAGCTTGCCTTCAGGAGGGGGAAAGAGAGTGACAATAAACAAATATATATTCTATATACTATTGCTATGAATAAAAGTAGAATAATGGAATAGATATCAATGGAGTGGGGGTGGGGTGTATATTTAAGACAGAGTGGCCAGGGAAGCAGTCTCTAAGAAGATTATGTCTTAGCATGTTATAGAAGATGGACTGTGGGTAACAGTACAAATATGAGTGTTCTCTCATGAACTATAACAAATATACAATAATAACACATGGTGTTAATATTAGGGGGTGTATGGAAAAAATGTACCAAGTGCATGCTATGGACCATAGTTAGTGGTAATAGTCTGATTGTGTTCTTTCATTATCTGTAACAAATGTTCCACAACTGTAATTTTCGTGGCGGGGTAATGCAAGGGAATTCTGCACATTATGCATGATTGTTTGTAACCTCACAACTTTCCTAATTTTAAAAAATGAATGAAAAAAGAATAAAACAGCTAGAAATACATTTAATAAAAGAAGTGTAACAATGATTTTAAAAACTATTTAAAAGATTGTTGAAAGAAAAAAAAGATTATGTCTTAGTTTGTCAGAGCAGCTGTGATAAATACCACACAATGGGTTGGCTTAAACAACAAAGACTTATTTTCTCATGGTTGTGAAGGCTAGAAGTATAAAATCAAGTTGTTGATGAAGCCATGCTTTCTCCTGGGTTGGTAACATTCAGGTGATGGCAGTCTTCCCTCACGTGGTGATCTCTTTCTCCTCTCTGGCTTTGTCTGACTGACTGTGTCCAAATTTCCTCTCTTTATAAAGCCTCCAGTCCTATGTATTAAGGTCCACCCTGATCAATTTGGCCTCATCCAAAAAAGGATCACCGAAGAGCCTATTTACAAGTTAGTCCACACCTTAACTAATAATAACATCTTCATAGCTCTTATTTATGAATGGGTTCACACCCATAGGAATGCAGATTAAGATGTGAACGTGTCTTTTGCAGGGGACATGGCTCAATTCCCAACAGATAAGCACCACAAAATTTTACTTACTTATTAGTATCATACCAGAAGCATAGAGTTGACTGAGAAAACCCCTTCAAAGAAAAGATGGGTGGAAGCAAGGTAGAGTGAAAAGAAAATGAGATGAAAAGGAGAGTAGCTGTTTCCAAGCCTTTGAGTGAGTCAAAAGGAAAGAGAATGAGAACTCTGGTGTTCTAACTCTGAAACTGATAAGAAAGTCCAAAACTTGAAAATAGACTCAAAACAAGAATAAAATTGAATGTGAGGGATTAGGAAGGACAAAAACCTACTCCTCCAGCTAAGCTGGTGTGGCTGTAGTGTTTGTACCATTGTAAAAGTAAGCTTTTAATAGAGCCAAAATAGAAATCTACTCTAAGAATAGCGTGAGATGATGTGATCATCAGGGGAGAAACTGGGTCCCATGAGCCAATTAGTGGGCTCCTAAGGAAAGGAAACATTTGGGATGCAATTGACAATCTTCCTTCATTATGTGTCCCAATTTTAGAATCCAGAGGGGGCTATAACAATTAGGATGAATAAGACATAGATTTCATAACAAGATAGATAAGTCTCTGTCATGTATCAAATATGCTTATTCCTCTGCAGACCAATGCCATGTAACCAGCAATGCAAGCCCCTTCTCTGGTTGATGGCTGCCAAGGATAATATTCCCTCCATCTTGCCTGCCTTTTGTTGCAGTGAAAACAGATTGAAAGTCAAACCTGCCAGTTCTATTAAGAGATGGATTCAAAAGAGATACAAAAATAGGACAGCTCTTAAGCGTGCCTTTTAGTGCTGCCTTCTATTTTATGGCTGTAAAAACAACAGTACCTCAAATTACATGAGTGAATATAAAAGAAAGTCCAGTTTTACAACTAAAAGGGCTGGGAAAAGTTGGGGAGTGAGAGAGATGAGGATGAGGAAAAAGCTTCAGTAGTAGGAAGAGTGTATCTTTATTAACCAGAAGTTGCATCCAGTCAGAACCAGCTCTTTAGGGGAACAGATATACTGGTGAAATGACATCTGGAAAGGACTGGGAATTGGGCTTTGAGGAGCAGGGCTGAGAAAAAGTTCAGCTCTCCCCTTTTATTTAAGCCATGTTCAACTCTACCATGGAGCAGATGATCCAACACTGAGAAAAGGGACAGTAATGAGATGACTAAACTTGACAGATTGGTGAGTTCATTCCCACTTGGTTTGCAAAACCATTGGAATTGTCACATACATTTGTCGCCAAATATTTATTGCTTTTTTTACTCTTTCCTGGTGCTTTCTTTGGTTCCTGGGGTACTCTGAATTCCTTCTACAGGGAAAATACCAGAGCTTTGTGGCACTTGAGATGAAGCCTGAAAAGGAGATTTACAGTGACGTGTGATGTAAAAACTTCTGAATCTCTCCCATACCAGTTGTCTCTATTTACAGCAATCAAGATAATCCTTAAAGGTATGGCATTATGTGATCTGTTATGTGACACATTTTATAACTAATAACATTAATAAACCTTCTTAGCTAGCATATTTCAAACATAAAAGTGTCTAGGACTGTGTTCTGGACTTACATGTTTCTGAATAAATATCACCATTCAAACATGTCACTATTGATCATTTAGGACCAAATGATGACTACTACTCACTAACTGAGGGCATCCAGAAAATAAATTGAGACCAAACTACTGACTACATAATCTTAGGAGATTTCATTGGCCTGGCCTTGCCCCTTTCACAATGAAAGGCAATATCCCTAACTAACTCTAACTCAGAGAACATGGTTTGCATGAAAATTTTATATGTTCCAAAATTAAATAACTTCCTTGTTTTCCGTCCACTTCCCCCAAACAACTGCAGCCTTCCACACTTATAATGGGATGAGAGCAACACAGGGGGTAAGGCAGTAGGAAAGGAATCCTTACATGGAGAGAGAGTTTATGGCTCCCACCTTTGTCTTTGGTACCCAGCAGTCTCCGCTGGGAGTTTCTGACATTCGTGATCCTTTGCATAAATCAAAAGAATAGGAGTCTTTCTAGAAATCATGACAACATAGGCAAAAATCTCAAAAATCCAAAAATAATATACTGGGTTCATTGTTCATTTTTCTACCTATTGGGAGAGTTATAAATTAGTCCAAGGTTAAAAGAAGTATTTTAATTCAACTGGTAAAAAGATGGAAACAAACTGAAAGCCATTATGTAGATTTACAACTTTCCTGCATTAAAAAGATCTGATGAACAATGAAGAAAGGAAGGCATAATTGACACTTTTTGCTTGGGTTACAAGACCACCTTCAGATTAATAACATTACTAAAACATGTTTGGTAATGGATGGTGGTGATTGTAGCACAATACTGTGAACGTAATTAACAGGAATGAAATATATATCTGAATATGGATAAAAAGGGAAATGTTAAGTTATATATATGGTACTGGAATTTTTTTTAAATTTTTAAGTCCATGTAACTGCACAATACAGTGGAACTTAAGATAAACCATGGTCAACAGTTAATAATACAAATAAAGATTAATAATATTATAACTTCAACATTGCTCCAAAATAGAAGTGAAATGTATGAAGGTCTCATTGTGTTACCTTTCTCCCTCTTCTCCTTCTCTGATTCGTAGCATTGATGTCTCTGATTCCAAAGATTCAAGTAATTGAAATTATGTGTTTTTCATATCTTATTCGATAGACACAAGCAGATGACTTTCATACTTCTTGACACACATTTTAAGTACTATCATTAACCTTCTCCAGTATGCTTATTGAATAGAATTCTGTCTTTTATTGTGAGAAAATTCCTAAAGAGCAATAAGGGAATCCAAGGATTCAAAGGGTGTAATTATATCAAGTACTCTCAAAGTTTGACAGGCTTCAGCACGTTAGTCAGATCATTACTTATTTATTAGAATAATAGAATCTCAGAGGTGTATGAGAACTTAGGACTCTAAAAAGGAAATGTCCGTGAGGATTAGAGAATAAGGTCGTCTGTGTCTTTTTCACTTTTTCTTTTCCGCCCTTTGGAAGACATGAATGTGTCCCAAGTCAGCACAGTGACTGAATTCATACTCCTGAGTTTCCCCTGTTCCAGCGAGGTTCAGGTCCTCCTCTTCATGCTGTTCTCTATGACCTACATCCTGACACTGATGGGGAATGGAGCCATCATCTGTGCAGTGAAGCTGGATCACAGGCTGCACACGCCCATGTACATTCTGCTGGCCAACTTCTCATTCCTGGAGATATGTTACATCAACACCACTGTTCCCAAAATGTTAGAGAACTTCCTGTCTGAGACAAAAACCATCTCTTTCACTGCCTGCTTTCTCCAGTTCTACTTCTTCTTCTCCATGGGCATCGCTGAAAACTTCTTTCTGCCCCTCATGGCATTTGATCGGTACTTGGCCATCTGCCGGCCTCTCCAGTATCCTACCATCATGACCAGTCATCTTTGCATGAACTTGGTGGCCCTCTGCTGGGTAATAGCCTTCCTCTGCTATACAGTCCCTATCTATTTTATAACACTTCTCCCTTTTTGTGGTCCCAATACCATTGACCACTTTGTCTGTGATCCAGGTCCCCTTCTGGCCCTGTCCTGCATCCCTGCCCCTGGAATTGAGCTTTCCTGTTCTATACTGAGTTCTCTTATTATCTTCATCACCTTCTTCTTCATCCTTGGATCCTACACCTTGGTTCTCAGAGCTGTGTTACACGTACGTTCGGCAGCTGGCAGAAGTAAGGCCTTCTCTACCTGTGGTTCCCATCTGGCTGTGGTGTTTCTGTTCTATGGAGGCATCATGGTGATGTACATCAGCCCAAGCTCTGGAAATCAAGCTGGGATACAGAAGATCGTAACCCTGTTCTACTCATCAGTCACTCCACTTCTAAACCCTCTGATCTACAGTCTCCGGAACAAGGACATGAAGGCTGCCTTGAGAAAAATTCAAATGTGCACATAAATTAGTCAAAGTGTATGAGATCTTATGAGATGACCAAGATATGGATATTTCTTTTTTTCCCATATCTATTCCCAGTTTTAAAAAAAAAATAGGTCTTTATTTATTTGATCCTAAAAAATCAGACCCAAATTCATCAATTTCTTCCTAATCACATAACGGGTAAGAGTGCTCCAACTAAACAAGACCAAGCTTTCAAATCAGGACTTGATAGTTGGTAACTTAAATTAAATAACCTGGATGTCTGGATTTTAGACCCTAACCTCCAATAACTGCTTGTCCTTTTTCCATGATCATTTTCCTGGATGCTCTTTCTGGTCTCTGATAAGTGTATATCCCATTCTTACACTTGGTTTTTCTGGCCTGATGATCTCTGCACCATTCCTAGCAGAAGAGTAGAAATTTCACACCATTTTAGTTAATATAAAAGAGAATTAATATCAATGAGTAACTCATAACTGAGTCAAAATTTTTATTTAATTCACATTCATGCTTCTAATAATGATCTAAGCACTGGCTCCCAAACCTGTCTGTTTAATAATTACTTGGGGAACTTTTAAAAATAATAGATTACCAGGCCTTTGTCCAATTTTCCTAAATCAGAAACTTTGAGGGGGACCCTATAAATCAGGGGTTCTTAACAAGGGGTCCATGAGCTTGAATTGAAATTTTAAAAAAAACATTTTTCTGGAGACGTGTTGGTGTGGTTTTGATATATTTATTAAACAATACACAGTACAGTGTGAACTTAGTAAGGGGTCCGTGGTTTTCACCTGACTGGCGAAGGTGTCCATGGAACAAAAAAGGTTAAGAACCCCTGCTGTAAATCTTTATTCTAATGCTATCCAGGTGATTCTGAAGCACTTGGATCAGCACCAGTCCAGAATTTGGTCTTTCAGAGCCTCTGTTTTTTAATAAATATATGACCTAAGCAGAGAAATAAAAATTGTATATTAGTTCTGACTCTTAGCTTGGAAAAGGAAAAGAACTAACATTGAATACAATAGGTGACTCAAACACTCAGGACAGTAGCATTAGAAGTTTTTTTTCCTAACTTGACATTTTCAAGTGATCATTTACAAAATAAGAAGCAGATTACATCCTTCTTTCCTGTTCTTATCTGTGCAATATAATTAAAATACCTAGAATCACATTACTTTTTTTTTTTTTTAAACTGGTAACTCTTTTTTTTTTTTTTTTTTTTTAAAGATGCTTAGATTACATAAATGTTACACAAAAATTACAGGGATTTGCATGTTCCCCGCCTCCCACACCTCCCATAACATCCCACATAAACATCTTTCATTAGTGTAGCACATCACCTGCAATGGATATACACATTCTGGGGCTTTGCCACTAAGCATGGACTATAGTTCACATTGTAGACCACACTCTCTCCCACACAGTTCTGCATGTTATATGCAGATGTTAAATGGCCTATATCTGTCGTTGTGATGTCACTCAGGATAATTCCCAATCCTGAAAAAGCACCTGTATAACAACTGCTTTTCCTTTCCCTTCCCCAAAAGCATCCAGTGGCCACTAGCTCTACCTCACTGTTGTATCACATTACATTTTAAAATAATATTAGCTTGCAGTGGCATTACACACTTGGGTTGGTTTTGTGTTAAGGAAGGTTGAGTTGAACACACAACTCAGAAGATGCAGAAGCATACAGAAAGAAAAAACCAGAGTGATTCTAAGATAATGAAACCAAGACAAATGCAGAGGAAATTGATGATAACTCCAGATGATTTGACCTGATTATTACATCAAAAATAAAGTGATTAGCTGTTACCTGGGATGGTTGTATTTAATTCATTCACTCCATAAACATATATTGACCTCTGTAATGTGCACTGGGATTACAGCAGTGTACAAGACAGTCCCTGCCTACATGTAACATGCATTCTAGCAAAGGAGACAAATAATAGGATGGTAAGCACATAAGTAATCATAAGTAGCATAAAAAGAGTAAAAGAAAGTATAAATATAGGAAAAGTTGGGATAGGATAGGGGATAATTTAGATAAGACGGCAAGAAGCATTTCTGAGGAGATGACTTTTCAAAGTGAGGGAACAAATTGTGTGAAGATCTATGGGGATTTAGTTCCAAGTAAATGCAGGTATAATATTGGGGTTTTCAAAGAAGATAGAAAGATTAATTTTGCTATTCAGAGAGAAAAAAGTCTGGAGAGTTAGACAGGATCAAATCATCAAGATACAGGCTCCATATACAAAAACCAATGGTATTTCTAAATACAAGCAATAATCAGAAATTGTAATTTTAAAAATTAATGTCATTTACAATAGCATCAAAAAATAAGTAATACTTAGGGATAAATTTGACAAAACATGTGAGGCCCCATACAATAAAAACTACAAAACATAGCTGAGAGAAATTAAAGTAGACCAAAATAAATGTAAAGATATAAATTGTCTATGGAATGGAAAATTTGATATTATTAAGATGTCAACCCTTCTTAACTAAATGATCTATAGGGAAGCAGATGTGGCTCAGGTGACTGGGCTCCGGTCTACCACATGGGAGGTCAGATCCTGGTGCCTCCTAAAGAAGACAGTGAGCTGGCCTGATGGGCAGGCACAGGAAGGTGACATAACAAGAGATACAAGAAGAAAAAAACATTATGAGAGACACAGCAAAGCAGAAAGCAGAGACTCCCAGTGCCTCCTAAAGAAGACAGCGAGTGATATGATGGGCAGGTGCGGCATGCTGACACACCAAGATGGCACAAAAAGAGACACAGGGAGGAAAAACATAATTAGAGACACAACAAAGCAGGAAGCGGAGGTGGCTCTAGTGATTCGGCACCTCAGATTCGGCTCCTAGTGCCTCTAAAGAAACAAGGAAAATGAACAGCCACAGCAAGTGCAAACAATGAGGGGGTGGGGATAAATAAAAAAATATATAAAAGATCTATAGATTCAAAGCAACGCCAATCAAAATCCCAACTGGCGTTTTTGTTGAAATTAGCAAGCTAATTTTAAAATTCATATGGAATTGCAAAGGACCTAGAATAGATAAAAAATGGAGGGCTAATACTACCTGATCTCAACACTTATTTAAAATCAGCAATAATCAAAACAATGTAGCATGAAGTCAGATAGATCAGTGAATCAGAATTGTGGAAAAATCGTTTCAACAAAGATGCAATGGCAACTCAATGAAGAAAAAATTGTCTTTTTAATAAATGGTGCTAGAATAACTGGATATCCATGTGCAAAAAAAAACTGAAATTCAATACTTCAACACCTCACAAAATGTATAAAAATTAATTCAAATGGGACCTAAATGTAAAACCTAAAACTATAACACTTCTAGAAGAATATATAGGAGAAAACTCTTGAGACTTTGGTTGAGGCAAAGATTTCATATATTCAGCACAAAACGCGTGATCCATAAAAGAACAAATTGATAAATTTGACTCCATCAAAAGTAAAAACATCTGTTCTTTGAAAGACACTAAGAGAATGGAAAGACAAGGCACAGACTGCGAGAAAATTTTCACAAAGCATATATCTGATGAAGGACTTCCATTCAGAATATAAAAAGACCACCCAAAGCTCAATAATAAGAAAACAAACAATCCAATAAAAAACAGACAAAAGATTTGAATGGACATTTCATCTGAAGACAAATAAACAAATGAAAACATAATCAACATCATTAGTCATTAGAGAAATACAAATTAAAACCACAATGAAATAACCACTAGACATACCAGTATGACTAAAATTTAAAAGACTAACTATACCAAGGGTTGGTGAGTATATATTAAGGGACTGGAACTCTCATCCCCTGCTACTGGGAATGGAAAATGGTCCAAGCACTTTGGAAAACAGTTTGGCAGTTTCTTAAAAAGATAAACACTCACCTACCTATGATATAGGCATTCCACCCCCTAGGTATTTATCCAAGTGGAAAAAAGGCATATACCATACAAATATCTGTATGCAAATGCTCCTAGAAGATTTATTTATAATAGCCAAAAACTGGAACAACTCAAATGTCCACCAACAGGTGAATGGATCAACAAAGTTTGGTATATCCATGAAATGGATTATTACTCAGAAATGAAAAGGAATGAATTATTGATACATGAAATAATGGATGAATCTCAAAATAATTATGCTCAGTTAAAGAAAGTGAAGCCAGGGAGGGGTAGGAGGGAGCAATTACACAGGAGCACAGGGAAATTTGGGGGACTGATGATTATGTTCATTAATTTGATTATGGTGATGGATTTACAGATGTATACATATGTCAAAATTTATGAAATTACACATTTTAAATGTATGCAGTTTCTTGTATTATCAAGTGTACCTCCATAAAACTGTTTAAAAAAAAAACATATACTCAGATCAATCCTAGTGGTGGTAATGTAGTATAAAAAGGACAGAAAAGAGACAGAGTAATAGAGAGACTCCTCAACACTAACTTACTAACACTTCACACCTGCTTTTCCAGACCACTTTCTCCATAGGGCTTCACACTCCCACTTAATTCATACTGGGCCCTCTTTTACATGTTTCAGAGTAAAATTACTCCTTCAACATAGATTTTTGGAGCTCCCACTGTGCGCCTCAGTGGTCTGGTGTTACCAAGGCATGGAAGTATCTGCAAGAAACTGCGAAGTGGGACAGAAAAACCAATGAGGCTGCCCAGTCGAGTGCCTCATTTACCAGGCTGAGGACTTTGAATTTCGTGCAGCAGACAGAAATAGGAATGGTGCCCAAAAAGGGAAGTGAGTCTAACTAATCAGTTTTTTAGATGAAAATCTCCGCCACAGTTTGGAGGATGAAAAGAAAGGAGATCAATAGTGTTAGAAGGTCTTCCCCTCTGAGGAGCCCACCAAAGAGGCGGTCGGGAGCCCAGCAGTAGATAGTCCGGGATGTGGGAGGACGACCCTGCTCTGGCCTGGCCGTTTTGAGAAGAAGAGATCTTAAGATTGGTCCCAGTTTAACACTCTGTATGTCCTTGGGGGGAGAGGTGAGGGGGAACGGCCGGCCGGGGATGGTGAATATCAGGGAGAACTAGGATATATCCAGTGGAAGAATCAGATGTACAGTTACTTCATGTTTCTGTGCTGGGATGGGGGTGGCCTTTTGGCAGGTCAAGATTCCCTTCTGCATGTTTTTCTTCCCTAATCAAGGAAGAATCCGGGGTGCCCAGTGCCAGCTACTATCAGATTCACCATAGCTGATGATGGTCTATCCTTCCTGAAAACAGATATTATTGGAGGGTATACTGATCTAGCCCACACAGAAGAGTTTGCCTTGACCTTAACCCCAGACTTTCTAAACAGAGAACACATGTGGTTTAGTGTTGCTAAATTAAGGATAGTAGCACCCACAAAAATAGACAAAATAAAGGGCCTGTTGCTCTGTTGAAGGTGAGTAAACCTTGGAGCCCACCTCCCAGTTGCAAGAGCAGCTGCAGATGACCCTGCTCTGACTGACCTTACCCAGGAACGTTTTTGGATCTGGAAAATGTCCCTTAAAAGTGCTTGTCTTCTTGGAGATGTCTAAATGAAATTTCGTTGAAAAACTCCCTGTTACACAGCCAGGTTATTCCGTGTTGAGGTTGTCAATGCCCTTTAGCTAAAAACCACAGGAATGCTTGCAAAGGAAAAGGTTGGGCTTACTACTACTCATTATAGCAAGGAAGAGCACATACCTGGGATATCTCCATGAGACAGCATTAGAAAGAACCTCTTATAGGATTTGGAATTAGGCTGGGTGTTTCGGGGGAGGGTCTAAGGAAGCTGGGTTTAACTCAAGATTTGAGTGAAATCTTAACTATAGAGAGGGCATTCTAGGAGAATAAAGCTGTAAAAATTGGTTTTAAAAAGTAACAGCCATACCTTTTAGCAAAGAGAAAAGGATGTTTGGTATTTTATGGTTGGCACTGTGACCTTATTTTTGTCTGTGCTTAGGCAAAATTCTGAAGTGGCCTTGTTTTGTCTCATTTAATCATGGCCTCAGAAACAATTTGACTAAGGTTGATTGTGTGAAATTGCTTTTGTGCAACAAGAGAATGGCCATGGCCTAGCTATGAGAGTCAGACAAGCTTGTAATAACATTGAGGTTTAGCTATGAATATCAGATCAGTTACAGACTTCTGGGACGGCATTTTCTCCCTTCAGGTTTATAAGATTTTTCACTGTTGGGAGTGCAAGAGAGAGAGGAATAGTGTTAGAGATTGAATTATTGGCTTATTATTTAATTTAAACATCAATTGATACATGAATATTTCACACCACCTATGAGAATTTTGAAGGCAGAAAAAGATATTTCAACATGCTTAGAAGAAAGAAAAAAAAAAAAAAACAAAGCAGAAATTGTGACAGGTCCCAAGGGAAGTGAATAACAAGGGCACAGAGCTGTATCCTGACGCTGTTCTCCTTTTAGAAGCAGTAAATAGTTCTTCAGGATCAGGAAAAATAGGGCTTATTTTCTGGCAGCCTCTGCTTATAACCCATCCATCCTCCAAAAAGCACAAAGATCTTCGCCATAATTCTTTCTACCTCTTCTCTACCTCTCCCCTCCTCTCTGGTTACTGCCAAGAAAACTATTTCTTCTCTCTAAGCAAATGAAAAGAAAACTGTCTGAGAAGTTTCAGTTTGGGATTCCCTTTCCTGATTCAGGTAATAAGGTGGTATGGTGATTAGAATAGGGAAAAAAAATCCTAGTATAGTTGCAGTATCTACTAGCCTCTTCCACGGCTCTCTTTGAATTTGCTATGGCCATCCACATAGAACCAATATTTGTTAAGCTCTTGCCAGTCATACATTGGTCAAGGTACTTCCACAGACATTATTTCATTCAGCAATCATTTAAACAGCCATTTGAAGAAGACAAAATTGTGCCCATTTTATAGCTAAAGAACTACGAGAGTATTAACTTACCATGATTAGTAAAGAAAGCTCTTGACTATAAATCCAGCACTTTTTCTATTATGTACAGCTGCCTACCACTCATTCCAATCTGGAAAATTATCCTTACTTTTAAGCATTTTACAGAATCAGATTACACAGTGGGACAGACATGGTAGTTCACTCATTGAAACTGCACAGATCAGCAAAAGCAGGAAGTTGAGTTGTCCTGAGGTATTTCTGGATTGGCTATGGGGAATGAAACAACAAATGGAGGTACCAACACTGCTACTGCATTACGGCTTCTAGAAAACTGCTTTGAGGAAAATGTCTTCCTCTTACATAGTATATGGCCAGAGCCAGGCTCACTCAGACATAGTCTATCCCACACTTTCTGTGGTTGGCTAATTTAACAAGTAAACAAACAAACAAAAAGGCTATTGTTGTGGTTGATTTACACAATCCATGCTGTCTGGGTATATAAATACAGCTGAATATTGTACCCATGTTCAGAGCCCCCTGCAGCTGAAACAGGGTGAATCTACTAGGTCACCCCACTTTTTTTAGTAAATTAAGTTTTTATTTTACAAAACTTGGCAAGATATTGATGTTTTTGAAACTCAATTACTGTATTATAAAAGAATATAAATATAATTATACTTGTTCTTCATTATTTATCGCAAAACAAAATCTATTTGCAAACACATTGTTTTTAGTGTTATAATTTTAGTTTTAATTTTTGTGTGATCATGAGCTAACACTAGAAATTAGCATGATTAATGCTGTATTTCTTCGGTTAATAGCTCTGGAATGTGATTTTTTTAGATATTTGCCTCATCATCAATTCTGAGAAAACCTATAATAAAATAATTTTTATGACTAATAACTCATACTAAACTGTGTAAGAAAGGTGGTGGAATCTTTTCAAATTTTCTAATTTTTTAAATGAGTGTAAATCATATAAAGAAAATTTGAACACAGTTGCATTTAGTGTTTCGTCAAGATTAAGATAACAAAGGCACGTAACTTAATGAATATGGGCTTACGTTAACAAACTGAAGTATCTTTGAAATAATGAAGTTCCTCAAATTCTCTGTGAAAATTAATGCAATGAAATATATAGTGATTTTTTTTTTATTTCTTATTCTACCATTGTAACTTGTCTTTCCATTTTTGAAAAATTAATGATTTTAATAATTTTTTTAAATGTGTAGTTTCTCTGTTTGCTTTTCTTGTGGTTATTGGCTGCCAGCATAATTACTAGTACATTTGCAAATATATTATATGTGAAGTTGAAGGCTAGTTTGAGGTGATTTGGAAGATATTTTATTCAATATATTCTGTAACTAGAACACCAACTTCAGCTTAAAGTTGCTGTACCTTAAAATCCTGCAAATTTGGATATTTTAATCTCTGAAATGTCCTAAATCTATAGTAAGTTTCTTTTGTACTATGCCAAATAAAAGTATAAGTAGCATTTAAAGCAGAGAATACTTAATCTACTTAACAATTACAGATGCTGTAACATATTTTCATGTGTCCAAAACACCCAGCAATTCCATTGCATCATCTTCATTGTCAAAATCTTCTTCTGTTACCGATGGGATAGGACTGTGGATGGATTCAAAAGAATCTTGTGAGAGGATTGCTGCCAGAAGTTATGTTGTTGCTGCTGCTGTTTTAATCCTTTAGTCTTCGGCTCCATCTTTATGCTCCCTGCAGGACTATGGCAACTATCTTCACTTTCCCGTTGCTCACTGTTATTTCTTAGAATGTAGGGCTGCTACATTTCAACTACTAGTGGAGCAGCACCATTTTTTTCTCCACCAGTCCAATTCTCCAGTTAAACAGGGTCTCAGAAGAGATTATTTAAAAGTCACTGTTTCCTTATTGAGTTCATCTGAAATTGCAATACCAAATAGTTTATCTGGCCATGACTTTGGCCCCAGAGTAATGTCCCAAATCTGCATCTCTTCTACTCTCCTGACCAAGGACTGCCCCCCAGCCATTGCTTCTCCAGGCTTCCTTCAAAAGAGATTCTCAAGGGCTTTCTCCAGCTTCTTGCTCTCTTGAAGGATGTAGTTCATCAAAACCATGGCTTTCTGGTTTAGTCCACCAGTTCCATTTAGGACTCTCTACTGACCTTGGTAATGATTTGGATTCTGGTGATGCTGGAAAAATATTAGATACAGCAAGGTCACTTCTCAACTTTTTAAGCTTCTTTGCATTTAATTGCCAGGATGTATCATAACATCTGAAATCCCTTTTTGTTTCTCTAAGTTCTGGTTTTTCACTTTCTGCCCAGAGAGCTGCAGATTCAGATAAAGTACATTGAAGTTGTGCACAGTTTACTTGTTTAGACTGAAGATGGTCAATGAGAAATAGGATTGGCTGGTCAAGAGTCTCAGTTATTAACCCGGTCATTAATTCCTTGCAAAAAACCTGGAGTTTGCTTGTGGAAGAGGCCTTGGAAGGGCTGCAGCTCACAAGTTGTTGTCTAGTCCCTTTTTTTAGGTGAGTAACAGTACAGTCTGGTTAATTTTGTTAGGTCAAGCGTAAAATGGTGATAGCCCACCCAGAATTATTTTTACACAGTTCCGGTTTTCTAGAGCAGCTTTGTAAAACTTTCAGACTTTCAGAGTTGTTCTGAGAAGGAATGATTTTACTCAAAGGTCTAACATGTTCTGCTTTACAGTTTTTAAAGAGTACTTCCTGCTACCTACAAAATGAATTGTAGAGAGGCAAAAGTGAAAGCACTGAGTTCTGTTAGGTTGCTATTGGCACTGGAGAAGAATGATCATTTGAAGATGGATCATTGAACAAGTGCATACATAAGAGTTATATTTTGGAAACAGAAGCAATAAGTGTTGCTGATGAATTATATGTGAGGGATTTTAAAAAGGAAGATATAAAACATTAAAATATACTAAACCTGAAAGAATGAAGTTCTTCAACATTAACCACACCATTCAAGATATTTAAATATTTTGAGATGATAAACAAGATCATCAACTTAAAAAAATTTTTTTTTTAAAAAAACACCTTTAGAAACACCCTGAAAACACCTTGATCAAAAATGGCCCAACCACAATTAGTAAAAGAATCTTTTAACTTGGTGAGAGGCAAGTGTTTTGGGGGTTTTTGTTTTTGTTTCTGAATTGGTACTAAACTTGTCAGCCTAAAAAGGTGTTTGGGTTTTTTTTAACTTTCTGCAATTTAAAGTCCATAAGTGACCTTCATGGTATATAGCAAATTTTCCTTTGTTTCACTTCTTCCAATTGTTAGTAGTTAATGTACTTTCATGACTCCAACATTAGTTAACAGCAACATTAAAAAAAAAAAACAAAAACGGGCACTTGAGGAAATGGTTACTTCAGAAAAGGCCACGTTCTGAATAAATATTCTCACCCTGAATGAGAAATGAGAATAGTATAAAGTGATAAAGACTATATTATTATTTATGTCTGCTTTGGGTTGATCTTCCAAAGAAACGAATATTTGGTATCAAATTCCATCTTAGTCCCTATCACAAGTCTTTAAAAGCGCAGAAGTAGAAGAGGAGCAGTCAATTATAAAAGGGACGTTTATGGCACAAAAACCAGAACCAGATCCTCCCACAGCTGAGGACTTAGTCATGAGGTAATTTAAGACAATGAAAAGCAGAATCTTGTGAAATGTTATTGGCAGCATGAGTCATGGAAATCAGGTAAAATCCAGAACTAAGGTCAGACTCAGAGAAGGAAGATTTTGCACATATTTTATGAATTCCAAAATATTAATAACTTTGCTAGTCCCCTTCCTCTCCCAACAAAACTTTATAATCAATTACTTCTCCCCTGATATCTGCCATTTGTCCTGAGAGGTCTTTCTAGTTTTTAATATCCTAATAGATCATTATCAGTCTCCCTGATAATTATATTAACTCTCAAACATAATTTGATTGATGGATGGGTGGATGGAAGCTATATTTCATATAGTATAAATAGGGGGAAATAGATATAATAACCAAGTACAAGGTCTGAGTCAAGGATTGTTCAACAAAAAATTTTTAACTCAGGAAAATGGTAATTCCTCATACAGATGCACACCATCCAAAGTCATTCTGTCCAAGTGTTCCCAAGCACTGATTGGGAGAGGGAACAAAAATTTTAAGTTTTCTCTTCTTTTCAAGTTTCTTGCTAAATATACTTTAATATTATATCAATAATATCAGGTTCCACAGTTTATATAATAGGAATAGCAGCACTGCACTTCGGCAGACTCATACTCCTGATCTAAACAATGGAAGACCTGTTTGCCCAAGGTCAGATGAATGTTAATTCTATCCCTCAACTGTATCTATACTGGGTGGGTAACTGTTCTAACAGAAATGAGCTGCAGCTATTTTCCATAATTAACTTGAATGTTTTGGTTTGAAATCGATATACTGCATTACCAAATTGCATGAATCAGCAAATTAGTCAACAATCTCAAACAAGAAAACATGATTTCAGTGGTCCCAAGAGTCCCTTGTTCCACAGCTATGCAATCTGAATCTGCTTTACCCACAAGTAGCTATGCTGTGTGATCTCTTTCTGGGAAGTGGGGAAGTGCATTTATTCATTCTTTTTATAAATATTTATTCAACGCTTTCTAAGTGCAAAGCATTATGTTAATCCTATTAAAGTAACTCTGTTAAGGTAACTTCTCAGACAACCTGATTTTGAACCCATGAAAAAGTTCTATTTGAAACTTGTTGCTCAGGGAGAGGCTCCTGAGGGACTCACGTAAGAGGCTTCTCTCTTGGTAGAGAGAGGCATTAGGAAAAGCAAGAGGTACAGAAAAGGAATGCCTGGCTTAAATCACAAAGCTGATCACAAAACTCAAATCTCACCTAGATGGATAATGATTTCCCATACATGACCATTAATTACATCATGCATTAAAGTGCCCCCCCCATCAGATCTGGGGCACCGTTTTCTTTCTCGGTTCCAGAATACTGTCTCTGGAGAGCATACAGTTCTGATTTAACTGCCTACTGTGATAAAAAAGCACTTCCAAAGAGAGAACTAACCCAGTGTGATATTATCAGAAGAAAGAAAAAGAGAGACGCTATTAATCATTCACCAGGCTATGGAATACAGACCTTAACCTGTCAGGATGCTGAAAACCAGAATTCTCATATACTGCTAGTGGAAGTGAAAAATAGAGCAATAATTATGGAAAAGTGTTTGTCGTAATCTACTAAAGTTGAAGGTACACATACCCTATGACCCAGCCTATAGAAACACATGTACATGTGGACCAAGAGAAATGCACTCTATAGTCATAACAGCATTACCCCTCATAGCTCCAAACTGGAAATAACCAAAATATTCATATATAGTAGAATGGTTAAATAAGTAGTAATTTATTCACACAATGTAATACTACTAGCAGTAAAAAAATAAAATAAAATAAGGACAAACTACTGATTCATACAACATGAATTTCACAAATGTAATGTTGAACAAAAGAAGCCATCCACAAAATACTACATATAAAATGATTGCATTTATACAAAGTATATCTACTTAGGCCACTAAATTATAAAGGAAGTTATCACCATAAAGAAAAGGAGAGTGCTACAATTGGAGGAGCAGGAAGGCAGAATATAGAGATTAGGTTAGAGCATGAAGGAAGCTTTTAGAGTGCACCTGATATTCTGCTTCTTAACCTCGGTGGTAGTTACGATGTAGTTTTCTATATAATGAACTAATAAGCTATATATTTATTACAGACCAAAAACTCACACAGGACAATGTTTCAGAATGAGATAAAAAATAGTAACTGTTGAAATATAAGTGTTTATTGCATTTTCTAGGTTGGCTTTATTCTATTATCTGGGTCCCCATTTCTCCTTACAATGTCATGTAGTATTTGATGGTCTTTTTACAACTCATAGATAACATGAAAAACTTCAACACTGGCAACAATTCCAGCCCCATCACTGGTTTCATCCTCCTGGGCTTCTCTTGCCCCAGGGAGGGACAGATCCTGCTCTTTGTGCTCTTCTTTATTGTCTACCTCCTGACCCTCATGGGAAATGGTTCCATCATCTGTGCTGTGCACTGGGATCAGAGACTCCACAGTCCCATGTACATCCTGCTTGCCAACTTCTCCTTCCTGGAGATCTGGTATGTCACCTCCACTGTCCCCAACATGTTGGCCAACTTCCTCTCTGACACCAAGGTCATCTCCTTCTCTGGATGCTTTCTCCAATTCTACTTTTTTTTCTCCCTGGGTTCTACAGAATGCTTTTTCTTGGCAGTTATGGCATTTGATCGGTATCTTGCCATCTGCCAGCCCCTGCACTATCCGACCATAATGACGGGATGTCTCTGCACCAATCTTGTGGCCAGCTGCTGGGTACTTGGATTCCTCTGGTTCCTGATTCCTATCATCCTCATCTCCCAGATGTCCTTCTGTGGATCCAGAATCATTGACCACTTCCTCTGTGACCCAGGGCCTCTTCTAGCGCTCACCTGTACCAGAGTTCCCGTAATTGAGTTGACCAGCTCCACCTTAAGTTCTCTACTTTTATTTATTCCATTTCTTTTCATCATGGGGTCATATGTTCTTGTCCTAAGAGCTGTGTTGAGGGTGCCTTCAGCAGCTGGACGAAGGAAGGCCTTCTCCACCTGTGGTTCCCATCTAGCTGTAGTTTCACTTTTCTATGGCTCAGTAATGGTCATGTATGTGAGCCCAGCATCAGAGCATGAAGCAGGAATGCAGAAGATTGTGACTTTGTTTTATTCTGTGGTTACTCCACTCATTAACCCCTTGATATATAGTTTGAGGAATAAAGATATGAAACATGCAATGAAGAAATTATTGGGAACAGAAAAATGAGAGTCAAAAAGATTCTGGTCTCAGAATTTGTTCTTACCTTCTTTTCGTTATAAAGAAAACTAACTCACATCACTCAGAAAAGTGTTTGTGTTTTTAAACTTTATACCTCATAGTGTTTTTCATATTATCTAGAATTTATAGGGCTACAAGTGTTCTCACATATACTCCAAATCCCTATGTTTCAAGTGATAGACCTTTAGATTGAAAATTTTGAATGACTTACACAAAGCCATAACCTTAGGACAAAACAAATGTTCACTATTAGCTTTTCAACAACAACAAATTGTCCTTACTCTTCTAATTGAGCTTACATTTCTATCTTCCAGAATGTCTCTCAACTATCACAGACAAAAGATTCATATATTTGATATACATAAATGATAAAGTATCAAATATATGAAAAAAGTAAATAGCAAACGATTTTAAATATGAAGATATTCTATTTTATTCATAATTGGAGAAATATAAATAAAACTAACATAAATCTCTCTTTTTTCTCTCAAAAGGAAGATCAAAAATAATGTTGAGAAAAACAGCACTCTTTTCAGTAGCTAGTAGAGCAGAAATTGGTACAACCTCTATGGAGGACATTTCACCAGTAACTATCAAAATGTAAAGGGCAGTCCTTTTAACCTAACAATTTCACACCTACCTTTTAATCTTACTAATATACTCACACATGAGAAAAATGGCATATGTACAAGAATATTCACTACAGCCTATTACTAATAGCAAATGATTGGAACAATCTAAATTACCATAATCAAAGACTGATTAGACAAATTACTGAACATCCATAGACTGGAATACTATATAACTGTTTAAAATGACAAGGCCATACATGTCTATTGATATGAAACTACCTTCAAGTTTCTATAAAATGACCTAGTAAGCTTTATGTTTATAACAGACCAACAATTAAAAGCAAGGTCGTAAAGAGATGTATCTTGGGCTATCTTTCATAAGAAGAATGAAAATATTAAATAACTATCTATATATATTTATCTTTAAAAATACTTATTATCTTCCTTGATATAAAGAGGAACCTGGTAATAGCAATTGCTTCTGGGAAAGAGAATTGGGTGGCTGGGGACAGGAAGAGAAAGACGCTTATTTTCACTTATATACCTTTGTATTTTTTTAAGTTTCATTCCATGTTCATGTATTGCTTATGCACCCCCCATCCAAATTTTAAAATTGAATTTTAAAAAATATTTCTCTATGAAGTTAGAACCAGGGAAACATTTCTTCACAATTCCTTGATTCTTTAGGAAACTAGAAAGAGGTGGTAATTGTTGATGGAAAATGAAGAAGGAAACAGCCCTTAGAGTTTCATCTCACTGAAACTCTTTGGTTCTATTAGAACAAGGTAAGAAATGTTTTCATCCACTAAGGACCCAAGGGAATAAATAAACTCCAAAAAATTGTCCATATTTTTAAAAATTGTTGTATCATCTTCCTCTTTGATCACTTATTCATTAAAAAAAAAAGTTAGATACTCTCACAATGCTAGACTCTGGGCTAGAAGCTGACTCATATACAAAGTGAATAAAACACATTTCTTTCCTTTGGGACTCAGAAACCAATGGTAAACCAGTGGTTAATGGAGCAAGATGTGCTATAAGCAAGGAGATTATAAATTCCTATAGGAGCAAGTGGAAGAACAGCACAGATAAAACCAGAAGTGTGGAGGGGTGAGAAAGCATGGCAAGTCCTGAAAAATGCATATATTATAACCATTTACAGGTCATCATCTGTTTACAAGTATACTATAATATACAAAAATAGAACTGTTCCTAGAATAAATGTCCATAAGGCATTTGCTAAACATCATAATTTATAATTGACCACATATACTGTTTATTAATGGGCATCCTTATTCAAAATAAATATGGCTCCTAGATGTAATATAATTCACAACTCAATGAACAATTAAAATAGATAAAGATATATAGATGTAAAGAGAAAGAGAGGGAGATAAATATATCTTTTGGGTACTGAAATATGAAAATAAATTTTCAAAGTACATCAGTGGGCAAATACTGTACTGATATTTAGAGTAGTACATTAAGAACTTATTTTCCTTCAAGCCAGAATCACATTAGTTGGCATACATCTTGCATGTTTGACCTGGTTTTATGAATTCAGTATTTAGATTTCTTCTTACTTCCAAGGGTCACATTGACATATTTTTTCTATTCAATAAAGATTTCTTTAATGTAATGGTTCTTTTCATCCACAATAAAAAAAAAAATAGCTTGTTTTTTCTGAATATGTGATGATTCATACTTTTTTTCTTTAAAGATTTATTTTATTTCTTTTTTATTCCCAACCCCCCCACACCTCGATTGCCACTTGCTCTCTCTGTCTGCTCTCTGTCCATTCGCTGTGCGTTCTTCTGTGTCTGCTTGTCTTCGCATCTTCTCTTTAGGAGGGACCAGGAAACAGTCCTGGGACCTTCCAACATGGGAGAGAGGCACTCAATCGCTTGTGCCACCTCAGCTCCCGGTTTGTTATGCCTTTCATTGTCTTTTTCCTCTGTGTCTCTTTTTTTGTTTGTTTTTGTTTTGCGTCATCTTGTTGCACCAGCTCTCCACGCAGGCCCGCTTGCCTTCACCAGGAGGCCCCGGGAATAGAACCCGGAACCTCCCATATTGTAGACAGGAGTGCAGTCGCTTGGGCCACATCTGCTTCCCTGATGATACATATTTGTAATAATTCTCAAACAATAGAGAACAGTATAGATAATTTTAAATCATCTAAAATCCCACTATCCTGTGGTAACCACATTAATATTTTAGTAAACATCTTTTCAAATATCCTTTTATACATATGTGCACAAATGTACATATGAGTGGGATATTGTATTGCTGAGTTTATGGTAGACACCTTTATTTTTTTTTCTTATTAGCCTCACTACCACTTCTTTCTCAATCTACTTTTCACTCCATCAACCCCCATTTCAACAAGATAACAACATTAACAGAATAGAATACATCCTTTGTACTGTTCTTCATGCCATTAGTTATATGTAACATTTGTAATCATACATCAGGGTTTTTTTTCACTGTTTATCTTACAAAAATCAAAATAGACTTCTCTATATCTTGCTTGTGAATTTACCCATAGAATATGGTAATTCCTCAAAAGTATGACTAGGTATACCAAAAATTTTCATATTTACAGTCAGGCAGAGATGAATAATGAATAAAATCAGGACCCTTCAGCAGGTCAGGAAGAACTATTCATTATCTCTGGTTAATACTCATTCCATGAAAGACAGGACCGAGGACTTGTTTCATGTCTTAATTGAGTAGGCTTTCATTAAGGAAGTTCAAGACCAGAGTCTTTACAGAGATATTGATGTGATTTATCTTTTTCATGTCTACTAAATAGCCAGATGTGGGATTCACATACATAGCCACGGTTTCACAAAATGGAGACACCACACTAACTGGGAACTACTGATAGAGAAGACATTTTGTTGACTAGTTGCTGAAAGCACTTGAAGCACAACTCTTTGCACCAAGGTATATGATCCAAGGATGTACAAAATGCTGAGAATGATAAGGAAGCTAATAGAGTATATCTTCTATGATAAATGTGGATGCATAGGACAAGGCCAGCTGTGGGCTCATGCACAGCAGATGCCGTAATATACTGCCCAGACCTTTTGTTCAGGCCTGAGGCATTCATTCCCCCAACTGCTGAGAGTGTTGCATGCTGATGTCTCACTCATAGCTGAGTCCCTGCCAGAAACTGATTGTATTAGTCAGCCAGAAGGGTGCTGATGCAAAATACCAGAAATCTGTTGGCTTTAATAAAGGGTATTTATTTGGGGTAGAAGCTTACAGTTACCAGGCTATAAAGTATAAGTTGAGGAACCAGTGTAGCAGTTTGATATTATTTATGAATTCCAAAAATAGATATTGGATTATGTTTGTGAACTGGTCTTTTCCTCTGGGCATATTAGATTATATCGGATTCAGAAGTTTCACTTTTACTTGATTGGGTCACGTCAGTCCCCTTGGTGGGCAGGGACTCACAGAGAAACTGCACCGCAGAGAAAGAAGTTTGGAGTTTTAATGCTGGAGCCACGGGAAGTAAGCACACAGAGGAGCAAAGCAGCTGAGCCCAAAGAGAATCGAGCCCTGAGAAGAGAGGAACCCAGGAAGCCTGAACTCATGGCAGACGTCGACAGCCATCATGCTCCAACATGTGGCAACAGACTTTGGTGAGGGAAGTAACATTTTTTATGGCTAAGTAACTGTAAGCTTCTATCCCAAATAAATGTCCTTTGTAAAAGCCAACAGATTTCTGGTATTTTGCATCAGCACCCTTTTGGCTGACTAATACATTGACCTAAGCCAAGGACTGGCCTTGTCCTTGTCCCTAAGGGCAGCTCACATCCACTGATCAATCAATGCTGATATACAAAGGCCCGACCCTCTTGCCTCCACTGAAGACAACTCTGATGGGCCAGCCCAGCTCCAAAGCTCTCCATCCAATCATCTGAAGCTTCTGTTGCAACTTCATCACAGTTCAACTTCTCTGACCAGTCCTGCTTTCCTCCTCTCTTACAGGTGTTGTGTCCAAGAGAACTCTACAATAAACTTTCTGCATACAAATATTAGAGTCTGTTTCCAGAGAACCCAATCTACAATACCATGTCACACAGAAAGAAAATGGGGAGTGAGCATGCAAGGAAATCAGTGAGTCAAGAGAGACACTCCAACCGACCAGAGAGCCTCAGCCACGAGAATGGGGTGTGCAATGGGCAGCAGATATACACATGCTGATCATTTGCCACCCTTGTTTAATCCACAGACATTTAGTAGCACTCACTTGGCCTGCAGCTAAGAAAAGAAGAAATGTCCATGGGCACATTGCTCCAACTAGCAAGCAATGTACAGGATACACCAAGGAAACACCCTATTCACCAAATGCTTCAAGAGGACAGGGAAGAAGAGAGGAATGTGACATGTCATGGCAGACTGCAAGTGTCAGAAGAATCAGTAGTTAGAGTCTCATCCCACTTCCTAGCTTGGTGTAAATGCCACAAATGGTGGGAAGCCCCTTAGTCATTCCATTGTTATTCAGTAGGTGCCATCCTGTTCACAGCTTATGACCATCTACAAATGAATATCTCCAACACCCCAACAACAACAGCATCATCAGTAGCTTCATCCTCCAGGTTTCCCTTGTTCTGGGGGTGCAGGGGGGGAGGGGGGACAGATCCTTTTATTTGTCTATCAGTTGACCCTGATGGGGAATTGTTCTATCATCTATGCTATGCACTGGGATCAGAGACTCCACACCCCATGTACCCCCTGCTCTCCAATTTCTCCCTCACGGCTATTTGGTATGTCAACTCAGCTGAATCTAACATATTGACCAGTTTTTTCATTGAGACTAGATTTATCTGTCATCAGCTGTTGTACCCAATTTCTACCTCCTGGCAGTTATAGCATATGATGATTGCTTTGGACCTACTGCCCTGCATAATACTCCCCCAATTGCTACTGAACATCTCTGTGCCAAGTTATTAATCATTTGATGAGTATTTGTTTTCCACTAATACCAGATTCTATATCATTACCTTCTCCCAATAGCCTTTTAGGAAACTTCAAAGTCATTGACCATTTTCTATGAGATCCAGGACTCCTTCCCCTCAGCATATGTGATGGAGCTTATCTGCTCTTTCCTGAGTTATCTGCACTTACTTATTCCCTTCCTTTACGTCATGGAGCATTATGTGCTAGTTCTGGGACCTGTACTGAGAGTCCATTAAGCAGGTGTGTAACAAAAGCCTCTCTGCACCTGTAACTACAACTTGATTTCACTATATTGTGGTGATAGGGTTGTATATAAGACTATCTTCAAAGCATGAATACAGAACACAACAAATTGTCAATTATAATTCTCAACTCAATTTCTAAATGAAACGATCTATAGTCTTAGGAATAAAGAGATAAAAGATGCACTAAAAATTTTATGACATAAATTTAGTGTTTTTTAAAAAGAAACCCAATCTGTTCTTCTTCCTTCAGAATAACTGGCATATTTTACAAATAAACCATATTTTTACTCATTATTTCTGTATGTCAATTTCCACTAAAGATATGATTCCAGATTCAGAAAAGTCTTTTTTGTTCACAAAAAGAATTAACACTTAAGTACTTGCTATATGGGCCAGACATGGTTCTCAGCTCTGTAGGGACTGGCATGCTTATCCTACAATAATCCTATTAGGTAGACATTGTCGGTATCTTCATTTTACAGATGAGGTAACTAAACTCTATATTGATTAAGTAAATTTTGCAGATGAGGTAACTAAAACTTACATTGATTAAGTAAAATGTATAAAGCTAAATAGGTAGTGAATATTGGAACTAGGATGAACTAAAGAATTGAGGCTCCAGAAACCACGCTATTAACCATTGTATTATTCTGTCTCCTGAGCCTAGATTACCATCTATGAGCTCCTTAGCTTGGCATATTGTGTGCACTATCTCTTTTAGTCTTCGCTACAGTGTTACGTGAGTCATCACTATTTCATATGTTTTGCCGAATGGAAAGGAAAGGCCTGGAGAGAATGGGTAACAAACTTGCCCAAGATGCATTCTACAAATAACTGGGAAAGCTGTGACTCAACCCAGATCTCTCTGAATCCAAAGCTCAGGCTCTTCATCATATTAAATTGTCATAGCAGAATTACATAATGTATTGAAAATTGAGAAACACTCTTTATGTGCCACCATAGGGAACTATTGTTCAGCTATTAGGACGTGTTTATAGGAAATGACCAATAAGAACTTAAGTGAAAAGCACAGTATAATATTGTAAATACAGTACAACACATAGGTACAGAAAAATATCCAAACTTTAAGAAAAATTTACCCGAAGGAAGTATACCAAAATATTTTAAATGGCAATATTTTTTCCCTTTCATTCCACTCCTCTGCTTTATCCAAATGTTTCTACATCAAGCAATAGTAGATTAGTAATAACATTGATTCTATAATAAATTATTTTTAAAAAATAATAATGATAAATCTGATTCAGAGTTTCCCACTTTAAAAGAATTGATATACCTTAAGGGTGCCCCTCTACTATAAAACCTCACTAACTATGCCATCCCTTAATATTCTTAACAGACTATATTCATAACTTAAAAAAACTAATCTTTCCTCATTTTCTCAGAATGAAATTAATAGAGAGCTACAAAATCCTTTGAGGGGATGGGAGCAGGAGCAGAAGGATTGAAAAGTGACTGCTTGTAGTGAATAGAAGAAGAGAAAAAGAACTGGGCTTCATTTCAGTCAGTCTCAGTACTGAACCAAACTTAGGAAGTTTCTTGAGTGTGATGTTAGCTGGCAAGATATAAATTGCAATGAAGTCACGGCTATTGATGTTTCAAACTGAAGATTGTTATCGATCACATTGCATATTTATTTGTGCCTCCTATTCCTCAGCAGATGTGTCTCTAAAAGGTTGGCAGATTTGTTTACATTCCATTACTATTTAAAATGATTTATCTTAGAAAGTGTAAATGAATTCCTAGAATAAAGCAAGTCGGCCTGCAAAATATATACAAATCACAATTAAGAACACAGTGTATTGGGAAGCAGCTGTGGCTCAATCGGTGGGGCTCCCGTTTGCCATATGGGGGGCCCCCGGGTTCGGTTCCCGGGGCCTCCTGGTGGGGGCGGGCCCGCCCGCGCGGCGTGGTTGGCTGACCCGGCGAGCACAAGCAGCAAGGGGGGGATGGATGAATAAATAAATAAAATCTTTAAAAAAAAAAAAAAGAACACAGTGTATTAATTTAAATACAGACATATACACTCGTATATATTATGTATGTGTATATATAGAGAGAGAAAATACGAAAAATAATTCCCAAGAAATATCACAAAACATAAGGAGTTTACTGAAGAAGCTTTCATATTTCACTTAGATGATAAATCATATGAAATATGCTTTGGGTCAGACAAATGGACCTTTATTTTTCAGACTATAACTCTTTCCCTATTCCAATGCAAATGTCTTTTAGAGTCACAAAATTTTTACTAATTAAATATTTTTGTAAAATATCTTATCCATGAGATCTTTTGCATATTTTTTCTTCTGGAATATTGATGTTAATTTCTCCATGATAAATGCCTTGTAGATTAGGACATCCCTTTACACTGAAATAACTAACACTGAACTAATCTCTTAAAGCTTTTCTTCACATTTTTTGCATTTTCTTTCCTTATTACCATCATTAAGACCCAATAAAATCATAAAGAAAATAGGATTTTATTTCCAAATGTTCAAAAAGAATATATGCTTTCAACTATAACTTTGAGAACCTAAAAATAAAAGCAAATTCAATGAACACAGGTGATTTGATGATTTTTTTTTAACTTTTCTTTTGAAAGAATTTCAGATATACAGAAAAGTAGAATATAGAACTTCCACATACCCTTTACTCAGATCCCATAATGTTAAAAATTTTACCACAGTTGGTTTATTATGCTCTATCTCTCTGTCTCTCTGTATTTAATATATACCTTTTGAAAGCAAGTTACAGACTTCTTGTCTCTATCCATAAATGCTTCACTGTGTTTTTTCTAAAAACAAGGATATTATCTTACATAACCACAGTAAAATTATAAAAGTCAAAAAATTTACACTGATAAAATACTATGATCTAATCTACAGACCCTATTCCTATTTCTCCAATTATTGCACTGATATCTTTTATACCTGGGAGGAGGGAGATATTTTTTCCTAGTCTTGAAGTCAATTAAGTTTACAAATTAACCATTTTTAAAATCAAAAGAGTCTTCAGACATTTGTTAACCCACGAAAAACTTGAAGGTTCCAAAGTAGATTTCTAAAAGCAAAATTATTCTTTCTATGGAATTCTATGGAAAGGAATGTTTTTCATTGAAGTTAAACCTTAATATTTGAAAATTAAAGTAGCTGCTTTGTTATATAAATAAATAGTAGAATGGAATACGAACCATTGAATCCTAAATGATAAATGTTATCAGATTCTACTCAAGACTTTTAAGAATTTGTTTCTACAGAAAAAAAATAAAAATAAATTATTTTCAGTATTGATCTGAGCTTGTATTAAACACTAAATTGAGCTGCTGGGCTTGTATAAATTCATAATCATATAATTAACATAGTTACATATATTTATAGCTACATAATATATAAATATATATTTATATTTAAGTATTTAATAATTTTAAAAGAATAATGAGAAACAGAGAAGTTAGTTACAGAGTGAGTTTTGCCTGCTACTAATAGCAATATATGTTATGCATAAATATCTTGAATTTCATCCTTAAAAGTAGTTGATTATAATTATGAAGGGAAAAGAATGCCATTTAGACAAAATATCATCAGCCCTTTTGAGGATTTAGTGGTTTTTTTGTTGTTTTGAATCCTTTTTTTATTACCAGTTTCCTATATGAAGTGTGTAGTGTAAAGTAATCATTATTGGAAATATCAATTCAGACCAAAGGTTTATTGAAAGCTGATTGATATTTGAAATAGGTTTCCTCCTTCAAAACATTATGAATGGCAATTATGTGCCTAAGTCAGAACACAAAATCCTATTTAATCCATAATGTACACACTCATATCAATGTATTCCAATATAGGCATTGGGAGTGGTGGGAAAGGCAAATAAAATGGAAGAAAGTTAGGCAGAGCACACATGGATATTCTTGCAAGCAATTAACTAATAAATCTGCTACACCAGAATACATGAATTCAAATCTTTGGGTGTATTGCTCCACAGAAATGGTATCTTTTGCTTTCCATCAGAGTCACGGTGTTCTCTTGTGCCTTTCAGAGGATAAAATGACTCACTCAACAAATTGCGTCTGGAATTGTGTGTACCAAGTACAGCTGGAGTGTAAGTGGGTAAACACAGGAAATTGAGGCAGCACTTGAAAGGTAGGTTAAGGCTGCATTGCAGGGGCTTTATTGACCAGGCTCAGGACTCCGGGTTTTATGTTATGGGGAGAGGGAACATCAAAGGTACTTCAACAGAAAGTGAGATGTTTAAGGTGAAAACTCCTTCCAGGAGTGTGAAGAGACAGGAGATGAGTCATGCTGAAAGACCTGCTCCTTGGTCAGGGATAAAGAAACCTTGACTGCGAATATTCTCACTGTCCTGATTTTGTAATAATCAGGGTAGGCTAAACATTCGCTATATTAGAAACCAAGCATGTGTCCCCAGATCTAGTTTCTCTCCCTAGGTCTGGTTTTTGGAATGCTGGTGATAAACTAAGCCTGATTTATTATATGACCATCCTATATGGGAAAAGACTATAACTTTGGGTATCTTTGGTCAACCTTAAGAGATATAACAGGGGGACAGATGTGGCTCAGGTGGTTGGGCGTTTGTCTCCCATATGGAGGGACCTGGGTTCAATCCCCGGCACCTCCTGGGAAAAATTTTAAAAAAGAAAAATATAGAAGACGCGTGGGCCACCAGGCCCCGTGCACAGGTGCGCCACCAGGTCCCATGTGCAGGTGCACCACTAGGCCCCGCACGCCACACAGCGAGATGACATAACAGGAGAGTGACACAAGGTAGACCCAAGATGAGACGTGCCAAAAACCAGGAACTAAGGTGGTGCAGGCAGTAGGACACCTCCCTCCCACATCGGAGTTCCTAGGATAGAATCCCAGTGAAGTCAGAGGAGAAGGATGAGAAGAGAGGGCAGGAAACGGACACAGAGTTGCCCAGCAAATGGACACAGAAACAGCAAAAACGGGGTGGGGGGGGTAAAAATGGATAAAATTAAATAAATAAATAAATAAATCCTTTTAAAAAATGTCTAGGGTAGGAAGACACAGACTATAGTTAATGGTAATACTTTGACGATGCTCTTTCACGATTTGTTAACAAATGTTTCACAAGAATGCAGGGTGTTTGTGGGGGGGGGTGATGTGTGGGAACGCTGTATGATGTTATGCATGTTTGTTTTGTAGGTTCATGATGTTTACTGAACACTTACAGTTTGTGTATGTTCATGTATGGATGATACACTTCAATAAACTGTTTAAAATTTTTAAAAACCTAGATAGTGGTGGTGGTTGCACAGTGTTGTGAATAAGTGTACTAAATATCATTGAATTGTTCACTTTAAAATGGTTGATTTTGTGTTATATGAATATAACCTCAGTAATTAAAAAGAAACAATAAAAAGGTCTCTTGTCATACCAGAAAAAAAAAAAAAAAGAAAAAGAAAAGAAACCTTGAAGCCCAAGCCCTGGTTTCAGCTTCTCTGAACATTGATACAGAAAGACCTGCCATAGCTCCCCTTGCCAAGAGTGAACTTGGGACCTCATATGTACCCAAAAGGGCTTACTGTTGAGACACAGAGGCTACAACCCAGACAAGAGAGGAAAGATCAGTGAGGATGTTATCATGGTCCTGGGAGTAGAGTGATTCCTGCCAAAATGGCACAGGCCCCTCAGCTGAGGTCTCTTGACTACCCCAGCCCATCTCCTCTTTCTGGTAGGGAGAGGAAGATCTGTCACCAGAACACACAATTGAAACCACTCATCAGAAGCCAGAAAATTAATAAATGCTTTCCAAATAGAAAAGTATGCTTAAAGAATTCCCCTTGAGTAGATAGTAGATTTTATGAACAGGTTTGGTGATTGATCGATGAATGTATTCTATTCCAAATAAAAGGAATTACACTTCCTCTACACTGGGGGTGGGGGGGGACACAGAAATGAAAGCACAAGAATCTCCAGAGAAGATAGGGAGTAAGAGAATAACTAGCACAGAGCTGTCTCCTGGCACTCTTCTCCTTCTAGAGGCAGTTAAATGAATCCTCAAAGAGAAAAGGACAGGCTCTGCTTAGAATCCCTGCATCCTCCAGCAAATACATTCAGTGATCTTCAAACCAAAATATTTCCAGACCTTCTCCCATAACTGATAACTGCAAATTCGACTATCTCTGCTCACAGAAAAGCCTGCAAGAATCTGACTGAGAAGCTTCCATTGAGATTTCCTTTCCCCCTTCA
Source organism: Tolypeutes matacus (assembly GCA_026826555.1). Taxonomy (NCBI): domain Eukaryota; kingdom Metazoa; phylum Chordata; class Mammalia; order Cingulata; family Chlamyphoridae; genus Tolypeutes; species Tolypeutes matacus. The sequence continues at coordinate 809,169 of JAKSZT010000142.1, read as the reverse complement.
GGAAAGAAGGTAATGCTGTGTTTAAAGAAGTAAAAATATCAAAATATAGCTAGAGAATCTATATCTTTAAGGGGAAAAAACTTCCACTAAATCTCCTACAATTTTACACAAAATATCTAATATTTATATGTCAGATTTTGATCAAGTGCTCCATGTGCATATCTTATTCAGCAGTCTTCATAAAAAAACTTTGAAGAAGGCATTATTATTTCCATTTTACACTAGAAGAAATCAAGAAACAAGAAATAATTGGCTTGTAGTTTCCCACTACTGGCAATACTAGAATTCAAAACCTGGAATACCACCTTCAAATCCACACAGTTGCCTGCCACTTATGAGTGATGGATAAGTATACTTACTTTCAAGGTCTTTCAAGAGTTTATACAATGGCATAGAAGGATACATAGCACTTACTGGTTGCCAGGCACTTTACAAATATTGTTCATTTATCCCTCAAAACACCCTATGTTGTCAGTACTTTTGTTTTCTCCATTTTACAGAAGATGAAAACCAAAACAAAGAGAGGTTAATAACTGGTCTGACTCCCTGCAGCTAGAAAGTGGTGGGAGCAGGATTTGAGATCCAGGTCTGGAAGCTGTGCTTCTCCATGGGGCTCCCTCTCCAGGCCAACCAAGGCAAAGTGCTATACTAATGAGACAATTTTCTGGAAAGACTTCCGAAAGAATCCAACTGGTAAGGATACCAAAACTTCCACTCCACTTTGGGGACCCAGCATTAAGGGGAAGATGAGAAATACCCTCATCTCACATTGCATACAGAACATACAGCATCCCAACTCCTGGGTTCAATTTAATTTTTAAAATTAAGTCTGCTTGGCATTGTTTTATTAATTTACTCAATCCAAGTAGCCTGTATGTCCCTATACTCATGTTTCCACTACCTCACCACAGGGCCCTCTGTGCCCATTCAGGGACAACCTGCCAACTTAGACTGTGGCCGGTTGACACAGCAGTTGCTTTCTACACTTAGGAGATAACTGACAAAAGATGAGTAACAAAACAGCCTAGAAGAAACATCTTTACCTTTACCCACACTTAATTTTATCAGGCTTAGCATAAAATATTTTTATGCATTTCGTATTTTCCAGGACAGTTTGTCAGGCATCTACTTGGAGAAGTTATCCTGAAAGAAAAATATCCTGAATTCCATTCCTTGATATATAATTAATACAAGAGCTAACAGTTTTCATTCAGAAATTATATGAATCCAAAATTTCACTTCTAGATTTACAAGTCTGTCATTGTAGTCTAGACATTCCTGGAATAACAATATTCCTGGATTATTCCAGAGCTGAAAAGGATTAAGAATTATGTAGTTGCATTCTCATTTTACATTTAAGAAATTAAACTCAGAGATATTAAACAACTATGCTAGGCTCATAAAGCAAATTATTTTTTAAAAATATGTATATCAATAGAATTTGGGACCCAGTCTTTCTACTCTTCCACTCTGCTGCCCACCCTTTAGTGTTTGGGTAGATAATTGGCTCAATTCATTTGTTACATTCAATCTTACATACCTCCCTTTCAAATGAATTCCCTTAAATCTATATCAATACTCTAATAAATTCAGGTAATCCAGATTATTCTTAGAGCTCAGGAAAAGCTATTAGTCAAGTTCTTATGCTTTGACAAATGAATTATTGACAAAAAGAAGTTCTATAAATTGTACTTCAGTTGGAGAGTTTAAATACATAATGTGGAGAATTATTTGAGAAAGCAAAGAAACTTTTTAATTATATAATTTTGTGACATACATCAGTACTCTATAATGTATCTGTTTTGTATCTATTGATACATGTCCACATTTCTTGAAATTACATGCAACTTTAATTAGAAGCAACAAAACAAGGTGAATGATTAAGGTCTTACATTGTCTGTAAATTGAGGATAATAATAGTACCTGTTTCTTAGTGTTGTGAAATTAAATGAAGCCACATTTTAGTTCTTTTCATAAACTCATAACATAAAAATTAAAAGAAACCTTAGAAACTATAAGCTCAACTGCTAGAACAAGTGACCAGAAGAAATGACATTGTGTCAAGTGTACATTTTTTTAAACAATTTATTGAAGTATATCATTCATACATGAAAATACATAAATTATAAGTGTTCAGTAAACGTCGTGTGCATATCATCATACAAGGCTCTCACACATCACCCACACACACAAACACCCTGCATAGTTTTGAAACATTTGTTAACAAATCATGAAAGAGCATCATCAAAGTATTACCATTAACTATAGTCCATATCTTCCTCCCCTATACATTTTTTTAAGGATTTATTTATTTATTTTTATCCCTCCCCGTTTTTGCTATTTCTGTGTCCATGCACTGGGCAACTCTCTGTGTCCGTTTCCTGTCCTGTCTTCTCATCCTTCTCCTCCTGTCTTCACTGGGAATCGATCCTCGGAAACTCCGATGTGGGAGAGAGGTGTCCTACCATCTGTGCCACCTTAGTTCCTGGCTTTTTGGTGCATCTCATCTTGGCTCTCCCTTGCGTCACTCTCCTGTTACATCATCATCTTGCTGTGTGGCTCGCAGGGACTGATGTTGCACCCACACATGGGGCCTGACAGCGTACCCGCGCATAGGGCCTGGTGACCCACATGCCTTCTATATTTTCATTTTTCTTATTTTTACCAGGAGGTCCCGAGGATCGAACCCAGGTCCCTCAATATGGGAGATGGATGCCCAACCACCCGAGCCACATCTGTCCCCCTGCTATATCTCTTAAGCTTGACCAAAGATACCCAAAGTTACAGTCTTTTCCCATACAGGATGGTCATATAATAAATCAGACTTAGTTTATCACCAACATTCTAAAAACCAGACCTAGGGAGAAAAACTAGGTCTGAGGACACACACATGGTTTCTAATATAGTGAATGTTTAGCCTACCCTGATTATTACAAAATCAGGTCAGCAAGACCAAGTGTACATTTAACATAAGTAGCAGAGTCTGGAATTCTGAGCCCTGACTCTTCATATAGTGCATATGGCTATTTATCTTGGTATCTCTTGGTAGTAAATAGGCTTCTGTATTTAAGGTAGAGAAAGAAAGAAAGATGAAAGAAAGGAAGGAAGGGAAGGAGGGAGAGAGGGAAGGAGGAAAAGAGGGAAGGAGGGAAGGAAGGTGGGAGGCTGGGAGAGGAGAAAGAAAGAGAGAGAAAGGGGGAAAGCAAAAAAAGGAGAAAGAGAAAGGGAGAAAGAGAGACAATAAAAAAAAAGAAATATCAAAATAGCAGAAGTAAATCCTGTTTTATCTGTAATCACTTTATATGTAAATAGAGATTAAACTCTCCAATCAAAAGACCCACATTGGCAGCATGGATTAAAAAAAATCATGAGCCAATTATATGCTATTTACTAAACATTTATCTTAAATTCAAAGACACAAATTGGTTGGAAGTAAAAGGATGTGTTAAGAAAAAAAATGTAACCAAAAAAGAGTTGGGGTAGATACACTAATATCAGAAAAAAATAGACTTTAAGTCAATGACAATTACAACAGACAAAGAAAGCTAATATATATTGATAAAAGGGTCAATTCATCAAGAAGATATAAAAATTATAAACACATAGGCACCTAACACCAGAATCCTAAAATATATGCAACAAACATTGACAGATTTGAAGATAGAAATAGACAGTCGTACATTAATAGTAGGAAACATCAATATATTACTTTCAATAATGGATAGAACACCTAGACAGAAGATCAAAAAGGAAATGGAGGACTTGAACAATACTATAACTAACTAGACCTAACAGACATATATAGAACATTTCATACAACAACAGCAGAATACGTATTCTTCTCAAGTGCACATGGATCATTCTCCAGGATAGTCCATATGTTTGGTCACAGAAAAAGTCCCAATTAATTTTAAAATATTGATATCACACAAACTATTTTCTTCAGCCATAAAAGAATGAAGTTTGAGAGCTGCCGCAGTCAGGAAAGGAGTGGCCGTAGCTGCTTGAATATCCACATCTTGGTTTCTCTGCCTATCAAGAGTTTTGATTAATCATGGATAATCTGTCATCAGAAGAAATTCAACTGAGGAATCTCCAGGTTACCAATGAGTCTCTGGAAAGTACAAGGAGAATCCTAGGTTTAGCCACTGAGTCTCAGATCAAAACTATCACTATGCATGGATGAACAAGGGAACAACTAAACGGCATTGAAGAAGGTATGGACCAAATAAATAAAGACATGAGAAAAGCAGAGAAGACTTTAACAGAACTCAATAAGTGCTGTGGAATCTGTGATCTGCCCATATAATAGGACGAAGAACTTTGAGTCTGGTAAGGCATAGAAGACAACATAGGGACATTGTGGAGACAACTCATCTGGCAATGTAATATCTAAGCAGCCAGGCTGGATGACAAACGGTCAGCCTCAGCAAACAGCCACAGGAGCAGCCACTGGTGGATACATCAAACATATTACTAATGATGTCAGAGAAGATGAAATAGAGGAGAACCTGACTCAGGTGGGCAGTATCCTGGGAAATCTAAAAAACATCCCTGAACATGGGCAATGAGATTGACACTCAAAATCGACAAATACAAAGGCTGACACCAACAAAGATCATATTGACCTTGTCAACAGAGCAAAGAAACTCAATGACAGCTAAAGTTATTGCTGTACTTCTTTATCATTTATTCACTCCATAGCTCCTCCTTCAAAGTCACAACCTTTCCAGAGTTTGAAATTTTGATCTCACACTCTTGTAATCAGGAGATAGTATGGAGGAAGGGCCAGAACAGGCCCCCTGCTTTTTCAGTTTCTCTTTTTCTCTTGAGGGTAGACTGTGCTGTTTCCTTCTGGTATCTTTTTTCTCAGTTCAACCTCTTAGATTGGCTTCATATATACGTATAGTGTTGTTTTTCATACTCATTTACTTTAGAAAGTTCTCTTGCTTTTAAGATTTGAAAGCATTGCCAAAGATAGCCATGAAGAAGGAAGTGTTAAATTGTATTTGTTTTCTGGTTTTATTTTTGTGTTTTTTGGGAGGTTGGGGGTGGAGGCAGGCAGAGTTAAGGGATTGTTACCCCAGTAAAAATCTACAGGCCTGGAAGCAAAAGTTGCATAGTCACAGGAAAGGTCTAGTTGGGTTTAATTTTTCATTCAAGTTGCAGTTATTGCCAATTTAGGCAAATGTTTGGTTTTGCAGCTTTTATACATAATATTGTTGTTGCCCATCACAACTTTGCCACCTATATTCTAAAATGAGAAACAGAATGAGTTTTCTTAAAGTGAGCTTAATTTCTGAATGCTTAGTGACTAATATATATATACATAGCTTCAGTGATCCCATTTCATATTCACCATTCAGGACCACTTTGTATAAATGAATGGCTTTTTATTTTCATATCAGTAGTAGTATCATGTTCCTATTATAGATCTACACCCTCATAAATTTGTCATTAGTCTTTGAAGAAAAAATATGTAAATATGTATGTATGAAATAAGAGTTTCTCTCTTGAGCTGGGCTTAAAATTTTTTGGAAAAGTTTGACAGCATATCAAGTGAATTCAGATTTACCTCAAAGCCAAGAATTATGTTTAGATAGAAAAAAAGAAACTTACTTTTATCTCAGGTAGAAAAATAGTTAGATTGTGTTGAGCTTTAAAAAAAAAAAAAAAAAAAAAGCTAGAATTTATTAACTAAAAGTGATTTGGGAAATTATGCATTTGTTGTAATTATTGATGATTGTACTGTCATTCTCTTAGCCTTATTGTATTGAACCATGTCCACATCACATTTATTTAGATATTGAACAGTGTTATGGGAATCTGATCAGTATTTGTCACCTTTATTTAAAAACCAGCATCTGCACACTTCATAGTTATTAATGTGGACTGGTTTGACCAATAATAACTGTTTGATCCTTATTTAAATTTTGTAAGTAACCAATGGAATTGTTCTTTCAAATAGTTAACATGTTCCTGTGACTATTACTTTGGAGACAACAATTTTATCAGCTCCTAATAAACAATTTCAACAGTGCCTGGCAAATTGAATAAAGCAAAAGCCCATAAATCAAGAGGCACTCCAATGGAAAACTGCCTTTAATATCTTTCCAATTTTTTTTTAAAACGTTGACAGGGCTTTTCTAAGTGAGTCTCATGAGGCTCATTTTAACCATTACTAGTCTTTTAATCACTTGGGTTTAAATATACAAGTGAATGAAAGGATAATATTTATGAGCAAGAACCATAACCCACTTCCTGGAGAAGAAACAGTTTACATGGGAACTTTCAAAAGCTGAAGAAAAAAATATTTTTTTCTAAAGTAAGGCTCAGGTTCTCTGTAATAGAAATGCTCCATACCAGAACAAATAGTCTGGCCCTTAAAATTAAAAGGTTAACTTCATTTTTATTTTTCTTTTGCTTCTCTGTGTCTTATGTTCTTACCCCATGACAAGTATTTTTTTAATATCCTGTCTAGAATGAAGTAGACACACATACAAAGACTTGGTCAGGTTCTGAAATTCAAATTCTTTCAGGGCTCAGGCAGGTAATAGTAAATCTGTAAAGTAAGAATGTGTATAATAATGGGAATTATGGGATACATAAATGCCCTTTCTAAAAGCATTAAAAAAAATTTTTTTTTACACTTATCTGGCTAAAGGAAATAGTCCTGAGGATACCAATATCCTTCCCCCACAATTAGTTTATTGGTTAGAAGCTTTAAAGCACCGAATCATCTATATTTATTTACATTTTAGCTCTGCCACTTGCTGGTTAAGTAACTATAAGCCCATTTCTGTGCTTCAATTTCCTTGTCTGTAAAATAGGGATTAATAATTCCTATCTCATACAGTTGCTGCAAAGACTCAATGTGGTAATGCATGTAAAACACTTAGAATACGGCCTAGCAAACGTAAGAGCTTTATAAATGATACCTGCTATTCTCTCTAGACTGGAGATCTTTTTGTGTCAAGGATCCCTTTGAAAATTTGATAAAAGACAACACAGAGAAATAGGCTTATAAACATGAATCATGCACAAATGAGAATCATGAAAGCCTTGAGAGCCCATCCATGGGTCCCAAGTTTATGAATTTTCCAAAGCTTCTGCTACTGGAAAAGAAGAGAGGTGAGGATACAAAAAGGTTTTTATATGAAGTGTATATATTAGGCCCAGAATGTACTAGAAATAGATTTAAAACATTTTTCTGATTTTTTTCTTGTAATATTGTCTGGAAACTTGTTTACAGTACTTTTGAAAGGTAGTAACTCAAGTGGTTAAGAATACAAACTCTGGAATTTGACCAACTGGGTCCAGATTTCTGTTCAGTCGTTTACTAGCTGTGTGACTTTGAGCATAATACTAACCTTTTCAGGCCACTCTCTTTATCTTTCAAATGGTTGGGGCATAGTGGGGTGGCATACCAACTTCACAGAGTTGTTGGATTAAATAACAAAGAACACGTACATTTGTGCTGAGGACTTAGTAAGTAGTCATTAAGTTAAATATTAACTTTCATTGTTATTATTACTTTGGAATAGTTCATTAGTATAAAATTTCTTAAAACTTAAAAAAAATGAAGCTTGAAATGAATAACAGAGGAAAATTCACAAATATGTGGAAATTAAATAATACACTTAAACAGCCAATGTGTCAAAGAAAAACTCACAAAAAAAAAAAAATTAGGAAATATATTGAGGCAAATGAAAATGAAAGCATAACATACCAAAACTTATGGGATACAGCAAAGCCATACTCAGAGAGAAATTTAGAGTTCTAAATGTTTACATTAAAAAAAGAAGAAAGATCTCAAATTAGTACTCTATCCTCACATCTACAGAAACTAGAAAAAGAAGCACAAACTGAACTCAAAATGAGCAGAAGGAAGAAAATAATAAAAATTAGAGCAGGCATAAATAAAGAATTAAAAAATAGAGAAAATCGATGAAACCAAAATTTGGCTCTTTGAAAAGACCAATAAAATTGATAAACCTCTAGCTAGACCAACAAAGGAAAAAAGAGAGAAGATACAAATAACTATAATCAGAATGAAAGGGAAGCGCATTACTACCAATTCCACAGAAATAAACAGGATTATAAGAGGATGGTATGAACAATTGCACACTGACAAATTAGATAACATAGATGAAATGGACAAATTCATAGAGACACATAAACTACCTACAGTGACTCAAGAATAAATAGAAAATATCATCAGACCAATAACAAATGAAGATATTAAAACAGTAATCAAAACTCTCCCAACAGGGAAGTGGCTGTGGCTCAATCAGTAGGGCTCCCGTTTACCATGTGGGAGGCCCCGGGTTCAGTTCCCAGGGCCTCCTGGTGAAGGCAAGCCCACCTGCGCGGCGTGGTTAGCTGACCCAGTGAGCACAAGCAGCAAGGGGGGGATAAATGAATAAATAAATAAAATCTTTAAAAAAAAAAAAAAAAAAAAAAAAACTCTCCCAACAAAGAAAATTCCAAGAACAGATGGCTTTAATGGTAAATTCTATCAAACATCCAAAGAAGAATTAGCACCAAACCTCCTAAAACTTTTGCAAAAAAAACTGGAGATCAGAAATACTTCGTAACTGATTCTTTTTTTTTTTTTTTTTTTTTTTTTTAAAGATTTTATTTACTCATTTATCTATCCCCCCCCTGCTGCTTGCGCTCGCCGGGTCAGCCAACCACGCCGCGCGGGCGGGCCTAGCCCTCACCAGGAGGCCCCGGGAACCGAACCCAGGGCCTCCCATATGGTAAACGGGAGCCCTACTGATTGAGCCACAGCCGCTTCCCCGTAACTGATTCTTAGAAGCCAGCATTACCTTGATACCACAGCCAGATAAAGATGTCACAAGAAAAGAAAATTGCAGACCAATATCTCTTATGAATCTAGATGCAAAAATCTTCAACAAAACACTAACAAACTGAATCCAATAACACATAAAAAAGATTACACAGCATGATCAGATGGGATTTATCCCAGGAATGTAAGAGGTGTTTAACATAAGAAAATCAGTCAGTGCAATATACCAATTAATAGAATAAAGAAAACTACATGATAAACTCAATTTATGCAGAAAAGGCAAATGACCAAATCCACCACCTTTTTCTGATTTTAAAAAAACCACTCAGAAAACTAGGAATAGAAAGGAACTTCCTCAACATGTAAAGGGCATATATGAAAAACCCACAACTAACATAATACTCTGATAAAAGAATGAAAACTTTCCCCCTAAGGTCAGGTACAAGACAAGGATGCCCACTTTCACCATTGCTATTACAACATTATACTGGAAGTTCTAGTCATAACAATTAGACAGGAAAAGAAATAAAAGGTATTCAATTTGGAAAGGAAGAAGCAAAACTCTATCTGCAGATGACATGATTGTATATGTAGAAAGTCCTAAAGAACCCACAAGAATGCTACTATTGCTAATAAACTAATTCAGGAAAGTAGCAGGGTAAAAGATCAACATGGAAAAATCAGTTGTGTTTCTTTACACCAGCAATAAATAATCCAAAAGGGAAATCAATAATTCCATTTATAATAGCATTTGTAATAATCATGGATGTTAAGGACTGGTACACTAAAAAACAAACAAAATAATTAAACTAACTTAAAAAAAAAAAAGTAAAGAAAAAAAGAAAGCAAAGAAATAGAATAATAAGAGAAAAAAGAATAAACAAAAAAAAAGACTTGTACACTTAGAACTTCAAAACATTGCTGAAATAAAGAAAATATAAATGTAAAGACTTCCTGTGTTCATGCATTGGAAGACAATATTGTTAAAATGTCAATACTAATAAAGAAAAAGAAACAAAAAAAAAAGAAAAGAAAAAAATGTCAATACTACCAAAGCGATTTATAGGGTTCAACACAATCCCAATCAAAATTCCAGCAGGCTTATTTGCAAAAATGGAAAATCCAATATTCAAATTCATTTGGAATTGCAAGGTACTCTGAATAGCCAAAACAATCTTGAAAAAGATTTCAAAACTTACTACAAATCTAAAATAATCAAAGCACTGTAGTATTGGCAAAAGGATAGGCATGTAGGCCAATAGAATAGAAATAAATGAAAAATAAACCCACAATAATATGGCCAACTGATTTTCAGCAAGGGTGCCAAGTCCACTCAGTGGGGAAAAATAGTCTCTTCAGCAAATGGTGCTGGGGAAAGTGGGTATCCAAATGCAAAAGAATAAAAGTGGACCCCTACTTCAAACCACATACAAAAATTAACTGAAAATGAATCAATGACCTAAATATAAGAGCTAAAACTATACAATTCTTGAAGAAAATATGGGGGAATATCTTCAGAACCTTCTATTAGGCCATGGATTCTTAGATGTTACACCAAAAGCATGAGCAAAAGAAAATATAGATAAATTGGACTTCATCAAATTTAAAAGTTTTGTGCTTCAAAGGTCATTATCAAGAAAGTGAAAAAAACAATCTACAGAATGAGAGAAAATAGTTGAAAACCATATCTCTGATAAGGTTTTAATATTCAGAATATATACATTTTTTAAAACTCCTAGGATTTAACAACAAAAAGACAAACAATCCAGTTAAAACATGGACAAAGGACTTGAATAGACATCTCTCCAAAAAATATATACAAATTGCCAATAAGCATATGAAAAGATACTCAGCATAATTAGTCATCAGGGAAATGCAAATGAAAACCACAGTGATATAGTACTTCACACCTACTAGGATGACTATTATTTTTAAAAACAGAAAATAACAAGTGTTGGAGAGGATGTGGAGAAATAAGAACCCTCCTGCACGGCGGGTAGGAATGTAAAAATGGTGCAGCCACTGTGGAAAACAGTTTGGTGGTTCCTTAAAGAGTTAAACATAGAACAACCATATGACCCACAAATCCCACTTCTAGGAATATGCCCAAAAGAACTGCAAGCAGGGATTAAAACAGATACTTGTCCACCAATGTTCATAGCAGCATTATCTATAATAGCCAAAAGATAGAAACAGTCTAAGTGTCCATCGACAGATGAATAAATAACCAAAATGTGGTACATAAATAGAATGGAATATAATTAGTCAGAAGAAAGAATGAAGTTCTGATACTTACTACAACATAGATGAAACTGCTAAGTAAAATAAGCCACCTTTCCAAACAAAGTGAATAATCTTGAAGAAAAACATTTTAATGAAAAGGACTCATCTGACAATCAATATTTAAGTTGTGCAAAAGTTCAGTTGGAAGTTGGTTGTTTGAACTTTTAAACAAATTTTCTCATCTAAACAGTATTACAAGTGGCATTTAGTTGCCCAATGCTCATAAAAGCCAATTTAACCTATAATGTATCTTCCCATATGTCTTTGTTGATCACCACAGAAGTAAATTCAGAGCAAGGATTCCAGAGCAAGTAGTTCATTTTGGTGATGAAGTAAACATTGATGGAGGAGTAGAAAAGTGAAACAGGGAAGAGAAAACCACCAAGCCAGCTACCACTGTGGGTTACTGGAGCTGAATCCCTCAGGAGAGCCCTGGGATCCAGTGTTGCTGAGCAGACATCTGAGTTATCACACCACCAGAGGGGCAAGGGAGATAGGATAGTTATATAGCAATTCCCATTTGTCCATGACTGAAGGCTTCTGCAGAGTGGGGAGATCATTAATTTCCCAGTTCTTCTGACCTGCGAAGAATGAAAAAACAAAGCAGATTTTCAGGATCAGAAAATGCCTTTCAATTCCGATGTTCACATTTGCACCTAAGTGGAAAGAAGGAGGAGATATGGGGTGGATATAGACAGAAAACCAATGACATCTCTGTTACACCATCACTAAGAATTCGTGAGAAACTGCCAGGACTGAGGAGAGTGATATGAGGGCTCAGTGGAGTGATTGAGAGAAAAAAAGAAGGCTAAGAGGATGCTTAAGTTAGCTGTCTACATCTGCATGAATAAACGAACCCCTCACTCCACATAGCTTCACACTGTCTCTGCCAGTCATCAATGCAGAGTGTTCTTTCCTGCTTTTCAAAGGGAAAATAATTCACTCAACAAAAATATAGCAATAGCTCATGTGCCTTGGTGTAGCCATAACATAAGAACATCTGCAGGAACTTGTGGAGGAAAGGGTAATAATAATAATAATAATATAGGAGTTAAGGCTGAATTGTATGAGTCTTTATTTTTTTCAAAGATTTTATTTATTTATTCATTTATCCCCCCCTTGCTGCTTGTGCTCGCTGGGTCAGCTAACCACGCCGTGCTGGCGGGCTTGCCTTCACCAGGAGGCCCCGGGAACTGAACCCGGGGCCTCCCATATGGTAAACAGGAACCCTACTGATTGAGCCACAGCTGCTTCACTGTAAGAGTCTTTATTTGCCAATTTTGAATCTTATACTGTGAGGAGAGGGAAGCATTAAAGTTACTTAAAAAAGGAATTAAAAAGTGTTTGCAATGTAAAGTTCCTCCACAGCTGGAGACAGAGGGACAGAAAGTGATTTGTGCTAAAAGAACTGCACCTCTGTTGGGAATGAGGGAATCTTGGAACCCAACTCTCAGATGCACCTGTTCAAGATGACGTATGGAATGCCCTGCTCTGGTGTATTAGTCAGCCAAAGGGGTGCTGATGCAAAATACCAGAAACCTGTTGGCTTTTATAAAGAGTATTTATTTGGGGTAGAAGCTCACAGTTGCAAGGCCATAAAGAGTAAGTTACTTCCCTCACCAAAATCTGTTGCCACGTGTTGGAGCGAGATGGCTGCCAGTCTCTGCAAGGGTTCAGCCTTCCTCTTCCTCTTCTTCCTAAGGCTCCATGGTCCCAGCGTCTTCTGATCTCAGCTGTAGGTTAGCTTAAGGCTTGTCTCTCTCCCTGGGGCTCATTTCTTTCCAGGCTTTCTCAGCTGTTCAGGGCTCTGGTCTTTTCAGCTGCAAACTATCAGGCGAACAGCTCGGCTCTCTCCCCAGGGCTCCAGCGTCACTCTCTGTGTTCTCTTTCTCCGTGTATTTATTTCCCTGTCTTTGATTGAGCATCTGTTATATAGCCCACAAGGGATGGGGGAGGGGAGGAAGGCAGGGACTCAAACCAAGTTAAGCCCTAATCTTGATTTAATAAAGTAAAAGTGAAACCTCTGAATCTAATACACCCAGAAGAACAGACCAGTTTACAAACACAATCCAATATCTATTTTTGGAATTCATAAACAATGCCAAACTGCCACATCTGGCCTCCCTTGGACCTGGGAAATGTGCCCTGAGAGGCAGATGCTTGAAACTCACAAGCCCCAACCCCAAATGAAAAAAGAAAAGATCTTTAAGAAAGCCACAGTAATCCTGTAAGAGATTGATTCCTGCTGCAACTGCATAGCCCTCTGTGACTAAGGTATCATACTTCCAGCCCTTTTCTTCTTTCTGGAAAATCCAGAGGCGGATCCCCAATAACTGATACCACTTACTAGTATAGCTTCCTGCTTCATGTCATCTCAACCTGTGTTACTCTGATAGATTTTTCCCTTGTACACTTTGAGTGGGCTTGGAGATTGATTATACCTCATTCCTTGCCTCAGGAGTTTGGCACTGGGGAAGTAATATTTTCATCTCTACTGGAAAACAAAGGCAGAAGTTGTCTAGGGTCTCCAGGGAAGATAAGCCCCAGTGCAAGGGAAGCAACAGCATGGAACAGTCTCCTGATACAGTTCTCCTTCCAGGGGTAATAAAATGATCCTCATGGGGCAGGGAAACAGAGCTCGCTCCCTGAAGGATCTGCTTATAATTCTCTATCCTCCAGCAAGCACCAAGAGATCTTCACCCTATTTCTGCTCCTTTGCTCCTAGATAGTTATTACAGAAGAAAACACCTCTCCTCTTCTGGAAGATCAGAAATTGTCATAGAAGCATCAGGTTTGGATTTGTCTCTTGACTATGAAAGGAGATGGTATGATGCTTAGAGGAGAAAATAATCATAAAGTAGTTAGAAAAGCTACTACCCTCTAAATAAGGCTCCCTTTTGCTGTGCTTCAGCTGCAAGTTTTATGGCTAACAATTCCTAAGCACTACTGTGTGTCAGGCCCAATACAAGGTGCTTCCAATATGTTCTCTCATTCAGAGTCCTCAACAACCCTTTGGTGAAAGTGCTACTGTGTCTATATTTCAGTTGAAGAAAATGGGATATAGTTAATATAATTGAATTGACAGTTTCCACATTGGTAAAGTATGAGTTATAATTCAAACCTAGGCTCATTACTCCAAATCCACTGCTTTTTTACTATACCCTGGCTGCCTACCACTTATCATAAATGAGAAAATTGTTCTTATCATCAAGGGCTTTACGAAATGGGACGGATGTGACGGTCTCCTGTCCAGACCAACTGAAGCAGATGGTTGTGCTGTTGTGAGAGTGGGCCAATAATGCTTCCACTTCCTTGTGCCTTCTTGGACTAGCCTTGAGGAAAACAGTAAACTATCTTAGAAATGTCTTGCTCTCATCTTATATGTAGCACAGGACTGTGTACATAAACACAACTTTGACCCAATTGCATCCACAGTCACACTTCCTCTACCACAGCACCTTCTGCAACCAATTCAGGGGAATCCTCCTGCCCTTTGGACATCTCCAGTTTGGACTTGTGTCAGATAAACACCGCTACTGCTGTCTGTACAGAGGAGCTAAATGATAAAAGGTGAGTAAGAATACAGCCTTGTAAGAAATATCTTTTTTGACCTGCTGTTAATTTAGTTAGGTCAAGCATAAGATGTGACAGCATGCAGAGAATTGTTTTTCCCAGTCTTCTTGTTTCTTTGTCAGACTCTCAGAGTTGAAGAATTTCCCTGAAAAGGAGCTGGCCTGGAATTTTGGGCTCCATATACAAGTGACAAACTATCAAAAAAAATGTTTTCACTTGAGATATAAAGGTAACTAAAACATCCCCCTCTAGATGTACAAAGTCTTGATATCACATGTACTTGTGGCATACTTGAAATAGTAATAAGCATTTTATATTGAATATGGATTAAGAATCATATGATCCAACTCCCTTTTCATATAAAGAAAATAAAGCTTATAGAGGTTAAAATAATCCATACTAGAGTCACTAAGCAATTCTGTTGCAACACTGAACCTAAAATCTCCATCCTTCTCTCTTACTTTTTATCCAGAGTGGCAGAACCATAATTATCTTTAGCAGCAGGAGAGGAAATCATCTGGAATAAAACAGGTTCTACCACCCAGAACATTCGATTTCCCATTACTGTCCTTTAAATGGAATTCTCCTGAAGCCTAGGCCAACACCCTGGGAACCTCAGGTGTTTGAAGCGTTTGTTTATTTCATTTCATCAATTTTCTTCTCACAGTTTTTTTAAAAGTGAAGTAATTGGTAAATATCTAGCATTATCTTTCTATCTATCTTCTCTGTTTGTAACAATGTAGACAATGTATTTTTTAACAAATATTTAACAAAATACCTACTCTTCTGCTCAGACTATGCTGGGCCTGAGGATAAAGAGTGAACATGAAGAACAAGAGATAAGACCCTGAATCAGGAACAAATTCAGCTGTTTGTAAACACTGAAAGAAGGCCGATGAATATTGCTGAAGTATTGTGGGGTGGAGGAATGGTGTATGGCTTTGTAAGTGTGTTTTGTGTGTGTATGTGTGTGTAAAAGCAAATTCAGTTGGCTTTGGAAACTCATTTCAGTGACTTAGCTGAAAACTGACCTAGCTGGTATGAATTAGCTCAGCAGAAGGACAGTTTGATTCCAGCTACTGATATTTATAGGGTCCCTCTTTATAACAAGCCCACTTGCTTGACCAAGCAGCTTTCAGTGCTCCATAGTTGAAAGGATGGTCCTTGCTTTCCTGCGCCTACAAATGTGCAGAACAGGGATCAGAAAACTATGGCCAAAGGTCCAAATCTGGCCTGCTGTCTCTTTTTGTATGGCCAGCAAACTAAGAATGGTTTTCACATTTTTAAATGGTTGAAAAAAATCAAGAGAAGAATAACACTTTGTGACACATGAAAATTACATGAAATTCTAATTTAAATAAACATTAAGTTTATTATAGCATAGTCAAATATGTTCATATAGATATTGTCTATGTCTGCTTTTGCATTAAAATGACAGAGCTGAGCAGTTGTGAAGAAACAATATAGTCTTGCCAGCCTAAAATATTTAAGAAAAAGTTTGCCAACCCCAAGTTCAGAACATGAAAGGGGTGGAGTCCCTCTCTAATGCCATGGTATGTGCAGTCCAAATATACACAACTCTCAGTGGGATCATGAGAGCTCTTGGGAATGGTATGCTCTCTGCTACTCCACTGTTTGTCAGTTTTTCTCCAATGAATCCTATTTTATATTTGCAGTACTTATGTCAGTGGAGTGTGTGTGTGCCCTCTTTGCACAACAGGTTCTGTGTGTGAGAGAGAGAGATGGAGTTCGATTAATAGTAGAGTTTGACTAACAGGAATGAGATGAGATTGGAGATGTTAGGAGGGGCCAAATCAAAGATCACAGTTTGGATATTTTATTTTGTCCTAAGTGTATTAGGAAGCGAATTATAGCTTGTGTGCAAGGGAAAGGAATGATCTGATTTTCTTTTTTTAAAGAATCACTCTGACAGAGGCAGGAGTGGAAACAGGCAGTCAGTTGGGACAGCACCACAGTGGCCCAGAGGAGAAAAGACCTCCTGACTTGAACTAAAGTGGTAGCAGTAAAGATGGACAGAAGTGGGTGGACTTATTTTAGAAACAAAACTAACAGGATTTGCTGATAATTTAGATGTGATGGTAAAGGAAAGGGAGCAGATTCTATACTGAAGTAAGTTCTACCAGAAAAAAAAAAAGAGCTCTTAAACAATGAATCCAAGGGGTCCATTATGAGATTGTTGAGTAGATGCTTTCTTCTTAAAATGAAATTTCAAGAACACAAGCAAAAAAAAAAAAACCCTGGTAGCAAAATACCTCATCATTATTAGTAACAGTTATTCTTAGTTGATCATAACATTCCTCTGATATGGTACTAGGCATATAGGCTTTTTCCTAGTTCATGAAGGTCCTTCACATATCATAGCAGAATCCTTCTTTTGTGTTGCTGTCTTTATTCACTAGTTATCAGTGGCTTGTGGGACTCATCATAACTTTGTAAACACTCTACAAAGGCCTGGACATGCTTCAAAAAAGGTTAAATGCTTTATGTTCTCGATCACAAATGAAGTTGGTGCTGAGTGACTTTTAAAAAATGGTTAAACTATTCTTCTGTCTGCTTTCTATGAAAGATAAATATGTGGTCTTGGGAATTTACTGAGACCCCAAACAAATGACTTTTACAGCAGAAAAACAGAAAGAAAAAGACATGGAAAATGGAAGTTTATGGTGCAGGTACCAGAACCTATTACACCTCCCACTACCGCCATCAGGCTCCAAGTCCTTTAAAGCCCTATTCCATTAATATACATTAAAATAGAGTTTAGCAGAAACTGTGGAATTTTAATTGGCCCCAAATATTCCCCATACTATGAGCTAAAAATGACTCGGGAAGGGTTTTAAAAGATTACCTATTGTGCTATAATTACTCATCCAGTTATCCCCTCCCCACACACACATATCATTCATTTTATCCCTCTCCTAACCCAACACTCCAAGTACCCACATCTATACTTAGGAAGAAATGTCAGCTTGCAGCCACTACCTTTTGCTTTTGGTTCTAGAGGTCTTACTGAACTTGGATATTTCTAGTAAAAAAAATTATTAGACTGCCTGGGTCCCTATGCCAAATTTCAAAAAGCAAAACTGGATTTAATATAGAAGATGAGTGTGTGTGGCAGGGGGGTTAGGAGGTGTAGTTTCTTTAAGTTGCTCATTTATGTATTCCTTTACAGAAAACTCTGATTCTAAGGCCAGAGTGCATGATTATTTAACAAAGATAATCTAATTCATTTAGAACAAAGAAAAGGCATTTGCAATCTTTAAAAGCCACTCTGCCTTGAGAGGCTCCCAAGCAGTTAATGGGATTGAGTAAAGTTTTACTTTTCCATCCCTTACAAAACTACTGCTATTTAGAATTATGTTTCAATAATATTAACATACTTCCATAGTCCGTATTATTGATACAGAATTAAATCTATAACTGTAGACTGGGCAACTTCCTATCACTCTTCCAGGCAATCACAGACTTTTATCAACATAGCCAGTTGATAATTCTGTCTTTCACCTTGGTCTACTGTGGATGGCTCGGATTGATGTTTTAATACACCAGAAACTACTGCAGCTAGTTTCCTCAATTTGATTTGACTGAATTACCTAAGAAACAGGTGAATAATGTTATTAAATTGATGATGAACCATTTAGTTTGAAATAAGGCCAGTGTCAAAAAACACATGAAAAAGTGATTCAAAAAGGACCATAGTGCATGGCTACACAGTCTGACTCAGTTTCTTGAACAAACAGTTCCAATGATGTCACCTTTTCCAAAAATGGAAGACATTCTCTTTTTTTATATGACTGTTGTCTCTGCGTTTATTCTACTAAGTGTAAAGTCTAATTTTCAAATACCTGTACAACACAGTCCTTCAAAAGCTTATCAATTCTACTCAAAAGTTTTCTTGAGCCCACAGTGAAAATGTGTATGGGAGCAAAAACACAACCCAGAACAATATTTCAGTATTAAACAAAAAGAGTAGCTATTGATATGTGCCTTTATTTTCTTTCTAAGATGATTTAAATATAAATCTGGGTCCCCATCTATCTTTACACTACCATTCAATAATTGCTGGTCCTTTATAGTTCACAGGCACATGAAAATCTTCAGCACCCCCAATGACTCCAGCCCCACCACTAGTTTCATCCTCCTGGGCTTCTCTTGCCCCAGGGAGGGACAGATCCTGCTCTTTGTGCTCTTCTTTATTGTCTACCTCCTGACCCTCATGGGAAATGGTTCCATCATCTGTGCTGTGCACTGGGATCAGAGACTCCACAGTCCCATGTACATCCTGCTTGCCAACTTCTCCTTCCTGGAGATCTGGTATGTCACCTCCTCTGTCCCCAACATGTTGGCCAACTTCCTCTCTGACACCAAGGTCATCTCCTTCTCTGGTTGCTTTCTCCAATTCTACTTTTTCTTCTCCCTGGGTTCTACAGAATGCTTTTTCTTGGCAGTTATGGCATTTGATCGGTATCTTGCCATCTGCCGGCCTCTGCACTATCCGACCATTATGACTGGATGTCTCTGCGCCAAACTTGTGGCCAGCTGCTGGGTACTTGGATTCCTCTGGTTCCTGATTCCTATCATCCTCATCTCCCAGATGTCCTTCTGTGGATCCAGAATCATTGACCACTTCCTCTGTGACCCAGGGCCTCTTCTAGCACTCACTTGCCAAAGAGATCCTGTGATAGAGCTTGTCTTCTCTACCTTAAGTCCTCTACCCCTCGTTATTCCCTTTCTCTTCATCATGGGGTCATATGTTCTGGTCCTGGGAGCTGTGATGAGAGTCCCTTCAGCAGCTGGGAGAAGAAAGGCCTTTTCCACCTGTGGGTCCCATCTGGCTGTGGTTTTGCTCTTCTACGGTTCAGTGCTTGTCATGTATGGGAGCCCAACATCAGAGCATGAAGCTGGAACACAGAAAATTGTGACCCTGTTTTATTCTGTTGTGACCCCACTTCTTAACCCTATGATATACAGTCTTAGGAACAAAGATATGAAAAGAGCCCTGCAGAAATTTCTGAGAATATTTTTCAGGTGTTACCCAAAGAGGTCCTTGGGCAATTAAACATGCACCTGATTTTATTTTCAGGGTTAAAAAAAAAAAAGGTGTCATTCAGATATTTATTCATCCTACTATTGATTCAAAACCTAAACCAACTTGAGTATGTTTCTATTAACAAGTCTTGGTTTTTGCTCATTTGGTCCCTTTTCTCATCTTGCCACAATTTTTTATTTATATATTTATTTTTGGTAGCAGGAATTGAACCCAGGACCTGGTACATATGAAGTGCGCGCTCAACCACTGAGCTACATCTGCTCCTTGCCTCAATTTTTTAAATTGAATATTGACATTGTGTTTAAATAGTTATAAAGACAATGGATATAGTAACCCAATGAAGATTACGTTTTTTCTGGCAAGTTGTTAGAGTAAAAAAAGGCAAGTCTCTTTGATCCCATTGAAGGATTATTTTTAGTGCCCTAAAGATGGTCTATGTCAGTTTTGCTTTTACTCCTGGGGCGTGGCCCTTACTTGTGGAACATGGCCTTTCTGAGATGTCAGCTACAAGCTTGGACTGTTTACAGGGCCCCTGTAACTTACACCCTGACATCATTTTTCATACTCCTTGACCCCATGACTTCTGCTCAGCAATTTAGACTCTAGGCTTCTGCTTTCTGCTAAATTTCTTTAAGTATCATACGGCATATGAACAGCTTAGGAATCCAAATTTGCCTTAAAGGGAAATTGTATCTGATTTTGAGCCTCACTTCTCTGCGGTCCTCCTCTCTCTAGGATTTGTTTCTCAAATTCCAGATGCTTTGGCATCCACAAACATCAAAATCCTCCATCTCCTCAATTCAGTGAAACTACTGTTTACAGCTAGGACTTTATTCCTTCCTCCCCTATTCTCTCCTGCATGCCTCAACATCTCCATACTCTCCTCACTCAGCAAATTGCCAAATGTCCTCAGAGAAAAAAAAACAAGGTAAATGTGGAATTTACCTCCTTATTCTTCCCTTCTTCTTGGGCTTGAAGCCCCCGAAATCTTGCCTGTGTTGATTGTTCTTTAATATTTTCAAATGGTTGTTTTATGTATTTTGTTCAGATGTTATAGCTTCTTTTGGCAGAAGGGTTAGTTTAATACAAGCTGCTCAGTCATGTCCATACATATATATATATATAAGTTTCATACAGTCTCACTTCTCTCACTTTCAAAAGATAGTATTGTAACATATGCAAGAGAAAAAAAAAACAAAAATCAGAGAGACAGGTGGATATAGGGACTAGTGTAAACACAACTCTAAGATGCAGGCCTACTTTCTTTTCATTGTAACTAGCTCCTAATTCCTGAGGATTCCTCTCGCACAAGCAGGGGGGAAAAGGTTACTTACAGTAAAATAAGGAGTGAAACCAGGACTGCAGAAAACACATTTAGACCATGTTTTGTTTTGTTTTTAAGTGGGAGGCACTCAACAATTGTAGAGTAGTAAAATATTTACTGAGAATTTGTAACTTGGGCCAGCTCTCCTTGCATTCCTTCCAAGGCCCTGAGTGAGTTATGACATGTGAAGGAGTATTTCAGCATAGCTAATTATAGGTCATTATGTTGTTACAAGTGCACCTCATGTTATAGAACAGAAGTGCTCCAATAAATTCTCTGTAAGGAATTATATAATTAACCACTCCTAGGGTTATTAATAGTTCCCAGAGACAAAATAAGCATGACTCCAAAATGTAATATAAATTAAAATTCAAAGTAAGATATTATAAAAAGTTTAAGTAAACAGAGCTGTTAGTAATAGAAAGCTGCGTTATTCCAACCTACCCTCCTGCTAAGAGCAAAGAAAAATACTCAAGTTAAAAAAATAAAACTTAAAAACACTGACAATCTTTAGAGACAATGGCAAATTTCTAAATAAAATTTTTATGAAAGCCTGAGTAATGAGCAAAATTGTGGGAACTAAAGCATCTCATTTTCATAGAGCATTTGCCTATAGTTCAAATCCTTGTGCTTCATGATAATACCTGGCTAGAGAGATGGAGATAGAAGCCCAGGGCTCACTTGAAGCTGGAGCCCTAGAGGTCTTCACGTTTAAGTAAGGATGAACCAGAACTAGACCTGATAACCCAGGAAGTTTCTGGCCATGGTTTTATCTGTAGCTTGTATTTGAACACATGTACTCATAGGCAGGGACTCTAATAAGAAGAGGCAGGGACTCTAATAACCATAAACTTGGTATAAGACATCCCAATTGATGGGGTAACAGGCTCCTGACAGACGGAAACAAAAAGACTTTCTAGAGGACAACACACCCATCCTTAGCCTAAGGGGAACTCTATAAACAAATTTTCAAAGGACAATGATCAACAAACAAAGATTATTATGCCTACATGAAAATAAGACACATCAACACACACACAAAAAAGTGACAAAGTAGATTTGAAAAAGAAGCAGAAATTTTAGAATTTAAAATAAAATTATCAAAATTCAAAGCTCAGTGGACAGTCTTGCAGTCTGCTTCCAGATATGATGTTCTAACCTAAAGCAGACAAATACACCCAGTGAGAACACAAGAAAAGTTGAATAACGTACAATCTTTTGAAGATATCATAGAGCTGCTAAATAAATAAATAAATCCAGGAACATAGGGACCAAAATCCCAGAAAGAAGAGAAGCACATTGTGGTCAATCTCACATGCTTCTCACCCCTTTTCCCCTTGAGGCCTTTATTAATTAAGCAGCTTAGGAAAAAGACTGAAAACCAATCAGTGGGCAGTCACTAAGAGGCAGAGAGACAAGCAAGATTTTGGCAATCTCAAGGATTGGGGAGGAAAAAATGGAGTTCCAAGCTGCTAAAATGGCCAGGACTTCAGGAACCAAGGCACCAGAGAGAAGGGAGGCATATAGAAGTGAGCTTCACACTTTGAAAGTTTTCCACTAAAGGCATTCAATGTTCATTAAGCTATTCAGAATAAGACGCTAACAAATCAAGCAAAAAGTACCCGAAAAGCTGAGAACTACTTTCTACAGTCTCATAGTGCTGAGGAGATAAAAATTTGGGCAAGGAAGAAGGACTGTGATAATGTTTTCAGACTCTCAATTGGATCTCAATAGAATGACTACTCCCAAGAAGAGGTAGCAAAGAAGAAGTATACTGGCACTCACAAAATCTAAAATTCAGCCACAAAGGATCTCAGACTCTTACTGAATTGAAGTGCTATACTCCTACTTTGGCTACCTGACAAAAGATAGGGTGAATGCTTTCTGGGAAAATAAAATAGCATCCAGAGCCACAACAATATGCTGGGCCATAAATAAAGTCTCAACAAATTTAAATAAATATCATCTGTATAAAACAATAGTAATAATATCCTTTGAGTTTTAAATGTAGAAGTAAAATGATAACAATAACTCCAAAGACAAGAGGGCTATTGAATTAATGTTTTCTAAGGTCCTAAAATTGACTAGAAATTGGTGTAAGTCTAATTTATATTAGACTCTAATATGCCAAGGATACCTGTTGTAATCACTGAAAGAATAATAAAATAATATACAAATAACAAGTGAAGAGAAGAGAAAATTGAACAATTAAAGAATAGTTAATCCAAAAGAATGCAAGAAGGAAGAAGGAAGGGAACATATAATAGGTGGGACAAATTGAAGACAATAAACAAGATGGTAGATACACAAGTTTATCAGAAATACAATAAATGTAAATGAGATAAATTACCCAATAAAAAGACAATTTCAGAGTCAATTTCAAAATCAATTTACTATTTTAAAGATTATATCATAAATATAAAGACATGAAAGAGCTGGAAAAAATGGCTTGAAGCACAGATACTATGAAAAAATTTAATAAAACTAGAGAATTTGTATTAATATAGCATTATGGCAGAAACAATATAGGCTATAAAGAAGGACATTTCATAATGATTAAAGGGTCAATCCACCAGCAGGAAATAACAATTCTAAATTTGTATACACCTAATATAATATCTTCAAAATATTTAAAGCAAAATTGTACTGAAACAAAAGGAAAAATACATAAATCCATAATCATAATTGGAAACTTTAATGCATTTCAGTAACAACTAGAATAAGCAAACAAAAAAATTAGTAAAGAAATAGATGATCCAAGCAATGTGTTTAACAAGTGAGTCCAAAATGGCACATATGAAATAATACAAACAATTACACATTTTCTGATGCTTAAATGAAACATTTGCCAAAATTTGGGAAATAAATAGTCTCAACAAATTTCAAAGCAGACAATCATTTCTAGTATGTTCTCTGATCACAATGTAATTAAATTATATCATTTCTTCCATTGCTAGAATCACAATAATTATATCATTGATGTGGAAGTAGTGGCCACTGAGAGCAGGGAAAGGAAAAACAGTTGTATAACAGGGGCATTTTTGGGACTTGGGAATTGTCCTGAATGACATTGCAATGACAGATACAGGCCATTATAAATCTTGCCATAACCTACAGAATTGGGTGGAGAGAGTGTAAACTACAACGTAAACTTTAATCCATGCTTAATGGCAATGCTCCAAAATGTGTTCATCAATTGCAATGAATGTACCTCACTAATGAAGGATGTTGTTCATGTGGGAAAATGTGGGAGGTGTGGGAAGTGGGGCATGTGGGAATTCTCTATATTTTTTATGTGACATTTGATTAATCTAAGTATCTTTTTTAAAAAACTAAAATACTACTAATAATAAAATAAAAACACAATGTAATTAAACTAAAACTCCCTTTTTTTTTTTAATTATGGATAAAAATCAAAATTCTCACAATACATACAAACATTTGCAAAATGATATATAAATATATATGCATATATGTGTATTTGCTTCCAAAAATGTTGTTTATATATATATATACACATATATTTTAAGAGGTGCTTAGATTACCCAAATTATTACACGGAACCCACTGGGATTCCCATGTTGTCCACCTCCCACACCTCCCATCACATCCCTCACAAACATCTCCCACAGTGTGGCCCACCACCCTCAATGAACTTACACATCCTGGAGCCTTGCCACCAACCATAGACCACAGTTCACACTGTAGACCACACTCTCTCCCACTCAGTTCTGAGTGGTGTGTGCTGATTTAAAATGGCCTACATCCGTTGCCACAACAGTACTCAGGACAACCTCCAACTCCCAAAGAAGCCACTGTATTTCAACTGCTCGTCCCCTCCCTACCCCAAAAGTGTCAAGTGGCCACTGGCTCCACCTCATTGTTATAATTTCTTGCATTGCTAGAATCACCATATGTGAACAAGAGAATACCATCAAGTCCACTCTAGTCCATAGTTCTTCCTCCAATCCTGAGGGGACTGGGATGGTGATGTCCACTCCAACTCCAAGTGAGAGAGGGCTTATATCCCATGGATATGGTGGGTGGGATGATCCTGCCTGCAGATGCAGGCCCTCTCCTTTCCCTGGGATGGCCATTTCCCATCGTTGTCTCCTCGTCAGGTGACTTGGATGAGTCCATTGAGCTGTAGGGTAGGAGTTGCAGCTCCACCTAGATTTCATGAACACCTGGCACATAGGTCCCATTTTTTTAAGAACTAAGAAGTTCCAAATGTTTGCAAATAAAATATTTCTAAACAACAGCTGAATCAAATAATAAAGTGCAATGTAAATAGAAATTATTTTAAATGAATAATAAAATATATAACATATCAAAACTTGTGGAATTCAACAAAAACCATGCTTAGAGAGAGATGTATATCTCTAATTCATATGCCAGAAAAGAATGAAAATCTAAAACATTATTATGTAAATATCCTTATCAATCAGTTAGAAAAAGAACAGTAAATTAAATGCAATTAGAATAGCAGGGGTAGATGGTGTCACAGGTGAATTCTACCAAACATTTCAAGGAGAATTAATACCAATCCTATTTAAACTCTTCCAAAAAATTGAAGAGGAAGGAAAATTACCCAACACATTTTATGAAGCCAACATCACCATAATACCAAAGCCAGATAAAGATACTACAAGAAAAGAAAATTACAAACCAACGTCTCTAATGAACATATATGCAAAAATTATCAACAAAATAGATGCAAATTGAATCCAACAGCATATTAAAAGAGCTATACACCATGATCGAATGGGTTTTATTCCTCATATGCGAGGGTGGTTCAACATAAGAAAATCAATTGATGTAACACACCACATTAACAAGTCACAGGGAAAAAAACACAAGATCATCTCGATTGATCCAGAAAAGGCATTTGACAAAATCCAGCATCCTTTCTTTATAAAAACACTTCAAAAGATAGGTATAGAAAGAAAGTTCCTCAACATAATGAAGGGCATATGTGAAAATCCCACAGCCAATATCGAAATCAATGGGTAGAGGTAGACAGATTTCCCTCTAAGATCAGGAACAAGACAAGGATGCCCACTGTCACCACTGTTAGTCAACGTTGTGCTAGAAGTTCTAGCTAGAGAAATTAGGCAAGAAAAAGAAATAAAAAGCATCCAAATTGGAAAAGAGGAAGTAAAACTCTCATTATTTGCAAGAGACATTATACTATATTTAGAAAATTCTGAAATGTCTATGACAAAGCTACTTGAACTAATAAATGAGTTCAGCAAAGTGGCAGGATACAAGAGCAATATACAAAAATCAGTAGCATTTCTATACACTGGTAATAAGCAAGCTGAGGAGGAAATCAAGAAAAAAATTCCATTTACAACAGCAATAAAAAGACTCAACTATCTAGGAATTAATTTAACCAGGAATGTAAAAGATCTGTATTCAGAAAACTACAAAACACTGCTAAAAGAAATCAAAGAAGACTAAACAATTGGAAGGGCATTCCATGTTCATGGATTGGAAGACTAAACATCATGAAGATGTCAATTCTACCCATACTGATTTATAGACTCAATGCAATACCAATCAAAATTCCAACAGCCTACTCTACATAAATAGAAAAGTCAATTACCAAATTTATTTGGAAGGGAAAGAGGTCCTGAATAGCCAAAAACATCCTCAAAAAAGAACAATGAAGTCAAAGGACTCACACTTCTGACCTTGAAGTGTATTATAAAGCTATAGTGGTCAAAACTATGCCTTTGTGCCATGGTATTGGCATAAAGATATAGACACATTGATCCTTTGAATCAAACTGAGAGTTCAGAAATAGACCCTCACCTCTATGGTCAATGGATTTTTGATAAGCTTACCAAGTCCACCTTTCTGGGACAGAAATGTCTTTTCAACAAATGATATTGGAAGAACTGGATCTCCATAACCAAAAGAATGAAAGAAGACTCCTATCTCACTCCCTATACAAGAATCAACTCCAATGCTTCAATATGTGTTCATCAATTTTAACAAATGTACCACACTAATGAAGAATGTTGCTAATGTGGGAAGGTGGGGGAGGGGGAGGTGTGGGGCATAGGGGAATCCCCTATTTTTTTGTAACATTTATGTAATCTAAAGCTTCTTTTAAAAAAATAATAATTTTTTTAAATTGAAAAAAAAAGAGAAATAAAAAGACAAATGATCCAATTTAAAAATGGACAAAAGATTGAATAGACATTTTTCTAAAGAAGAAATACAAATAGCAAAAAAACACATGAAAAAATGTTCAACATCACTGGCTGTTAGAGAAATGCAAATCAAAGCTACAATGTGATATCATTTCACACCTACTAGAATGGCTACTATTAACAAAACAGAAAACTATAAGTGTTGGAGAGCATTTGGAGATACAGAAATGCTTATTCACTGCTGATGGGAACATAGAATGGTACAATCACTGGTGGAAGTCTGTCTGATGGTTCCTAAGGAAGTTAGATATAGATCTACCATGTGACCAAGCAATACTACTACTAGGTATATACCCAGAAAAACTGAGAGCAGTGACATGAACAGACATCTGTAGTGGCATGATTCACAATTGTCCAAAGATGGAAGCAACCCAGGTGTCCATCAACTGATGAATGGATAAACACACTGTGGTATATGTACACAATAGAATATTACGCAGCTGTAAGAAGAAATGAAGTCATGAAGCATATGTCAACATGGCTGAACCTGGAGGACATTATGTTGAGTGAAGCAAGCCAGGCACAATAGGACACATATTGTATGATTTTGCTATTATGAGCCTAATATAATGAGCAAACTCATGGAGTTAATAGCTAGAATATAGGTCACCAGAGAAAAGAATGTGGTTAGAGAACAGAAAGCTGAGGTTTAACCTATGCAAAATTGGTAAAAAGTTGTTTATAAATGTTTGGAAATGGGGACGCAGATGTGTCTCAAGCAATTGAGCTCCCGCCTACCACACGGGAAGTCCCAGGTTCAGTTCCCCGTGCCTCCTAAAGAGGACAAGCAAGACAGCAAGCTGGTGCAACTAGATGACACAGCAAAACACACAAGGAGGGAAATATAATAAGAGACAAAACAAAGCAGGGAGCAAAGGTGGCTCAGGCGATTGAGGTCCTGGTTCGGGTCCCTGTGCCTCCTAAAAAAGGAAGATGAGCACACAATGAACAACACAGCACACAATGAACAAACACAGCAAATGCAAACAATGAGGAAGAGGGGAGAAATAAATAAATAAATCTTTTTCAAAAAATGTTTTGAAATGAATAGAAATTATGAAAGCCATCATAGGATTTATTTTTTTTTTTTTTTTTAAAGATTTTATTTATTTATTCATTTATCCCCCCCTTGCTGTTTGTGCTCGCTGGGTCAGCTAACCACGCCGTGCAGGCGGGCTTGCCTTTCACCAGGAGGCCCGGGGAACCGAACCCGGGGCCTCCCATATGGTAAACGGGAGCCCTACTGATTGAGCCACAGCCGCTTCCCCATCATAGGATTTATAATCAGTAGTGCTAACATGTATGGTAGTGATGTGTTCCTTTGTTGTTTTTCTTCTTTTTTTTTTTTTGGAGTAATGAAAATGCTCTAAAATTGATTGAAGTAATGAATGTACAACTCGGAGATTATACCAAACGTCATTAATTGTACACTTTAGATAAATTATATGGTTTATGAACAAAAAAAAAACAGGGTGGGTTGGGGGAAAATACAAAAAATGTAAGATATGGACTATAGTTAGTACTAATACTTTGACAATGCTCTTTCATAATTTGTTACAAATGTTTCAAAAGAATGCAAGGGATTTGTGGTGGGGTGATGTATGGGAGCCCTGTACGATGCCATGCTTTTTTTTTTTTTTGTAAGTTCACAACTTTTCCTATTCACTTATGCTTATATATGTTTATATATAAATGATAAACTTTAATTTAAAAAGTTAAAAACATGTGGGGAAGCGGCTGTGGCTCAATCAGTGGGGCTCCCGTTTACCATATGGGAGGCCCCGGGTTCGGTTCCCGGGGCCTCCTGGTGAAGGCAAGCCCGCCCGCCCGGCGTGGTTAGCTGACCCAGCGAGCACGGGCAGCAAGGGGGGGATAAATGAATAAATAAATAAAATCTTTAAAAAAAAAAAACGTGAATATTCTCGCTGTCCTGATTTTGTGATAATCAGGTCGGCTAAATGTTTGCTGTATTAGAAACCACGCATGTGTCCCCAGACCTAGTTTTTCTCCCTAGGTCTGGTTTTTAGAATGCTGGTGATAAACTAAGCCTGATTTATTATATGACCATCCTGTATGGGGCATGAGTGTAACTCTAGGTATCTTTGGTCAACCTTAAGAGATAGAACAGGGGGACGGATGTGGCTCAAATAGTTGGGTGTCCATTTCCCATATGAAGGGATCTGGGTTCGATCCCCAGGACCTCCTGTTAAAAATTTAAAAAAGAAAAATATAGAAGGCGCGCGGGCCACCAGACCCCGTGCGTGGGTGCACCACCAGGCCCCGTGAGCAAGTGAGTCCCCCAGGCCCTGCGCGTAGGAACACTGCCAGGCCCTGCGCTTGGGTGCACCATCAGGCCCCGTGCACAGGTGCGCCTTCAGGCCCCATGAGCCATGCAGCAAGTTGATGACATAACAGGAGAGTGACACAAGGGAGAGCCAGGACGAGAAGTACTGAAAGGCCAGGAACTGAGGTGGCGTAGGCAGTAGGATGCATCTCTCCCACATCGGAGATTCTAAGGATCGAATCCTGGTGAAGACAGGAAGAGAAGGATGAGAAGAGAGGGCAGGAAGTGGACACAGAGAGTTGACCAGCAAATGGACACAAAAACAGCAAAAGCGGGGGTGGGGGTAAAAATGGATAAAAGTTAAAAATAAATAAATAAATCCTTTTTTAAAAAAGTATACGGGAGTAAGATATGGACTATAGTTAGTAGTAACACTTTGACGATGCTCTTTCATAATTTGTTAATAAATGTTTCACAACAATGCAAAGTATTTGTGGTGGGGTGATGTGTGGGAGCCCTGTATGATGTTATGCATGTTCGTTTTGTAAGTTCACAATGTTTACTGAAAAATTATTGTTTATGTATGTTCATGTATGAATGATATACTTCAATAAATTGTTTTTAAAAAAATTAAAATAAAAAAAGCTAAAAAAGATAATGCAAGGATAATAATAATGTGATGTCAATAAATTTAAAAATTTAAATGTAATGGAAAAATTCCTCAAAATCAGAGCTTACCAAAACTAACACAAATAAATTACAAATCTGAAGTCCTATATCAACTTAAAAATGAATATGTAGACAAATTTTTCACAAAAAATCTGTAGGCCTATTTTACTTAATTGCTGAATTCTTAGAAAGATTTAAGAGAAGAGTTACTATTTCCCATATAATTTCATGATGTCAACTTAATGTTGATACCAAACCTTGTAAGCCAGTCTCTCACGGAAAATAGAAAATGCAAAAATCCTTAAAAAGAGAGAAAATTCACTACTTATTCATAATAATAAAATATTCTTTGTAAAATAGGAATAAGAGAATAACTTGTTAATCTGATACAGATGGCTTTTTTTTTTATTAAACTTACAGTAAATACATTTTTAAACAATTTATTAAAGTATATCATTCATACATGAATATATATAAACTATAAGTGTTCAATAAACATTGTGATCTTACAAAACAAACATGCATAACATCATACAGGGCTCCCACACATCACCCCCACACAAACATCCTACATTGTTGTGAAACATTTGTCAACAAATCATGAAAGAGCATCATCAAAGTATTACTACTAACTATAGTCCGAATCTTCCTCCCCTATTTTTTTTTTTAAGGATTTATTTATTTATTTATTTACTTTTAGCCATTTTACCTCCCTCCCCGTTTTTGCTGTTTCTGCATTCATTCACTGGGCTACTCTCTGTGTCCTTTTCCTGCCCTCTCTTCTCATCCTTCTCCTCCTGTCTTCACTGGGATTCGATCCTTGGAACCTCTGAAGTGGGAGAGAGGCGTCCTACTACTACCTGCACCACCTTAGTTCCGGTTTTTCGATGTGTCTCATCTTGGCTTTCCCTTGTGTCACTCTCCTGTTACGTCATCATCTAGCTGCGTGGCTCGCAGGGCCTGGCAGCGCACCCGCACACGGGGCCTGGCAGCTCATCCGTGGACGGAGGCTGATGGCTCACCCGCTCACGGGACCTGGTGGCTCACCCTCAAATGGGGGCTGATGGCTAACCCGCTCGTGTGGCCTGGCGGCGCACCCACGAATGGGGCCTGGTATCTCACCCACTCTCAGGGCCTGGCGGCTCACCCACTCGCAGGGCCTGGAGTCACACAGGGTCTGGCAGCTCACCCACTCACAGGGCCTAGTGACCTACACACCTTCTATATTTTTCTTTTTTTTTATTTTTACTGGGAGGTCCCAGGAGTCAAACTCAGTTCTTTCCATATGGGAGATGGACACCCAACCACCCGAGCCACATCCATCCCCCTTCTATATCTCTTAAGGCTGACCAAAGATACCCAAAGTTACAGTTTTTTCCCATACAGGATGGTCATATATAATAAATCAGGCTTAGTTTATCACCAGCATTCTAGAAACCAGACCTAGGGAGAAAAACTAGATCTGGGGACACATGCATGGTTTCTAATACAGCAAATATTTAGCCTACCCTGATGATCACAAAATCAAGACAGCGAGAATATTCACATAGTAAATACATTTTTAAGTTAAGACTATTACTTTTTGAAGTTAAGACTAGTATTTTTTTTTACAGTAAATACATTTAATGATAGTAGTTGAAAGATTTTCGCTTTGAGATTGAAAAGAAGAAAGGATGCTGATTATCAACACTTGTATCCAAAACTGTATTTGAGTTTCTACCCAGTGCAATTAGGCAAGCAAAATAAATGAGTTAATGAAGTGGAAAAATTGACAAACTTGTAAATGTTTATGTATAATATGCAAAAGAAATAAAATTGGCATAAGTGTATTTGTATAATATTCAAAGGAAACACCCAACCAAAATTTCAGAATTAATGTTAATTTTTTAAAATCACTGAACATGAGAAAATATACCAAAATTAATTTTATTTATAGCAATAAAAATTAGAAAATAATTTTAAATGACATCAAAATAGTCAATGACTTAAAAATAAACTAACAACAGATGTGCAATACCAAATGACAGAAAACAACAAAACACTATTGAGAGGAAATGAAGATCTAAATAAATTGAGGGTTATGAATTTCATGAATTGAACTTCAGTATTGTAAGGATATCAATTATCTCCAAACTGATTCAAAAATTCAATGAAATACCAGTCAAAATCCTGGCAGTTATTTTGAAGATAATTAATGAACAAGTTCTAAATTTTATATGAAATAATCCAAATGATCATTGACAGGAGAAGGAACAAATATATTGCAGTTCATTCATTCAATGGAATATTATTATATCTATTAGTAAAAAGACTTTGGATAGGAAGAAAATAATGAAGAAAAAAGTTGGAGGACTTACATTTCCAGATATTTAGGTGTATTGCAAAGGTATAGCAATAAATACTATACCATCAGGGCAAAGGTAAAAAGGTAGACTAAAGCAACAAGTTAGAAAGACCAGAAACAGAACTACATATATAGAGTCATATGATTTATAATAAAGGTGGTCTGGGTCAGAGTGTTTTTTTAACACCCTACGATAGTTTTGAATTCCCATCCTGGAAAGCTCTGCTACATTCTCTAATAGGACAGCAAGAATCCCCTGAGTACAAGGGCAATGTCTAGTGAAGGAAGACAGACCATTATGCCAGGCCCTTGATATTGATGGTTGTACTTAAGAAACTTTTCTTGTGAAATTGAAACTTAGCCTAGTATAATATACTGCCTAAGAGTTACCTCCTGAAAGCCTCCTTGTTGCCCAAATGTGGCCTCTCTCTAAGCCAAACCCAGCATATAAACGCACTACCTTCCTGGCCCCCTCCCCTGGCATGGGATGACTCCCAGTGATGAGCCTCCCTGGCACTGCGGGATTATTGCCATGCACCAACTAGCAATGCATCTGGAAAAAGACCTTGACCAAAAGGGAGAAAGGGTAAACACAAATGAGGTTTTTTTTTTTTGTTTTTTTTTGTTTTTTTTTTTTACCGGGAGGTACCGGGGATTGAACCCTGGTCTCTCCATATGGTAGACGGACGCCGAACCTTTGAGCCACGTCCGTTTCCCTACAAATGAGCTTTTATGGCTAAGAGATTTCAAAGTGAATCGGGAGGTCATTCCAGGGGTTACACTTATGCAAGTCTCAGCAGGATCTCATTGACTGCCATAAACAGTGCCTCAAATAGTGGGGCTCCTGAGGGCTCTAGAGATATCCAGAAACTATAAGCAGGGCAGACAGCTCAGGAACTTGGCAGCAGGCCTTAGTTTGTAATTTATGCTCCCCAGTGTAACAGAGTCAGACTCATTTACAGGTTCTCTACACATGGCTCTTCTGCCCCTTTTATTTGAACCTATAATTAGCACTCTACTTGATAAATATATGTCCCAGAGATATAAATCTTTGATCCATCTATATGCCAGTCGAGCCCTGAATTTTTGGAGAGCTGCAACACCTACTCTCCAGTTCATTGGTCTCACCTAGGACAACTAACAAGGAGATGATGAAGAACAACACCTATCCCAAGGAACAGAGAGTGTCTACAACTGCAAGCAAGCTAGCTCCATCCATTTGCCCCATGGGCTCTAAACCCCCTCTCGATTAGAAGCAAAGTGGGGGAAGCGGATGTGACTCAAGGGATTGGGTTGCCTTCTACCATATGGGAGGTCCAGGGTTCGATTCCCGGGGTCTCCTGGTGAAAGACAAGCTGGCCCATGCAGGAGTGCTGGCCTGCACAGAGAGCTAAGCACAGCAAGACGATGCAACAAAAAGAGACACAGAAGAGAGACAATAAGAGATGCAGCAGACCAGGGAGCTGAGGTGGTGCAAGAGATTGAGCACTTCTTTCCCATCCAGAGGATCCCAGGATCTGTTCCCAGTACCACCTAAAGAGAAAACAAGCAGACACAGAAGAACACACAGAAAGCAGACAGTGAGTGCAAAACAATGAGGCGGGGTGGGGAATAAATAAAATAAATCTTAAAAAAAAAAAGTGCAAAGTGGGCATCACCATCCCAAAATCCTCAAGATTAGGGAATGAACAATGGACTAAAGTAGACATTATTATTCTACTATAGGCTTATTATTATTCTAGCAATGGAAGAACTCTTATTATTGATATAAAAGCAGTGGCCACCAGAGGTTCTGAGGGATGGGAGAAGGAAGAATAGGTGTAATATGGTGGCATTTTCAGGACATTGGATTTGTCCTGCTTGACCTTGCAGTGATGGAAACAGGCCATTGTATATTTTGCCATAACCTACATAATTGTGCGGAACAGAGCATAAACTATAATGTAAACTGTAGTCCATGGTTAGTAGCAATGCTTCAATAAGGGTTCATCAATTGTAACAAATGTACTACACTAATGAAGAATGTTGTTAATGTGCAAAAGTGTGGGAGGGGGAGGGAGTTGAGGTATATGGGAATCTCTTATATATTTTATGTAACATTTATATAATCTAAAGCTTCTTTAAAAATAAAAAAAAATTAATTTAAAAAATGGAAACATACATTTTTTTAAAAGGTACAATGATGTTTGCTGGCTGTTCCTAAATACTCTGGACACAGTTACCAAAAAAAGGATGAGTTAAAAGCATCAAATTTGCAACTTACGTGCCACAGGAATGATATGAAAGTTTCTATATGTACTCTAAAAGAAAATCTTGTTACGTGCAGCCACAGACTTGAAATCTTTGAAAACCAGACTTAGATTTTCATTGTACAAGTAGCAGAGTAGCAACAGAAATTAAAATCTCAACCAAGTGGGTGTCTGCTATTAAAGTGAGGGCATCGATTGGAAAGGAGTGGAAACCTGAGGATAGGGATGGAGGCATATGGGTTGAAGATGATATTGGTGGGGACACAGAAACCCTAAATTCTGCTGAGACTTTGCCAGATAAACCTGTAATGGACTGCCCTGAGGAGGCCACCCAATGTCAACCTTGCATCACCCAACCTCCAGCCTGCAGATGGTTCTGTATGATATACAGGTACCACCCGAAAGTGGACAGCTGCAGTTCTAAAGCCCCTTTATGGGACGTCCCTGAAGGACAGTGGTGAGGAGAAATCTTCCCAGTGAGCAGTACTTCAAGTAGTGAACCTCATTGCACAGCAGTGCTCCATCATAAAGTGGAAGTGGCATGTACAAGATAGGGCTTGAGTGGGTCCTGAAGGCACACATAAATTACATGAGGAAGAGGCCCAAAGGCCCATGGTCACCAGCCCTGACACATTACCTTCTCTTTCCTAGCCCATAACTATGGCCTCTTGGGGAGTTCCTTACAATCAGTTGACTGAGGTATAGAAAATTCAGGCCTAGTTTACAGATGGTCCTGCATGATATGCAGATACCACCTGTAAGTGGAGAAATACAGCATTGCAGTCCCTTTCTGGGATGTCCCTGAAGGACAGTGGTGAGGAGAAATCCTTCCAGTGTGCAGAATTCCAAGCAGTGCACCTGGTTGTTCATTTTGCTTGAAGAGAGAAATGGCCAGATGTGTGTTTGTACATTGATTCATAGGCTGTTGCCAATGGTTGGCCTGTATAATCAGGGTTTCGGAACGAATATGCTTGGAAAATTGGTGGCAAAGAGTTCTGGGGAAGAGATATGTGGCTAGACCATTCTGAGTGTGAAAAATGACACGAAAATATTTGTGTCTCATGTGAATGTTCACCAGAGGGTGACTTCAGCTGAGGAAGATTTTAATAATCAAGTGGATAAGACTATTCACCCTGTGGCTAACGCTCAGCCTCTTTCCCCAGCCACTCCTGTCATTGCCCAATGGGCTCATGAACAAAGTGGCCATGGTGGTAGGGATGTAGGTTATGCATGGGCTCAGCAACATGGACTTCCCCTCACCAAGGCTGATTTGGTGACAGCCACTGCTGAGTGCCCAATCAATATCATCAATCTCTTTAGCCATATCATTGAATTTGTTAAGGAGATTTGTTTAAACATCTATGATTGTCTCAACTCTTTTATGTCATCTGGAGGCTTATCCTATTCCTTTGTCTGGGCCATATCTTCCTGTTTCTTGGTATGGATTGTAATTTTTTGTTGGTGTCTTGGTAACTGGCTTACTAGATGTATTTATTCTGGGTGTAGTTTCTCTATTTAGTTTAGGGCTTTCTTGCCCTTTCTCCATTGCTGGTTGTGTAGTGGGAGCCAAGCATATAGTTGGCACTGTAAACCGTGGAGGCTAAGATGACTGCATTGCCCCAGAAACTGATGAAGCTTTTTCCACTCTTCTCCCCTGCCAAGGGAATAAATAGAGCCACAGCCATGTTCAGCAATCAAAGCTGTGCAGGTCAAGACCATCTGTAGTTGCCTGGAGAGACATCTCTTCCTCCCATGGCTAGGGCAGGGACAGAGCTGCAGATGTGGGCAGCAAACTAAGCCTTGTGGGTCAAAACTGACCACAGTTGCCCAGGTAGACTGACGTAGCACTGGCCCCCCTCCTCCCTTGCCAGGGGTGAGGATGGACCCTTCAGAGTTCCCAACAATCTAATCTGTGTGGGACAAAAGTGCCTGCAGTTGCCCTGAGAAGCTAGGGATACACACGTCCCCTCCTATCCTATTAGAGGGTCAGTGTGGATCTACAGATGCCCAACAGTCCAGTCTGTGCAGGCTGAAAGTGCCTGCAGTTGCCCGAAGCTGGAGAAACGCAGCTCCTCTCCTATCCTATTGAGGGGTGGCGTTGGAGCCACAGGCACCAAACAATCTAGTCCATGCAGGCCAAAAGCACCTGCAATTGTCCAGAGAAACTGGGGAAATGCCAGCCCCCTTCTATCCCATGGGAGTTTAGGGATGGAGCCATAGGCACTCAACAAACCAGTCTATGCAGGCTGAAAGTGCCTGCAGTTACCCAGAGAGGCTGAAGGGGATGAGGATGGTGCCACAGATGTCTAGCTATTCAGTTTGTGTGGGCCAAAAGCACCTGCAGTCACCAGGAGAGGCTGAGGAAACCCCAGCCCCCTCCTGTCCTATGAGGCTGGCAGGGATGGAGCCATTGTTGTCTGACTATTCAGTCTGTGTTGGCTGAAATCACCTGCAGTTGCCAAGAGATGCTGAGGAAACACTACTTCCCTCTTGTCCTATCGGGGGTGGAAGTGGAGCCACAAGTACTCAACAGCCCAGTTCACACAGGCCAAAAGCACCTGCAGTTGCCCACAGAGGCTGAAGAAACACAGCTCCCTTGCTATCCTACTGGGGGGAGGGGTGGCAAGGATGGAATCACAGGTGTCTCCATCAAGAAGAGAAGGAAGAGTTGGACAGTTGGAAGACTGTCACATCTGGACTTTAAATCATATTACCTAGTTATAGTGGTAAAAACAGCATGGTACTGGAATAACGATGGCTACATAGACCTATAGAACTGAAATGATGGTTCAGAAAAAGACCTTCACATCTATGGTCAAGTGATTTTTGACAAGGCTGTCAAACCCACCCAGCAGGGCCAGAACTGGGTATCCATATCCAAAAGAAAGAATGATGACCCCTATCTCACACCTTATACAAAAATTAACACAAAATGGATCAAAGACCTAAATATAAAAGCTAGAACCATAAAACTCCTAGAAGAAAACGTCAGGAAATATCTTCAAGACCTGGTGATAGGAGATGAATTCTTAAACCTTACACCCAAAGCATGAGCAATAAAGGAAAACAATGGATAATTGGGACCTTCTTAAACTTAAAACGCTTTTGTGATTCAAAGGATCTCATCAAGAAGGTGAAAAGACAACACACTCAAAGGGAGAAAATATTTGGAAACCACATATCCCATAAGGGTTTGATTTCCATTCTGTCTGAAGAGAACATACAACTCAACAATAAAAGATGAAGCAATCCAATTTTTAAAAATGAGCAAAAGACTTAAATAGATACCTCTCCAAAGAAGAAATACAAGTGGCCAAAAAGCACATGAAAAAAAATGTTCAATATCACTAGCTCTTAGGGAAATGCAAATCATAATGACAATGAGATAACATCTACACCACATAAAATGGCCATTATTAAAAAAAAAAAAAAAAAACAGTAAACAGTTAAGTGTTGGAGAGGATGTGGAGAAATAGGAGCACTTCTTCACTGTTGGTGGGAATGTAAAATGGTGCAGCCTCTGTGGAAAACAGTTTGGCGGTTCCTCGGGAAACTAAACACAGAACCGCCAATATGATCTAGCAATTCCTCTACAAGGAATATATCCAGACGAACTGAAAACTGTGACACAAACAAACATTTGCACACTGATGTCCATAGCAGCATTATCCATCCAACCAATGAATGGATAAACAAAATATGGCATATACATATGATGGAATACTATGCTGCTGTAAAAAGAAATGAAATTGAGACACATATGATAGCATAGATGAACCTTGAAGATATTAAGCTAAGTGAAATAAGCCAGGGAAGCTGAAGTGGTTCAGTGATTGAGTGCCAGCTTCCCACATATGAGGTCCAGGGTTCAACCCCCGGTACAAGGACCTCAAAAAAAAAAAAAAAAAAATCAATCAAATGTAAGTGAAATAAGCCAGACACAAAAGGACAAATACTGCATGGTCCCACTAATATGAACTAAATATAAAGAATAAATGCATGGAATTAAAACCTAAAGTATAGGTTATTAGGAGATAGGAGGGCTGAGAAGAAGTACTGATGATTAATGTATGTAGAAGTTTTAATTAACTTGACTGTAAAAGTGTGGAAACAGAGTTGACGGTAACACATTAGAGTGAATAGAACTAATGCAGCTAGTTCATAAATGGGATTGTGGCTGTGAAAAGGGCAGTCTAAGGATGTAAATGTCAACTGAAATAAAGCTAGAGAATAATCTAGAGACTGAATAATATAGTGAAACCAGAGATGGATGAAAATTGTGGTTAATAGTGCAAATACAAAAATGTCCTTCTATGAACAAGAACAAATGTACATCACTATTGCAAGGTGGTAAGAACACGGAGAAGTATGGGAAAAATACAAGTAATGTAACTTATGGACTATAGTTAACAGTAATACTGTATATTCTTGCATCAATGCTAAAGATGTATGGTTTTAATAATAGGGGAGTATGGAAAAAATATACCAAATTTACACTTTAAATCATAGTTAGTGGCAAAATCTGACATCTCATGATCTGTAAGAAATGTTCCACAATGTAGTGTATTGGTGGAGGGGTGTGATATGGGAATTCCACACACGTACATGACTGTTTTGTAAGTTCACAACTTTTCTCATAAAAATATAATAAAAAATAAGTAAAATTTTTACAAATACAAAAAAAAACACAATGAGCTATCATTAGATAACCAGCAGAACATCTAATGTTTAAAAGACTGTCAATATGAAGTGTTTGTGAGGATATGGAGAAAATGAAACTATTATATATTACTAGAGGGAATGTGAATGGGTATAACCATTTTGTAAAACTATTTGGCAAAATCTACTAAAGTTCATCATATCCATAACTTTTGATACAACAATTTTACCCCGGATGTATAACTAAGAGAAATAAATGCATATGTCCAAAAAAGATATATTACAAGATTATCAATCATAACTTTATTCATAATAGTCAAAAACTGGAAACATTGTCACCATTATTAAATATTGTGCTAGAAGTTCTACCTAAAGCAATTAGGCTAGACAAAGAAATAAAAGACACCCAAATAGGAAAGGAAGAAGTAAAACTTTCACTATTGTCTGATGACATGATCCTATATCTAGGAAATCCTGAAAAATCCAGAACAAAAGCTACTAGAATTAATAGACGAGTTCAGCAAAGTGGTGGGATACAAGGTTAATATGCAAAAATTGATAGTGTTTCTATACACTACTGATGTGCAATCTGAGGAGGAAATCAGAAAAAAAAAATCCATTTATAATAGAGACTAAAACAATCAAATATTTAGGAATAAACTTAACTAAGGACATAAAGGATCTGTATTCAGAAAACTAAAAAACATTACTAAAAGAAAACAAAGACTTAAATAAATAGAGGGACATTCTATGTTCATGAATTGGAAGACTAAAGATCATTAAGATGTCAATTCTATCCAAGTTGATTTACAGATTCAGCACAATCCCAATAAAAATCCTAATAGCTTTTTTTTGCAGAAATCAAAAAGCCAATAATCAAATTTATTTGGAAGGGTAAGGGGCCCCAAATAGCAAAAAATGTCTTAAAAAAAGAAGAATGAAGTTGGAGGACTCTCACTTCCTGACTTTAAAGTATATTACTTAGCTACATTGATTTAAAAGCATGGTACTGGCATAAGGACAGACAGATTGACCAATAGAATCGAATCAAGAACTCAGAAACTGACCTTCACATCTACAGTCAAGTGATTTTTGACAAGGCTGTTAAGCCTACCCAGCTGGGCCAGAATAGTCTATTCAACAAATGGTACTGGAAGAACTGGACAGCCATATCCAAAAGAAAGAAAGAAGACCCTTATCTCACATCTTATAAAAAATTAACTCAAAATGGATCAAGGACCTGAATATAAAAATAACAACTATAAAACTCTTAGAAGAAAATGTAGGAGAACATCTTCAAGATCTTGTGGTAGGGGGTGGTTTCTTAAACATTACACCCAAAGCTCGAGCAACAAAAGAAAAAATAGATAAATGGGACCTCCTCAAAACTGAACACTTTTGCACCTCAAAGGACTTTGTCAGAAAGGTGAAAAGGCAGTCAACTCAATGGGAGAAAATATTTGGCAATCACATATCTAATAAGCCTTTTTTTTTCAATACACAATCACTTATTTATATACTTATATGTATAAGAAACCTTAGGTTCACAAAAATATCCATGTTTTAAAACAGAAATCTAAGGCACACAAAATATTACAACAAGCCAATGAATTACCCTATTTTACATATTCAAAAAGCAGAAATCTACTTGTACAAGATGATGGTCTATCAATTGACACTTTATTTACAATCCCTTCATATTCCTTTACTTGGATTAGTCAAAAGCTTGAAACTTATACTTTGCACCATATATTATTTTCATGTAAGTTACAATGAGTTTTTCTATAGAGAGCTTGCTAGAAGCATTTGCTTTTGCACCATGATAAGGCTTTAATATCCATGCTATATAAGGAGATCATGCAACTCAACAATAAAAAGACAAACTATCTGATAAAAAATGAGCAAGAGACTTGAAAAGACAACTGTCCAAAGAAGAAATACAAATGGTGAAGAAACACATGAAAACATGTTCAACATCACTAGCGTTTAGGGAAATGCAAATCAAAACTACAGTGAGATATCATTTCACAGCTATTAGACTAGGCCCAATTAAAAAGTCAGAAAACTGTAAATGTTGGAGAGGATGTGAAGAGATAGGAAGACGTATTCACTGTTCATGGGAATGTAGAATGGTGCAGCCACTGTGGAGGACTCTAGCAGTTCCTAAGGAAGTTGAATATAGACTTGCCATGGGACCTGGCAATACCATCACTAGGTAATACCCAGAAGAACTGAAAGCAGTGATACGAATAGATATCTGCACACGGATGTTCATAGCAGCGCTGTTCACAATAGCCAAAAGTTGGAAACAACCCAGGTATCCATCAACTGATAAATAGATAAACAAATTGTGGAGTACACACACGATGGAATATTATGCAGCAAGTAAGAAGAAATGAAGTAGTGAAACATATGCCAACATGGATGAACCTGGAGGACATGCTAAGTGAAGCAAGCCAGACACAAAAGGAAAAATACTGTATGATTGCCCTATTATGAACTAAATATATTATATGAAATATAAATATATTATGTGAAATATGAACATAGGTAGATTGCATATATAAGACCGTTTTTCTTTAAAGCTGAACAAATGTAAGTTAATACTATAAAATGTTAATCTCAGATAAAAAAAAAAAAAAACATACTAAGTGAAGGAGACTAGACACAAATTACTATATATTGTATGATTCCATTTATATAAAATGTAATTATAAATCAATTTAAAAAGATGAAATGAGATTAGTGCTTACGTAGGGCTGAAGAAGGAATGCTAAGTGGTGTGGAGCCTTTCTTTTTGGATTAATGAAATTGTTCTAACATTTTTGAGATGTTGAATGTACAACATTGTGTTTATACTAAAAGCCATTGATTATACACTTTGGATACTATAGCCAGAAACAGCAGCTATGTACAGTGGGGAAAGCATAGAGAGATTGAGAGGTGAATTTTCTTGTTTTTCTGGTTTTTGTTTATTATTATTATTGAAATAATGAAAATGTTCTAATAATGACTAAAGTGATGAATGCACAACTATGTGATTATACCAAACACCACTGATTGTATACTTTGGATGAATTGTATGTTTTATTAATATGCATCAATAAAAT
Source organism: Tolypeutes matacus (assembly GCA_026826555.1). NCBI lineage: Eukaryota > Metazoa > Chordata > Mammalia > Cingulata > Chlamyphoridae > Tolypeutes > Tolypeutes matacus. The sequence continues at coordinate 766,573 of JAKSZT010000142.1, read as the reverse complement.
TGATTCATTTTTTTAAAAACTGGGAACAGCCCAAATGCTCACAAATAGAAGAGTGAATAAATAAATTTTGGCATATTTATACAATAAAATACAAAATAGATGTAAGAAAGAAACTACTGATATATGTAATGACATAGATGAATATCAAAGATATTGTGTTGCATGAAAGAAGGCAACACAAATTTGTAAGTTCCAGAACAAATTGGTGTTGATAGAGATGAGAATATTGACTAACTTGAGACAGTGTATGATAGCCTGGGATAGGGTATGAGAGAATCTTATGAGATACTAGAAATATTCTATATCCTGAATTAGGTACTAGTTACCCAGGTCTATAAAGTTGTTTTTTTTTTTCAAATCATCAAGGTGTACACTTGAGATTACTGCACTTTCTTTGATCAGTTTTAACAAATGTACCACACCAAGGCAAGGTGTTAATATTAGGATGGTGTATGGGAATCCTGTATTGCATGAATGATTTTTCTGTAAACCCACAACTTCTATAATAAAATTTAACTAACTAATTTAAAAGATTAGTACGTTTTATGCCTTTTATGTAAGTTAGCCCTCAAAACAAAACAAATACACAAAAACCTCTGGTATTTGCCACTTAATTATTTTATGCTCACTACGTTAGAAAAGGATGGCCTATATCTCCCATAGGCCAAAATTTCCATCAGGTCCCACTGCATCATGATTGATCTCCAAAGCTGTAAAATAAAAATAGTGGTGATCATGACAATTTGTTCTGCTACTGAGGTATCCCAACTAACACTTTTCTTGGATCAGAGAGCTCTACCCATGAAGGCAAAAGATTGGAAACATGGGAGCAAATGTAGCTCAAGTGATTGAGCACCTGCTTCCCATGTACAAGGTCCCAGGTTAAATCCCTGGTGCCTCCTAAAAAAAAAGATTGGAAACAAGAGAGGTGCCTTAAACAAATATTCCCTTATTCTGTATCAGCACTGTGTCCCTGAAACCTAGTTAGATATATATAAATGATGTGTCCATGTTGCTTGGTTTTCCTATGGCAATGGACAAATGCAATTACGTTTTCTTTCTTTTAAAGCCAAAGAAACTTAGATTAGAAACAAAATTGGTTTGTCTTTCCTAATCTACCCACCAAAACTATTCACACTATAAGTGTCATTAGCTTTGAAAATGAAAGAACACACATGCTAAGTCTCCAAACAAATTTAACCTGAGACTAGAATTATTTTAGTATACATTCTCTTTCAGATAATTGATTTCCTCTCTGGAGCCCTTTCTATCAGGACAATTTATTGTCAGCCAGATTCTGTAGGGATATCAATAATCATCCAGCAACATTCAGAAACTTATGTACTTTTTAAATCATTTTTTTAATTAAAGGCTTTTAAATTGTTTAAATAAATACATATATACATAAAGGTATTAAGCCTTGGTTCTTAACAGTGATATAAAAGTATTAATGTCCAAAAGACACTTAATGAAGTTGCCTGATCATAATAAAAAGCCGATAATTAGTTTCCCGAACTTATCACACATTTATTATATATTTGAGGAAAATAATTATAATTTAATATTTTTCATCCATTAAGGGCAGAAATGCAAGGCAGCTGCTTTTCTAAAGCCCTTTCTAAAACTATCACCACATTTTTTTTGCTGCAAAGTAACTATTTGGGAGATCGAACAATAATTATTAGAAAAATAATAGCAAAATCCAATATATTATATCTAAGATATATAAAAATGTCATGACAACTTTATTAATGTTCTATTGAGGCTATTTATACAGAAAGACAGGGCAAATTCAATATTTATATACCACATACAGGAAATAGCACAATGATTGTTTCCATCTATAGAAGATTAGGACAAAAAACAATATCCATTAATGCGGAACTGGTAAAATAAATTATTCATTATCCCCATATATTGTAGTACTACACAGCCATTTTTTTAATGGGACAATGGGCACAAAGACATTTTTAGGTGACAAGAAAATGTCTTTATATGTCCTTAATCTTTTGGTTTTTTAATCTTGGCTGCATATTAAAATCACCTGATGGGAAGCGGCTGTGGCTCAATTGGTTGGGCTCCCGTTTACCATATGGGAGGCCCTGGGTTCAACTCCCAGAGCCTCCTGGTGAAGGCAAGTTGGCCCGCATGGTGTGGTGAGCTGAGACCCACACGGCGCAGTGAGCTGGTGCAGCAAGATGACCCAACAAAACGGAGACAAACAGACACAGAAAAATGCAAAGCAAATGGACACAGCAAGGGGGGGATAAATAAATAAATAAGTCTTTAAAAAAAAAAAAATCACCTGAGGAGCATTTTTAAAAGTTGAGGCTCAGGCTCCACCCCAAAGATTATTCTTGAGTGGATAATGTATGGGGCCTGTGCACTGACCTGTGGTGAAAGATCCCAAGTAATACGAACTAGCAGTCTGGGAGATAACTTCTGAAGACTCAACTTCTTACCCTGCCTGCAGCACTGAAGTCCACCTTCTGCTTCCTACTGCTTCCTGTCCTGAAGCTAAGGACCAGGTCTGTTCATGCAAACCAACATCCCCTCTCCCCAACCCCACTTCAACTTTCCCAGCAAAGAAATTTAGAAAAATTTCACTAGTAATAAAAAGAATCCAAAATGAAACAAAAATTGATACAAAAATGGGTTTTTTTAATGAAAAATTAGCATAGTTTTATTTTTCGTTGTGATAATAATACCCATGTGTAGCAAAATAGATATTCTCATAAATTATTTTGAGGAATACAAATTGGTAGAATTATTTTGGAAAAAAAAATTAAATACGAATCAACAGTCTTACCAACGAATTCTACTACTAAAAATCTAGCATAAGGAAATTAACCTAAGTATAAGGAATGAAAACTTTATGAATGATCATGTTCAAAGCTGTCAACTAGAATTACGATATTTTTAAACAATTTCTATGGCTAGGTTCATTGTGGATCCTATAAGTTTTACAGCTGTGAAAAAAATGAATTTTTTGGAAAGGATCCACTAACATGGGAAAATGCCTGTATTCTAACATCTAACGACGAAAGTATGATACAATATTGTGCACGTGGAATAGCATTTTAATTAAGGTTGGGATAAAAAATTAATACATAATAAGAAAATTGTGTAAGGTCAAAATTATCCTTAAAAAATACCTTAAGTCACTGTTTTGGTTTGCCAAAGGGATGCCGATGCAAAGTACCAAAAAGCTGTTGGCTTTTATAAAGGGAATTTATTTGGCATAAAAGCTCACAGTTCCCAGGCCACAAAAAGTCTAAACTGATGCACTATCAGAGATGCTTTCTCACCAAAGTCAGCTACTGTTGATCCTGGTGTGTTCCCATGTGGTGAGGCAGGATGGCCACCAATTTCTGTGGAGGTCTTTGCTTTCCCTTCCAGAATCTACCATTTCTTGGAGCTCAGTTTTGAGCAACCAGGCATTGTTTTGTATATGCAATCCTATACAGTAGTATGTGTACATGCAAGTAATACATATGTACAAGTATGTAGTATTCATATGTACCTTTATACCCCCAATCACATTAAGTTCAAAGAGATGCCCAGACTGTGGGAAGTATGGGAAATGCTTACAGCATATTAACATTTTTCATCTTACAGCTCACTCCAAGGCATATTATTAAAATAATAATAAACATTTGTTGAGTGCTTATTTTGTGCCACATGTATGTGATTTATTCTAATTAACTTATTTAATCCTTGCAAGGATGCAATGAAGTGTGTTCTATGAAAATCATCATCTCTCTTTTACAGATGAGAAAACTGCATAGATTTTAAAACTTCCTAAAATCAGTCAGCTAGTAAATAGTGGAACTAAGTTTCAAACTCAGGTAGTCTAACTCCAAAGTTGCACGCTAAGCCTCTCTGCTATTCAGCTGTCTCTTATTCAGTGGAGCAGTATACAGATCACCTACAGTAATTACTCGCTTGCTTGCTCTCCCTGCCAAATACATATGCCTGAATTTGTGTAAATTAAATGGGTTTGAGGTGACACCACTATATACAGAATTATTGCAGCTATGACAACCTTCATCCTCTCAAAAAATAAAAAACTGAAAAAAATGTATGCAGAATTAAAGTCTTAAAGGAAATGTACAAAAATATTAAAATTTTTAGTTGATTTGTGCAGAGAAATATATACGTATCTGTTATTGTTTTTATTTAGAGAATAAGTATGGTTTAAGGTGATATATATGGATGCCAAGTTGACAAGGAGTGGTCTGTCATAGTTAGGCTAATATGTCAACTTGGCCAGGTAATAGTGCCCAGTCGTTATGTCAAGCAAGCACTGGTCTAATTGTAATACAGGACATTTCATGGACTTTAACGATCAGTGAGTTGATTGCGTAGATGGCTGGTTACATCTACAATCAACTACAGAGATTGCCATCAGCAATAAGTGACATTTTATCCAATCAGTTGAAGGTCTTAAAAGGGGGATTGATTTCAGCATTCAAAGAGAGAATTCCATCTCTACTTCAGACAGACAGCCTCTCCTGGGGAACTCATCAGGGACCTTCATCAAAACCTCTGGTTTGCAGCCTTCCCTATGGAATTTGGACTTGTGTGGCCCCACAGTCATGCAAAACAATTTTATGAAAGCTCATACTATTTACAGATATCTCCTGTCAGTTCTGTTTCCCTAGAGAACTCTGGCTAATATGTAGGCAGAAAAATCACAAGAAAAAGGACAATAGAAGTGTACCTACATTTGAGCCAATTATTGAAGTTAGCAAAGAAGTACTTTAAACAACTATTGTTAATATGTAAAAGAAATTAGAGAAAAAGATGGAAAATGGATGAAAAATGGAAAATATAAACAATAGACTGAGATCTAAAATAAAACAAAATGAAATGGAAATTCTAACATGGCAAAATTTAATATCTGAAATTAAGAACTCATTGTATAGGCATAACAGTTGACTAAGCACAGCAGAAGATAATGAAAAATAAATAGGTAGGTAGGTAGATAGATAGATAGATAGATAGATAGATAGATAGATAGATGGATGGATGAACAGAGCAGAAGACAGGATCATTCCCCAAAGGTCAATAAAAGATATTCAAACTGCAACATAGAGAGAAAAAAAGAATGGAGAAAATACAGAACAGAGTGTAAGGAACATGTGGAATATATATTATATAAATATAATTGAAGTGCCAGAAGAAGAGAGAAATTATGGGGAAGAACAGAATTTTCCAAAACTGATGAAAGACAGGAAGTCACATATGCAAGAAGCTCAGCTAATTCCAAACAAGCCAAGTAAAAATCAAGCACACTAAGACATAGCACACTCAAATTCCTGAAAAGCAAAGTCAAAAAGAAAAGTCTTAAAACCAGCTGGGGGAGGAGGCACATTTCTTCAAAGGAGTAACAAGAGGACTTTAAAATAACTTTTTGACAGGAACTATAGAAATCAGAGGACAATGGTTTGACAGCTTTAAAGTGCTGAAGGAAAAATCCTACCAACCGAGATTTCTATACCCAGTGAACATACCTTTCAAAAGCAAAGACAAAACAAAAATATTTTCAGACGAATAAAAGCTAGGACCTATTCAAGATGGCAGAGCCAAGAAGCATCAGGGCTCTTCCAACCACCCACAAAAGCTTTGAACAATCAGCAAAAACTGGCAGAAACATCTTTCTCAAAGCTAAAAAAATCATTTTACAAATATTGGTATGTATTGTGAAAATTTTTATTTTTACCCACAATAAAAAATAAATTAAAAAAAAAAAAAAAAAAGTTAAAAGACTGCTTAAATTTTTTTGAAATTTTAATATTTTTTAAGTAATTAATATGAATTGCAATTAAGTGGGTAGGTGAAACACAAATTTGAAAAGCATTTTATTATAATTTATATGAAAAAAGATCAGAAATGCTTATTTTCTCCAAATTTTATTTCTTGCAAAAATAGGTTTAATTAACTGAAACTGAGTTGCCAGATAAAATACAGGACTCCCTGTCAAAATTGAATTTCAGCTAAACAATTAATCATTTTTAATATAAGTATGTCCTGTACAATATATGGAATATAATCATACTAAAAAATTATCTGGTTTTTAATCAGAAATTTAAATTTAAATGGATGTCATGTGGTTTTTTTAACCAGTTGTACTGATACATATTAATAAAGCATACAACATATCCAAAGTGTACAATGTTATTTGGTATAATCACATAGTTGTACATTCATCAATTCAATCATTATTATTTTCATTTTTCCAATATTAATAGTAATAATAAATAAAAACCAGACCAAAAAACCATACCCCTTAATATTCACCTCTCATTCTCTCTAAGCTTCCCCTGCCATACATAGCTGCTATTTCATTTCCATCTAATTTATTTTGTACATTCATATTTTTCTTTTCTTAAGCATTTTTTCAATTTTATTGATACATATCAATAAAGCATAAATCCATCCAAAGAGTTCAATCAATGGTATTCTGTGTAACCACATGTTTGTGCATTAATCACCCCAATTACTCCCAGAGCACTTTCATTATTCCAATCATAATAATAAAAAACAAACAAACAAAACTCATCACCTCTCAATCTCTCTAGGCCTCACCTGGCATACATAGATGCTATTCTTTTTCCTTCTCTCTAGTATATTTGTATTTATGTTTTATAAAAACAGCCTTACATATGCAATATCACCCATATTCATGTTTTACATGAGGTTTTACTATCTTATACGGTCCCATGTTAAAGTTTTTAGCTTTCCTTCTAGTAAAATACATGACCTTAAACTTTCCTTTACAACCACTGTCATACCCATACAATAGCACTGCTAGTTACAAACACCATGATATACTTTAACCATTTCTAGTCATTTCCAAAGATTTACAAACAACTTTTTTAACAATTCTGCATAGACTAACCCAGGCTTTCCATTCTCTACCATCCTACTTTTTGGTGATCTATATTCTAATCATTAATTCCATGGGTTTACACAGTATTTTTAGTTCATAATAGTGCAATCATACAGTACTTATCCTTTAGTGTCTGGCTTGCGTCACTCAACATAATGTCCTCCAGGCTCATCCATATTGTCATATGCTTCACAACATCATTTCTTCTTACTCCTCCATAATATTCCATCGTATGTATATACACCACAAGTTATTTATCCATTCATCAGTTGATGGACACCTGGGTTGTTTCCAACTTGTGATCATTGAAAATAATGCCACTATGAACATCGGTGTGCAGATGTTCGTGTCACTGCTCTCAGTTCTTCTGGGTATATACCCAGTAGTTGTATTGCTGGGTCATGTGGCAAGTCTATATTCAAATTACTTAGGAACTGCCAAACAGTCCTCCACAGTGGCCGTACCATTCTACATTCCCACCAACAGTGAATAAGTATTCCTATCTCACCACATCCTCTCCAACATTTACAGTTTTCTGACTTTTTACTAGGGGCCAGTCTAATAGGTGTGAAATGATATCTCATTGTAGTTTGGATTTGCATTTCCTTAATCATTAGTGATGTTGAACATGTTTTCATGTGTTTCTTCACCATTTCTATTTCTTCTTTGGACAGTTGTCTTTTCAAGTCTTTTGCCCATTTTTTAATTTGGTAGTTTGTCTTTTTTGTCAAGTTGTATGAATCTCTTTGTATATCATAGATATTAATCCCTTAACAGATATGTGATTGCCAAATATTTTCTCCCATTGAGTTGTCTGCCTTTTCACCCTTCTGACAAAGTCCTTTGAGGTGCAAAAGTGTTTCATTTTGAGAAGGTCCCATTTATCTATTTTTTTCTTTTGTTGTTCATGCTTTGGATGTAAGGTTTAAGAAACTACCACCTACCATAAGATCTTGAAGATGTTTTCCTATATTTTCTTCTAGGAGTTTTACAGTTGTCACTTTTATATTAGGTCCTTGATCCATTTTGAGTTAGTTTTTGTATAAGGTATGAGATAGGGGTCTTCTTTCTTTCTTTCGGATATGGCTATCCAGTTCTCCCAGCACCATTTGTTGAACAGACTCCTCTGGCCCAGCTAGGAGGGCTTGACTGTCTAGTCAAAAATCACTTGACTGTTGATGTGAGGGTCAATTTCTGAGTTCTTGATTTGGTTCCATTGGTCAATATGTCTGTCTTTATGCCAGTACCATGTTGTTTTTATCACCATACTAAGCAATATGTTTTAAAGTCTGGAAGTGAGAGTCCTCCAAATTCGTTCTTCTTTTTTAAGATCTTTTTGGCTATTTGGAGACCCTTACCCTAAGAGTTAAAATTGAAGATCTAACTGCACACCTTGAGAAACCAGAAAAAACAATAGCAAACTAATCCCAAACCAAGCCAAAAGAAAGAAATAGTAAAGATCAGAGCAGAAATAAATGAAATCAAGAACAAAAAAATAATAATAATAATAATAGAAAGAATCAACAAAACCAAAAGTTGGTTCTTTGAGAAGATCAACATAATTGACAAACCCTTAGCTAGACTGACAAAAACATAAAATCAGAAATGAAAGAGAGGACATTACCACGGGCCCCACAGAAATAAGAGCTAACATAAGAGCTGTATGCAAAAAAAAACTAGACAATGTAGAGGAGATGGACAAATTCCTAGAAATACACAAATCCTACATGGATCCTAGAAGAAACAGAAGACTTCATCAAACTAATCACAAGTAAAGAGATTGAAACAGCCATCAAAAACCTGGGAAGCAGATGTGGCTCAAGTGATTGGGCTCCCGTCTACCATGTGGGAGGCCCCAGTTTCGATTTCCGGGGCCTTCTGGTGAAGGCAAGCTGGCCCATGCCCCATGGAGAGCTGATGTCCCACACCCCACAGAGAGCTGAGCTGGGGCAGCAAGGTGATGCAACAAAGGGAGACACAGAAGAGAGACAGTGTGAGATGCAGCAGACCAGGGAGATGAGGTGGCTTAAGCAATTGAGTACCTCTCTCCCACACTGGAGATCCTGGGATCGGTTATGAAAAGACAAGCAGACACAGAAAGAACACAAAGCAAATGGATACAGAGAGCAGACAGGGTGCGTAAACAACAACAAGAGGGGATGGGGAAATAAAATTAATTTAAAAAAAAAAAAAAAAAAAGCTAATAATCCTTTAGAAAAGAAAAACCTCCCAAAGATGAAAAGCCTGGGACCAGATGGCTTCACAGGTGAATTTTAACAACTATTCAAAGATGATCTAATACCAGTCTTGCTCAAGCTCTTCCAAAAAAACTGAACAGGAAAAAAAAAAAAAAAAAACTGAACAGGAAAGAACACTACCATACTCATTCTATGAAGCCAACATCACCCTAATACCAAAACCAGATAAAGATACTATAAAAAAAAAAAGAAAGAAAATTGCAGACCAACATCTCTAATGACTACAGGTGCAAAAATCCTCAACAAAATACTTGCAAACCAAATCCAAACACACATTAAAAGAATTATTCATGGGAAGCGACTGTGGCTCAATCAGTAGGGCTCCCATTTACCATATGGGAGGCCCTGGGTTCAGTTCTCGGGGCCTCCTGGTGAAGGCAAGCCCGCCCGCACGGCGTGGTTAGCTGACCCAGCGAGCACAAGCAGCAAGGGGGGGATAAATGAATAAATAAATAAAATCTTTAATAAAAAAAAAAAAAAAAAAGAATTATTCACCACAATCAAGTGGGTCTTATCCCAGGTATGCAAGGGTGGTTCAACACAAGAAAATCAATTAGTTTAATAAACCACATTGATAAATTGAATAAAAATCACATGATCCTCTTGATTGATGCAGAAAAGGCAGTTGACAAAATACAGTACCCTTTCTTGATAAAAACACTCCAAAAGGTAGGAATAGAAGGAAGCTTTCTCAATATGGTAAAGTACATATATGAAAAAGGTACCCAAATAAGAAAGGAAGAAGTAAAACTTTCATTATTTGCTGATGATGTGATCCTATATCTAGAATCTCCTGAAAAATCCACAACAAAGCTAAAAGAACTAACAAATGAATTCAGCAAAGTGGAGAGATACAAGATTAATACACAAAAATCAATAGCATTTCTATACATTACTGATGTGCAATCTGAGGAGGAAATCAGAAAAAAAATTCCATTTATGATAGCAACTAAAACAATCAAATATTTAGGAATAAACCTAATCAAAGACATAAAGGACCTGCATTCAGAAAACTGCAAAACATTGCTAAAAGAAAGTGAAGAAGACATAAATAAATGGAAGTGCATTCCATGTTCATGGATTGGAAGACTAAATGTCATTATGATGTAAATTCTACATCAATTCAAGTTGATTTACAGATTCAACACAATTCCAATAAAAATCCCAACAGCCTTTTTTGCAGAAGTGGAAAAACCAATTTCAAATTTATTTGGAAGGGTAAAAGTCCCCAAATAACTAAATATTTTTTTAAGGCTACTGATAAGCAGTAGGATCTTGTGGGGCCCTGTCTTGCCCCTCTCCCACCCCACCTTTGTATTTTTTATTTGTTTTTCTACTTTGTCTTCCTAAAGGATCTGAAAGGCAAATGCATAAAATGCAATGATAAATCAATAGCTTGGGACTTATATTAGTCAACCAAAGGGGTGTTGACGCAAAATACTAGAAATCTGTTGATCTTTATAGAGGTTATTTATTTAGGGTAGAAGCTTACAGTTACCAGGCCATAAAGCATAAGTTTTTTCCTTCACCAAAGTCTGTTGCCACGTGTTGGAGCAAGACAGTTGCTGCCATTTGCCAGGGTTCAGGCTTCTTGGGTCACTCTCTTCCCTGGACTCCGTTTCTCTCTGGGCTCAGCTCTTCTGTTTCCTCCACAAGGTCAGCTGTAGACTATGAGGCTCCCCAGGCTTTGCCTCGCTCCACAAGGCCAGCTGTGAACTGTCAGGCGAATGGCTCTCTTTTCCCGGGGCCTTCTATCCTTCCTCATGACCAAGCACCTCTGTGCTGACTTCCTCAGGCTCCAGCATTAAAACTCAGCATCAGAACTCCAACTGAAAAACTCCAACTCTGTCCTTTGCCATGTCTTTTATCTTTGATTCCCCACCCACCAAGGGGTGGGGCTCAATGCCCTACTGACGTGGCCCAATCAAAGCCCTAATCATAACAATCATGCCCAGATGAACAGACCAGTTTACAAACATAATCCAATATCTATTTTTGGAATTCATAACTATATCAAACTGCCACAGGACTCATAATGTATAAATATGTAATTTGTGACAAGAACTACATAAAGGGAAACGGATGCGGACCGGGGTTCGATCCCCAGGACCTCCCGGTTAAAAAAATAATAATCAGAAGAAGAAGAAGTACATAAAGGTGGTGGGACAGAGGTATATTAGAACATAGTTTATGTATGCTATTGAAGCTGTTAAGATGGTATCAAAGCAAACGAGACTGTTATAGATTTAAGTTTTTTAATTTAAAACCCATGGAAACCACAAAGAAAATATCAGAGAATATGTAAACTCATGGAGAAATAAAGTAGAATACAGGTTATTATTCTTACCAGGGATGGGGGACAAGGGAAATGGGGAGTTAATGCAAAATGAGTGTAAGGTTTCTGCTTGGGGTGAAGGGAAATTTCTAGTAATGGATTGTGGTGAGGGTACTGCAACACTGTGAATGTGATTAATCTCAGAGTAGTTATGCTTGCAAGGGGTTGGGACTGGAAGATTTATGTTGTATATATGTTTCCACAATTTTTTAAAAAATTATAAACTAAAGAGATAATTATAATTAAATGCAATACATGATCCCGGATGGGGTCTAATAATGTCAAAAGGACATTATATCAGTGTTAAATTTCTTGAACTCAATAACTGCACTTAAGTGATTACATAAGTGAATATCATTGTTTGCAGGAAGTAAACAGGGAAATATTATGTGTTCAGGGAGTATGATATGTGCAACCTTCCGTCAAATGTTCAGAAAATGGATGGATAGATGGAGAGAGAGAGACAGACAGACAGACAGACAGATAGATACTGCAATGGTGGCAAAATACTAAAAATTGGTAAGGTCTGGGTACCTGGGGGTGCAAGCTGGGGTATGTTGAAGTTCTCCGTATGAGGTTTGTATTATTTTGCAACTGACCTGTAAGTTTGAAATTAATTCAAACTAAAAAGTTAAAAAAAAAAAAAAAAAAAAAAAAAGCTTAGGGGAGTAGATGTGGCTCAAGTGGTTGAGTGCCTGCTTCCCACATAAGAGGTCCGGGGTTTAATCCCCGGCCCCGTTACCTCAAAAATAAAAAGCTGAGAAGTTCAACAAAAGCCAATTGGCACTACATAAAATACTAAAGAAAACTCTTAAGACTAGAAAAGAATTATTTCAGATGAAAGCCTTGAAATGTAACAAGGAATAAAGAATCCTGGGTAGAATAAATATGTGAGGAAACATAAAGCAATTCAACAATTCATAACATTAATTATAATATTTTATGGGATTTATAACATATATAGAAGTAAAATATATGAGTAAAGGGGTTTAAACGATTAATTAGATTAGTGCAGTGTTCGGATATGGTAAAAAGTATTAATTTGAGATATACACTATAATAAATCAAGCATGCATATTTTAATCACCTGAAGAATTACTTAGGAGTGTATAATTTAAAATCTACTTATTTTACCAAATCTATGAATAAAAATACTTGAATAATCTAAAAGAAAACAAGAAAGAAGGAATAAAGGAAAAAAGGTAATGGTCTGGAGCTAACCACTCTTAAATAGGGCTGTATATATATATTATCATGTGTTCACCTAGCAGGTTTACTCTAATAAAATATCTGAAATTTTTAAAACAAGGCATTGGTGAGATGATTGTATAGCTTTCCATAGCACTTGTTTTAAGGAAAAGGCTTTTCACTGGGAAGTGTAGAGCATGCTTAAAATGTACTTTGTTTATACTTTCTGGGAGTATTTTCTCCATACTATTGACATCTTTAAATTTTTTGCTGATACTGTTTTCTATTTTTCTTTATCTGCTCTTTTTTCCTTTATTCCTTCTTTCTTGTTTTCTTTTAGAAATTCTTTCTGGCTTCTCTCTGGGGGCCCAATTTACCCTAAACTATAGGAAAACTGGGTAGAAGAAACGATGCTACACCAAGGACTCTTGAGAGAGTTACAAATCAGCCCAAGGGGGGTCTGAAGACTTCACAATACTCTCCAAAGTGCAACTTTAATTATGCCCCTTGAGAGTCCCAACACGCTCCCTTACCCTTCCTTTATCTGTTCCCCCTTTTTGAAATCTCATGAGGTTCCTACTCCAGTGCTTTCAGCTACTGGGCAGCAAAAGCAATGAGTATATAAAACTCACCCGAGAAACTCTCTGCTGGGTCAGAGAGTGAAAGGTCCAGGTATCTGGGGGTGATTGTGGTCTATTATGTGGCCCTTGGTGAAAACCCCAAACTGTCAATTGAGGCCCACACCACAGGGGCTGATTATAAAGCCATGCTTCTTTCCCTGGCTAGCACTACTGCCCAAGAGAAGTATTCTTTTGCTCTAACTATTGCTTTTGAGCTCCCCAGGAAGGGAGGAAAGAGAGTTTTAGCAGCTGGCTTTGTATCTTCTGGGATTCTCGGGGTTCAGATCCCTAGGATTTGCTTCCATGTAAGGAAAAGAGAGACATTCATGAGGAGATACAGATTCTCTTCATTCCCAGCTGTACACACACACTTAGCCCTAACATGAAGGGTAAGTAACTTTTCTCCTTATCTCACCTTCACAGGATTTTTCTAAGACATCCACACATGGATGTCAGCTACAGTGGAAACCCTTTTTAATAATGATATATTTTTCAATATTTTGTGGATTTTATGTTTCTGGATATGCATTTTCATCAGCAATATCCCCCCAAAACAGACAAGTTATGCTGTAATGGGCTGCTGACTCAGCTACCCAGATATTCCTCAGCTTACCAACCCCTTAAACCTTCTTGCCCGAAAATTCGCAAAGAAAGGCTTTATTATTCATAAATTGGATAAATTACATACTTTGGTATTAGAAAATTGTTTAGTGTGGTGCTTAATAATTCACTTTCTACAATGTCCCAGTTAAATACAATGTATTCCCATTTACTTTTATGAGTATCCCAGGTAATATAATGACCTTCCTTTAATCATTTATTTTCTGCATCTTGAATTGTGAACACTACTGTGTTTTTTGTATCTTCTTTCTTTATATCATATCAAACTGTATGTCTTTAAGTGCTGGAATATACACGAAGGTTGGTAAAAATAAATTTGAGCAATCAGAGAGCCAGCTGCCCACAGCTTTGCTGTGATAGAGTGGAACTTTTTTATTCAGTCTATTAGGTTCACCTAAAATCATTGTTTTTCATTTAGGTTTAAAAGTGATTATGCTGAATATTATCCCAGTTACTATGTAATCATATCTGTTAGTAGTAGCATTATTAACAATAACAGCTACGAATTTTTTTCAGATATTAGTATATTCCAGGCACCGGCCTAAGCATATGTATTATATGTATTAATACATATATGTAACACTATTTTCACAAGAACTCTGTAGGATAGGTATTAACTTTCCCATGGGCACACAGTACATCACACAATATTTGAACCCAAATCAATTTGACTTTATCATTTATTTTCCTTTAATATATGATAGAACTGCTGAGTTAAGTACTACTGAATTGAGTCCATCAGTTGTGAACCTGACCAGGCTCTGGTATGTCATACCATAGATTGATAGAGTGGGTATTCTCTTTCTTCACCAAACCATATGCTTTCCTTCTACAACTACATTCTCAATTCTTCCTAAAGAGCAGCCCATTTTTATCTGGGTTATATGTGTGATTGCTACATACCACTACTCAACCATCCAATCAAGGAAAGCTTTTACTTTGATCTTTTATGTGCTCTACACAAACTTGAAAAACATTTGGAAAGAAAATCAATGGGATTTGTTGATTGATTGCATATGGGAGGTGATAAAATTAGAAAGTACCTCGAATGACTTTCGAGTTTCTGACTTTAGCAAACTGCGAAATAGATTGGTGGATGGAGTCAGCCATTCACCAAAAAGCAAATACAGAAGGGACAGCCCTTGCCAAGGGAAAGATGGAATAAGGAGAATAAGTACTGAGAAGAATAGGGATTTTAGAGATGAAAATACAAAAGAGGGTAAATGATTGGAGAGGCTTACATTTAGAGTGGATATTCAAAGATGACAGAGATATGTAGAACATACTATGGAAATGGTAAACAGGGAATTTACCTTATCTGTAACAGAGGTTTTGCCTTGCTAGCTTCATGTAGGAAAGGTATCAAAAGTATATCTAAAATCTTTACCATCAAAAACTAGGGTGCTCTAGAATGACTGATCTAATCACTAATTTTTTTAGTCATTAAAAATTCACTTTACAGGTTATGCGTACTAAGATATATGACAGTTATGTTACGGTATTGATTATAATAACAAAACACTGATAATCTAAATCCATCATTAGGGATTGATTAAATCTGTAGAATAGAAAACAATTAGCCATCGAATTGATTTTTATTTTTTATTACAGAAGTTGTAGGTTTACAGAAAAATCATGCTTGAAGTACAGAGTTCCCATATACAACCCTATTATTAACACCTTGCATTAAGGTGGTACAGTTGTTAAACACTAAATGAAAGAACATTTTTTAAATTGTACCATTAACTATAGTCCATCATTCACTGTTTGTGTTGTTCAGTCCTAGGGGTTTTTTTTTTTTTTATTTTTATTCTAGTAACATATACACAACCAAAATTTCTCTTTTTAATAACCTTCAAATATATAATTCAGTGTTGTTAACTATGTTCACACTGTCGTGCTATCCTCACAATGCAGGCACAGAATTTATTTTATAGAGCTATATTTTTGGCATGAAAAGAAGACAAAATTTTGTTAAAACCTGTTATAAAACAGTGCATTTTGAAAAAAGCTGTTTTTTAAGAAGGGAGGAAAGCAATACTACAAAGAGTTAAAAATTGTTTTCTATGGGAAGCGGGATTATTTTTGTTTTTGTTTTGTCCATTTCTATATTTTTATGTTCTTAATTATCCAAAAGAAGTGTTTCTATTTAGAAAAAGTACATTTTAATCATTTATCATTCATAAATTGAAATAAGCCATAAGCATTTTAGATTTAAAATTTTGTACTGAATAACAATAATTAATAAATATCCTGACATTTGGACAAGGCATGTCGAATATTTTTTACATATATATTTTGTGTAATAAAAAAACGAAAGAAAATAAAATATCAATTGTGCTAAGCAAGAAGAATTGGCCTTTAGTGACATTTAGAGATATGCTATCTTTGCTTACTTGTTGGTTTGCTGTTTGTTTTTTGATAATTAACCTCTCTAAGCTTATTAAGATTCTCAGTTTCCTGCAGGTGGGATTGCAGTCAAAAAAGTGGAAACCTATCATCTGCAATATGTGGATAGCACAAAAATGAATTCTTGTAAGTAGTTGAATCAAATTTTTTAAACAAATTGTTTTTAATGAGAGATTTTTATAAAATGATTTAAAACACTGCATTTGTTTAGCATAGTGGAGATTCAGTTGACAAATTAGGAGAGTTTAAAATAAAAACTTAAATTCAATTCAAAGAATATTACAGGTTAGCTATTAACTCTCTACTATCCAGAAAAAAATATTATTATGACTTTCATTTTGGTTTCTATGCTGAGACTTATAATTCACTAATGTGTTATGAGAAAAAATTATTCTGCTGTGAATGAACCAGAGAAGCATGTGAATAATGGCCATTTACAGCTCTGCATGTCAAAGTAAGCCCAGTACTTTCTTTTGGTGAAAGACATAAAAATTTTTAAAAAGTATTCCTAGGTCTTATGCAAAAAATTAACTCAAGCTAAAAGCTATTCTATCAGAAATAAATAACAATGGATGGGAAAAAGAAATACAAACTGAAAACCACTTTGCTGCCTTTCATAGAAATGAGAAAGAGTGATGCTTTTGAACTTTCAGAATTTCAAAGGGATTTTTTTATCTCAACATTGTTATATCATTATATAACAAAGTAAAAGATTCTATTGTTATGAACTCAAATTTATTGAAATTTAGAATCACTAGGATCATTGACTGTTGGCGGTTAAATAAGAGCAAGAAGACAATGGGTGGGTTCCAAACTAATTGCCAAATGGTCAACATAAGAACCTTGCATACGGTTCCCACAGATTTCTCAGGAAGCTAAACAACTTGCATAATGATGTCCTCTGTCTTCTCTGCAGCGCTGGCATTCATGAACAATTCAGAGACAAGCACTGTGACTGAGTTTGTCCTCCTAGGCTTCCCTGGTTGTCAGGAAATGCAAATTTTCCTCTTCTCATTGTTCTTTGGAGTCTATATATTTACTATGATGGGAAATGGGACCATTGTCTGTGCTGTGAAATGGCACCAACAGCTCCATACCCCAATGTATATTCTCCTAGGGAATTTTGCTTTCCTTGAAATTTGGTACATTACCTCCACTGTGCCCAGTATGCTGGTAAATTTCCTATCAAAGACAAAAACCATCCCTTTTGTTGGCTGTTTCCTCCAGTTCTATTTTTTCACTTCCTTTGGTACAACTGAAGCGTATTTCCTCTGTATCATGGCATATGATCGCTACCTTGCAATCTGCCACCCATTGCACTACCCAACCATCATGACCCCAAGATTCTGCTATATCTTGATGTCTCTTTGCTGGGTCCTTGGGTTCCTTAGTTACTCTGTCTCCACTGTGCAACTCTCTCAATTGCCTTTCTGTGGTCCCAATATCATCGATCACTTTGTATGTGACATGGAACCACTGATGGCTCTGTCTTGTGCCCCAGCTCCTGTCACAGAGATTGTCTTCTATATCCTGAGCTCCCTTATTATCATCCTCACACTTCTGTACATCCTTGGATCCTATACCCTTCTACTGATAGCTGTGTTAAAAGTCCCCTCAGCAGCTGGCCGAAGGAAGACCTTTTCCACCTGCGGATCACATTTGACCGTGGTGTGTTTATTCTTTGGAGCCCTCTTAGCAATGTATGTGAGCCCCACATCTGATAACCCAGCTGCAATTCAGAAGATTATGACTTTATTCTATTCTGTAGTGACTCCCTTCTTAAACCCCATGATTTACAGCTTACGAAACAAGGACATGAAGGCTGCATTGAAGAAAGTCTTGAGGATAGAATGAACATAAAGTGATTGACATGAGATCAAGCAGTCCACTGTCCATATATAAAAGATCAATTAAGAAAGACGTGACTTTCTGCTGCTATTTCTCTAATGTACACTTTAAAGAAGATATTTTCTGAGTGGGGTCTTTCACTGTTTAATTCCTCAACTAATCTAGCAGAGTAAACTATAAACTACTCATGTTACATTCCAAATGTAACAGCTACATTTTCAACATGGGTGACTCCAGTAAATAGTAATATGAGTGCATTATATCTGTGATATCTTACACTGTTTTAGTTTTTTATTACTGGGGGATAGGAGTCAAAAGTAGAAGAACAGTTATCCCATATCATTGGTGTACTCAAGACATTGGTATATTCAAGACATTTCTTAAGACAAGCCAATATTTTAAAAAGGGAATAAAGAATTGATTTTAAATGTCTAATGGATACAAACCTAAAGTATTTAGTAACAGAACAACTTTCTTTTATTCTTGATGGCTGAGTCTTCCAGACCAGGGACAGACTAAGCGTTTCATGCTTACATATATATTTTTTAACATCAGGTAAAAGTAGTCATTCTTTCATCCAACAAATATTTATTGAGCACCTACTATGATCTAGGCTGTTTTCTAGGCACTAGAGATGCACTGTGACCAATACACTCAAGAAACACTACCCACATGGAGTTTACATTCTAGTGGGGAAAGACAAACAACAAACAGATAAGTAAATATATACAGCATGTGCAATGGTGGTAAGTGCCATGGAGAAAGGGGGAAAGGATAGGAAGTATAGGAGGGAGGGATGAAATTTTAAATAGGGTAATCAGGAAAGTATACACTGAGAAGAGAACAACACTTAAGCACATACATAAAGGAGATGAAGGAGTACATTATATAAACACCTGAAGAGAGAGCATTCCAAGCACAGGGAATCTAAAAGATCCTGAGACAGGAGTATATTTAAAAGCAAGGATGTTGGGTGGGCTGGAGTAGAGGGGAAAAGGGGGAGAGTATTGGAGATGAAATCCAAGAGAGTGAACAGGGGCCAGATTGTGCAGTCTTGTAAACCATTGTAAGAACTTCTATTTCTGTGTGAGACCTTTGGAGGGGTTTGAGCAGAGGAATAACATAATCATATCTACATTATACAAAATACAACCCCTGGCTGTGTTCCCAAGAATAGACTGCAAGGGAGCAATGGCTGAAGCCAAAGACCAGTTAGGAAGTTACCATGGGATTGAATCTGAGATGGAAACAACATAAGACCTTTAACTTGCACACATATATTATCATTCTATTTTACTATTATTTTTACTGTAAAATTGACTAAGTCCAAATGTCCTGCTAGCAAGATTAGACAAAACATCAATAATCATGGAAGATGAACATAATGTAATAATTTTACGATTTATATCTATTCTAAAAAAATAAATAAATAAATCTATTCTAGTTTAAGTCCACTAAAATTGCAACATGAAACTGTGCACCTAGGAAGGATTTCAAAGAGAAATTTGGTATGAACAAAGCTTTCATGTGTATATGGCTCACATTTTAACCAGATCTATTCCTTGTGTGTCCAAGCAATAAATCCAATTAAATACCCTCTCCTTCATGATTTTTATCATTTTTTAAAATCGTATGACCCATATACATGGTATATCTGATCATGATGAGTTCTACTGTAGAAACATCCTAGATGACTCTGACCCAGAGGTTGAGTAATTATTCCTAAAGACTGTTCCTACTGTTCAAGAAGTTTCCATCTGATGCAGGGTGAAGCTGGGCACAGTAGCTTAGCCTTCAGCAATAGCCCAAATGTAAAAGTTAGGTATAAATATATAATAGAGTTGTCTGATTTTGCTTTTTCTACAAAATGCACTCTCTGTTAGAATAGTAGTATGAAATGTATATAAAAAGCATTGCAAATATTCTCGCTGACCTGATTTTGTGATAATCAGGGTAGGCTAAACATTTGCTATATTAGAAACCATGCATGCGTCCCCAGTCCTAGTTTTTCTCCCTAGGTCTGGTTTTAGAATGCTGGTGATAAACTAAGCCTGATTTATTACATGACCATCCTGTTTGGGAAAAGACTATAACTTTGGGTATCTTTGGTCAACCTTAAGAGATATAGCAGGGGTATAGATGTGGCTCGGGTGGTTGGGTATCCATCTCCCATATGGAGGGACCTGGGTTCGATCCCCGATACCTCCTGGTAAAAATTTTAAAAAGAGAAATATAGAAGGTGTGTGGGCCACCAGGCCCCGTGCGCAGGTGCGCTGCCAGTCCCCGCGAGCCACACGGCAAGATGATTACATAACAGGAGAGTGACACAAGGGATATCGAAGACAAGACGCACCAAAAAACCAGGAACTAAGGTGTCATAGGTGGTAGGACGCCTCTCTCCCACATCAGAGGTTCTGAGGCTCGAATCCCAGTGAAGACAGGAGGAGAAGGATGAGAAGAGAGGGCAGGAAATGGACACAGAGAGTTGCTCAGTGAATGGACACAGAAACAGCAAAATCAGGGAGTGGGGGTAAAAATAGATAAAGGTAAATAAATAAGTCCTTTAAAAAAATGTATAGGGGAGGAAGATACGGACTATAGTTAGTAGTAATACTAGGACAATGCTCTTTCATGATATGTTAACAAATGCTTCACAACAATGCAAGGTGTTTGGGGGGGGAGGGGGTGATGTGTGGAAGCCCTGTATGATGTTATGCATGTTTGTTTTGTAAGTTCACCATGTTTACTGAACACTTATAGTTTATCTATGTTCATGTATAAATGATATACTTCAATAAATTATTTAAATTTAAAAATGAAATAAAAAGAATTGCAATATTTGAAGTTCTACCCTTTCGTTCTACTTGTCCTACATAGATAATGACCCAAAAAAGGCACACCCAACAAAACTATGAAACTTGGTAAAGTTTCCTTTAGAATACCCAATATCTCCACCTCACTCTATTCTTGCTTCCCCACCCTACTCTTTAGCTGCCTAGTATCCTCTGGCTCCCTTCCCACTGCAAATTAAGAAAGGACTTTCTATCATCATTTACACATTTTACTGAAAGTCTTTCTGCCAGTGTGTCAACTTCTTGAGTATTTGCATTTTAAACTCTTATTTCTAGTTGTCAAATTAAAAATATATTTCTTTTCAAAGGAATTTATATCTGTAACCTGTCCTTGAGGATATATAATTGGGAAGGGGGTAAAAGTTAGGGAGTTCAGTTGCCCCAGAGGAATGGAAGTCCCTCTAAGACTCTAAAGAAGGAAGTTGCAATTCAGGAATGATGTTTCCATGATTATTTTAAGAAAGATAATAGGAAGTTAGGAATCTATCCCTGAGGCTCTTAAATCACATTACATCATAATAATAATTATATAGAAATTTACAAAATATTTTTGTATCCATTATCTCTTCACCCTCATATCAGCCCTATGGGTTACACAATCTATAGGTGAGTATGTATTTAATATTTAAAGAAACTGGAGTTCACCAAGCTCTTACAGCTAATAAGTGAAAACACAGCCAAGGACCCATATTTTCTATGTCCTGGTTTTCTTTCCTCCCTCAATTTCTTAAGATTCAAATCTGTACCCAGTGCCCCTGTTTATCCCCTATCATGAGATGCCTGAATAATTTTCACCATTCCTCTGCCTGTCCGTTCCCACCAGATGCTTAAATCCATCCTGCTTTTTCAAATACCTATATCTTAGTCTCACATATCATCACATGTAACTCAGCTCCAAATGCCATCACTACAAATATCATTCTTTTTTTTTTAACTTTATTTTGTACATTTAATAAGTGAAAACATAAGCAATTAAAAACTAAAATTAAACACAGATGAATAAATATATACATTCCTCAATTAAATGTAATGTATACATGTAAATTTTTTGTTGTTGTTTTGTTTTTTGTTTGTTTTTTTTTTGTTTTTTTGTGTGAATCAAACAATATATTACACAATATATTTGGTTCATAATAATGCATTCATACAGTATTTGTCCTTTTGTGTCTGTCTTGCTTCACTCAACATAATGTCCTCCAGGTTCATCCATGTTGCCATATGTTTTATGACTTCATTTCTTCTTACAGCTGCATAATATGCCATCGTGTGACTAGACCACAGTTTGTTTATCCATTGGTCTGTTGATGGACACCTGGGTTGTTTTCCAACTTTTGGCAATGGTGAATAATGTGGCTATGGACATCGGTGTGCAGATGTCTGTTCGTGTCACTGCTCTCAGTTCTTCTGGGTATATACCCAGTAGTGGTATTGCAGGGTCACATGGCAAGTCTATATTCAACTTCTTTAGGAACTGCCAAACAGTCCTCCATAGTGGTTGTACCATTCTGCATTCCCACCAACAGTGAAGAAGTGTTCCTATCTCTCCACATCCTCTCCAACACTTGTAGTTCTCTGTCTTTTTAATAGTGACCATTCTGCGAGGTGTGAAATAATATCTCATTGTAGTTTTGATTTGCATTTCCCTAATCATGAGTGATGTTGAGCATTTCTTCATGTGTTTTTTTGCCATTGCATTTCTTCTTTGGAGAAATGTCTATTCAAGTCTTTCGTCCATGTTTTAATTGGGTCATTTGTCTTCTTATTGTTGAGTTGTAACATCTCTTTATATATCCTGGATATAAAACCCTTAACAGATATGTGATTTCCAAATATTTTTTCCCATTGAGTTGGCTGCCTTTTCACCCTTCTGACAAAGTCCTGTGAGGTGCAAAAGTGTTTAATTTTGAGGAGGTCCCATTTATCTAATTTTTCTTTTGTTGCACGTGCTTTGGGTGTGAGGTCCAAGAAACCACCACCTACTACAAGGTCTTGAAGATGTTTCCCTACATTTTCCTCCAGTAGTTTTATGGTCCTGGCTTTTATATTTAGATCTTTGATCCATTTTGAGTTGATTCTTGTATAGGGGGTGAGATAGGGGTCCTCTTTCATTCTTTTGGTTATAGATATCCAGTTCTCCCAACACCATTTGTTGAAGAGACTGTTTTTTCCCATCAGTGTGGGCTTGGTAGGTTTGTCAAAAACCAGTTGACTGTATAGGTGAGGGTTTATTTCTGGATTCTCAATTCTATTCCACTGATAGATATGTCTATCTTTATGCCAGTACCATGCTATTTTGACCACTGTAGCTTTGTAATATGTTTCAAGGTCAGGCAGCGAAATTCCTCCCACATTGCTCTTCATTTTTAGAATACTTTTGACTATCCGGGTACACTTACCCTTCCAGATGAATTTGGTAATTGCCTTCTCTAATTCTGTAAAGTAAGCTGTTGGGATTTTGATTGGTATTGCATTGAATCTATAAGTCAGTTTGGGCAAGATTGACATCTTCACGATATTTATTCTTCCAATCCATGAACACGGAATGTCTTTACATTTGTTTAGGTCTTTTTTAATTTCTTTTAGCATTGTTTTGTAGTTTTCTGCATATAGGTCCTGTACTTCCTTGGTTAAATTAACTCCTAGGTATTTGAGTCTTTTTGTTGCTATTGAAAATGGAATTTTCCTCCTGATTTCCTCCTCAGATTGTTCAGTACTAGTGTACAAAAACATTACTGATTTTTGTGTGTTGATCTTATACCCTGCCACTTTGCTGAACTCATTTATTAGTTCAAGTAGCTTTGTTGTGGATACTTCAGGATTTTCTAAATACAGGATCATGTCATCCGCAAACAGTGAGAGTTTTACTTCCTCTTTCCCTATTTGGACGCCTTTAATTTTTTTGTCTTGTCTAATTGCCCTACTGAAACTTCTAGTACAATGTTGAATAACAATGTTGACAGTGGGCATCCTTGTCTTGTTACTGATCTTAAGGGGAAAGCTTTCAACCTTTCCCCATTGAGTATGATGTTGGCTGTGGGTTTTTCATATATGCCTTTTATCATAGGAATTTTCCTTTTAGTCCTATCTTTTGAAGTATTTTTATCAAAAAAGGATGTTGGATTTTGTCGAATGCCTTTTCTGTATCTATTGAGATGATCATGTGGTTTTTTCCTTCAATTTGTTAATGTGGTATATTACATTGATTGATTTTCTTATGTTGAACCAGCCTTGCATACCAGGAATAAATCCCGCTTGGACTTGGTCGTGATGTATAAGTCTTTTGATATGCTGTTGGATTCAATTTGTAAGTATTTTGTTGAGAATTTTTGCATCTATGTTCATGAGAGAGATTGGTCTGTAATTTTCTTTTCTTGTGGAATCTTTATCTGGCTTTGGTATTAGGGTGATGTTGGCTTCATAAAATGTGTTGGGTGATTTTCCCTCCTCTTCAATTTTTTGGAAGAGTGTAAACAGGATTGGTGTAAATTCTTTTAGAAATGCTTGGTAGAACTCACCTGTGAAGCCATCTGGTCCTGGACTTTTCTTTGCTGGGAGATTTTTGATGATGGATTCAAGCTCCTTAATTGTGATTGGTTTGTTAAGTTCTTGTATTTCTTGTTGTGTCAGTGTAGGTTGGTTATGAGTTTCTAGAAATTTGTCCATTTCATCCAGGTTGTCTAGTTTGTTGGCATATAGTTTCTCATAATATCCTCTTATGATTCTTTTTATTTCTGTGAGGTCATTTGTAATTTCCCCCCTTTCATTTCTGATTGTATTTATTTGCATCTTCTCTCTTTTTTTCTTTGTTAGTCTAGCGAGGGGTTTGTCGATTTTATTGATCTTCTCAAAGAACCAGCTTTTGGTTTTGTTGATTTTCTCTATTGCTTTTTTGTTCTCATTTTCATTTATTTCTGCTCTAATCTTTATTATTTCTTTCCTTCTTTTTGCTTTGGGATTGGTTTGCTGTTCTTTTTCTAGTTTCTCAAGTTGTTCAGTTAAATCTTTGAGTTTAGCTCTTTCTTGTTTCTTAATATAGGCATTAAGGGCTATAAATTTCCCTCTCAAGACTGCCTTTGCTGTATCCCATAAGTTTTGATAGATTGTGTTCTCATTTTCATTTGTCTCAATATATTTACTGATTTCACTTGCAATTTCTTCTTTGACCCACTGAATATTTAGGAGTTTGTTGTTCAGTCTCCACACATTTGCAAATTTCCTTTTTTCCTGCCTGTTATTGATTTCTTGTTTCATTCCATTATGATCTGAGAAGGTGCTTTGTATAATTTCAATCTTTTTATATTTATTGAGAGCTGTATTGTGACCTAACATGTGGTCTATCCTGGGGAAAGATCCATGGGCACTTGAGAAGAATGTATAACCCGATGAGTTTGGATGCAGTGTTCTGTATATGTCTGTTAGGTCTAACTTGTTTATCATATTGTTCAAGTTCTCTGTTTACTTGTTGATCTTCTGTCTAGTTGTTCTATGTAATGATGTGAGAGGGGTGTTGAAGTCTCCGACGATTATTGTAGAAATGTCTATTTCTCCCTTCAGTTTTGCCAGAGTTTGTCTCATATATTTTGGGGCACCCTGGTTAGGTGCGTAGATATTTATGACTGTTATATCTTCCTGGAGGATCGTCCCTTTTATTAACATATAATGGCCTTCCGCATCTCTTATCACTTTTTTGCATTTAAAGTCTGTTTTGTCTGATATTAGTATAGCTACCCCTGCTCTTTTCTG